>ML777870.1:275534-412748 GCA_009831015.1 Picea engelmannii
ATAAATAAAATATCTATTATTGTCCAAATGACATGTCATCTATGAAGTAGAATATCTTGGTACAATTAGTATAAGATATCAACCTCTTGTAACTTGTGTTTCTCTATAACATGCATTTATTTATTCTATCCATTTATTTGTCATGAGACTTAATTGAGGAATGACTATATTAAGTTTATCACAAGATGATACATACTAGTGGATCAAAACATCTTGGAAATGTTGTTAGAAAAACAGGACCGTGGAGCAATAAAATAAAACAAATGCGGAAACAAAACACATAAGATACACAATACAATAGAGACACAGATTTATGTGGTTCACCCAGTGTGGGCTACGTCCACCAGAGAAATTGTCAGGTCCTTCCTTTATTATTATCCATCATATGAAGGGATACAACCTACAACAAAACCTGTTGTAACTTCCTCTTCTTTCTCTCACAGTCTCCTATATCAGAATACAATATTCGCCATCAATCATAGCCGCAATACATTTCCCTCATAAAAGAGGGTTTCCTTCTAGGGCAAAAAACCCTAACATAATTTCTATCATTAGATCTACGACTTTATAATGAACGGTCCAAATTTACAATGAAATTACAATATACATTTACAGGACAATTTTTCCTTCGGGGGCTTTGCCCCCGAACCCTGACTGGGGGCCCACTTGCCCCCAGAACCCCCAGCCGGGGGGATAGTCCCCCCGGACCCTGCAAAGGGGATACCCCCCCTTTTCACTCCCCTGCGTGGAAGAGTGTACATACTTCTGGGGTGTAAATACTTCATGGGGTATAAACACAACTGAAAGTAAAAGACATTTGAATCAGGAAGATAATCAGGCTCCACAACCAACAATCTCCCACTTGGAGACTGATCTCAACAACTCCACCGCTGTTCTATACGCTGGACTCTAAACCTTCTTAGACCTGGCAAATTTGTCATCTTCATCTTCATTCTTGAAGACCAACTGAACCTGAGCAGGAACTCAGTTTCTCTCTGGTTACTCCCTTGTTAACATGTTTGCAGGATTCTAGCTAGTGTGTATCTTTTCCAACTTCAAATGTCCATCTTCCAAAGAAGATCGTATGAAGTGGTACCTCAACTATATATGATTAGTCTTCGAATGGAAGGTTGAGTTCTTTGCAAGATGAATGGCACTCTCACTATCACAATATAACTTGTTATTCTCTTACTTCTTTCCCAATTCCTCCATAAAACTTTCTAACCAAATCATCTCTTTACTAGCCTCTGTAGTAGCAACATACTCTGCCTCTATTGTTGAAAGTGAAACAACCTTTTGCAGTTTCAAAAAACAACTTACTGTTGTTCCACCTATAGTAAAAAAATACCGTGTGGTGCTCCTCCTACTGTCTTTATCACCTGCCATATCTGAATCAACATATCCCTGTAGAAGTGTCTGAACCTCCAAAACATAATGCATGAGTAGCAGTATCTCTCAAATACCTGAGAATCCACATTATTTCCTCCCAATGTTCTTTACCTGGATTGTTTATATACCTTCTCACAACTCCCACTGCATGTGCAATATCTAGTCTTGTGCAAACCATTGCATACATCAAGCTGCCAACTACTAATGAATAAGGGACTCTTGACATGTATTCTATCTCCTCCTGTGTATTGGGACACATTTTCTTAGTTAATTTGAAATGGATGGCCAAAGGTGTACTAACTGGCTTTGCATTCTACATTCTAAACCTCTCCAACACCTTCTCTATGTACTCACCTTGAGACAATGTCAGTTTGCGTTTTTTCCTATCTCTTGTTATTCTCATACCAAGGATTTTCTTTGCAGCACCCAAATCCTTCATCGCAAATGAATTGGCTAATTTCTTCTTGAGAACATTATCCTGCATATTAGACCCTGCAACAATCATGTCATCTACATACAATAGCAAGATAATAAAGCTTCCATTTTCTAGATTTTTAAAATAAACATAGTGATCAGAATGACATCTACTATAACCCTATTCTGTCATAAACCTGTCAAACTTTAGATACCACTTCCTTGGATATTTCTTTAGGCCATATAATCTCTTCTTCAACCTACATACCAAATTCTCCTTCCCTTTGACCCCATACCCCTGTGGCTGCTGCATATAAATCTCTTCCTCCAAATCCCCATGGAGAAAAGTTATTTTTACATCTAACTGTTCAAGATGCAAATATTCTACTACCACAAGACTTAAAATAGTTCTAATTGAAGTCATTTTAACAATAGGAGAAAATATTTCATCAAAATCTATACCTTTCTTTTGTGCAAACCCATTTACAACAAGTCTAGCCTTTTACCGCTTTTCTCCTCCATCTTCTTCCTTCAACTTGTAAACCCATTTATTCCGCAATGCTCTTTTTCCTGTAGGCAATTGAACCAAGTCCCAAGTATGGTTATTTACCAAGGAATCATTTCCTCTTTCATGCCTTGCTCCCACTTCCTTTTGGTGTCTTCCTGCATTGCCTCTTCATAACATTTTGGTTCACCAGAATTAGTCAACAATAAATAATACAATGAAGGAGAATATCGTTCAGGGGGTGTACTTAACCTGGTAGATTTTCTAACAACACTTTCAGGTGTTTGAGGTACTTGTTGCTCCTGTTGTTGTAAATTTTGATTTTCTGGTTCCTTTGGAATTTCTTTTTCATTGATCTCATCAAGCACTGTGTATTCGTGTTTTTCTTTTTCCTATTTCTTTCCCTGCAACTAATCTTTATACATGACCTTCTCATTGAATATGACATCTCTACTCCTAATGATTTTGTTATTTTCATAATCCCATAAGAGATAACCAAAATCATTAACACCATATCCAATAAAGGTACACTTCTTAGATTTTGCCTCAAGCTTTGATCTGTTTTTTTTATTAATATGGACAAATGCTTCACAATCGAAAGTTTTCAAAAAAGAATAGTTTACCTTTATTCTTATCCATTCCTCCTCTGGAATTCTACCATCCAAAGAGCTTGAAGGTCCTCTATTTATTAAGTAAACAACAATATCTATAGCATTTGCCCAAAACTGTAAGGGAAAACTAGCATGCAATCTCATACTCCTTGCACGCTCCATGATTGTTTCGTTCATCCTTTCTGACACACCATTTTCTTGTGGTGTTCTTGGAACTATCTTCTCTCTATGAATCCCATGGTATGAACAATAATCATCAAACTCCTTTCTGCAATATTCACCTCCATTATCTGATCTAAGACACTTCAACTTTTTTCCTATCTCATTCTCAACCAAATCTTTCCATTTCTTAAAAGCATTAAAAACATCATATTTTTGTCGAATGCAATAAACCTAAGTTTTTCTATTTGCATCATCAATAAAAGTAATATAATAATGAGAGCCACCAAGAGATGATAACTGAGCTGGTCCCCATACATCTGTATGAACAGGCTCTAACCTTTCACTCTTCTTTTCTTTTTCGACTCTGAGAAATATGAATCTCTTTTGTTTTTCATAAACAAAATGCTTACAGAAGTCCAAATCAATTTTCTTAAGATCTAGTAGAAAATTTATTTAGTGAAGTATCTGCATCCCCTTCTCACTCATCTGTCCAAGTCTATGATGCCACAATGTTGTATCCCCTCCTGTAGAAGCTAAAGAGATAGAAGAGTCAATATTACCAGTACATAAATACAATGTACTTACCTTCTCTCCTTTCGCTATCACCAATGATCCTTCGATGACCTTCCACATTTTATCTATAAATATGGATATACAAACTTCACTTGCCAAATGCCCTGTTGAAATTAGATTTTTCCTTAAATCTGGAAGATGTCTTACCTCTTTCAACAACCATTGGTTTCCATTGCGTTTCTTTATTTTTACCTTTCCCATTCCAAAAATTTTGCATGGTGCATTGTCACCCAAATGAACCTATCCAAAATCACCTTGAACATAATCTAGAAAATGTTTCCTATGGGGTGTGGCATGAAATGAAGCCCCTGAATCTACTACCCAAGACTCATAAATATTATCTACAAAAATAATCGAAGCATCTTGTAACACATAACCTATTACATTTGCTTCCTGATTTATCTCCTGACGTCCATCTCTTTGTTTCTTTGGAGCTCTGCAGTCTTTCTTTAGATGTCCTTTCTTCCCACAATTCCAACACTCTATCTTTCCAAGTCCAGATTTGGATCTACCCTTCCTAGAATTCCCACGGTTCCCGAAACCCTTTCTTCTATCATTTTGTCTTCCCCTGTTCTCCATGTTCAACGCATTTCCTGACGTCTCACCTGTGCTTTTCCGTCACATTTCCTTACTAAGGATAACACCAACAAAATCATCAAATTTTAAAGTATTTGAACCAGTGATAGAGTTACTTACAGCCATGACCAAGTTGTTCCAGCTTTCTAGCAATGAACACAAGATTAGAAGATCCCTAACCTCATCATCAAAGTCCACTTTTATAGAACTTAGTTGATTAGTAACCGTATTAAAATCATTTAAATTATCTACAACAAACCCACCTTCCAACATCTTCATATTAAATAATCTCTTCATTAGAAATACCTTATTGGACGCCGAGCATTTTTCATACAAATTGGCCAATGCATCCATCAAACCCTTCTTTGTCTTTTCTTTGGAAATATTGAAAGCCACCGACACTGCCAAGCTCAACCGTATCGTTCCTAGAGCCTTTCTATCAAGAATCTCCCATTATTCGTCCTTCGTAGTCACCGACTTATTTTCTATTTCGCCCAATGGTAGGAATAGATCCTTCTAATATAAATAGTCTTCCATCTGCATCTTCCATAACTGGTAGTTTTGTCCATTAAATTTCTCGACCCTAAACTTTCCATCTCCCGACATTGCTCCAACTTGAACCAGGAACCCTCTTTTCCTACGAGTTACCTTTCACTCTGATACCAGTTGTTAGAAAAAATGGACTGTGGAGCAATAAAATAAAACAAATGTGGAAACAGAACATAGAAGATACATAATACAATAGAGACACAGATTTATGTGGTTCACCTAGTGTGGGCTACGTCCACCAGAGAAATTGCCAGGTCCTTCCTTTATTATTATCCAACATATGAAGGGATACAACCTACAACAAAACCCATTGTAACTTCCTCTTCTTTCTCTCATGGTCTCCTATCTTAGAATACAATATTTTCCATCAATCATAGCCGCAATACATTTCCCTCATAAAAGAGGGTTTCCTTCTAGGGAAAAAAACCCTAAGATAATCTCTATTGTTAGATTTGGGACCTTATAATGAGCAGTCCAAATTTACAATGAAATTACAATATACATTTACAAGGCAATTTTTCCTTTGGGGGCTTCACCCCTAAACCCCCATCAGGGGATGCTGCCCCTGAACCCCAGCTGGGGGCCCACTTTCCCCCATACCCTCCAGCCGGGGGGATAGCCCCCCCGTACCCCACAGAGGGGGTACCCCCGGTGGGATAGCCCCCCCGGTGGAAGAGTGTACATAATTCTAGGGTGTAAATACTTCATGGGGTATAAACATGACTGAAAGTAAAAGACCTCTGAATCAGGAAGATAATTAGGCTCCACAACCAACAAATTCAATTACTAAAGGATAAATGGAATAGTCTCAATTGCATATGAAAAAGGAAAGTATCAATATCATTCTAAAAAAGTATAATCTATTTCACTTAAACAATTTTTTATATGCAATAGGATATTTCTTATTTAATGTTATTCATACCCTTTTTCATTTTAAATACATAGAAATAAAATTACAAGAAGGAACAATACGACATTTCAAAAACTATTTTAAAAAATATGGCACAGAAGGAACATTGTCTTATCAACATGAATTGAAAATAGAATCATTATCATTAAAATGTATCATTACTATATGGATGTGTTTTCATTTCTTAGTAACTAAGACCGATAATCCATTAAACATTAAATTATGCTTAAACATTAATCCATTGATATAATCAACCATTCCTATAATCAAAATAGGCCCCAACATCACCCATCATCATCATCTATGTTAACCATGGGATACACTAAATGATCATCGTCGACTTGAATGTAAAATAACAACGTCAACAACTGAATGAAATTAGCTTGAATGTAGCATAACATATTGAGTGGTTTACTGTTTTATTGATTCATATAGGGTAGTTTGAATGAAAGGATTGGAATTATATACGTTATTTTATTTAAGAAACAAATATATTTGAGACATGTACAACAAAGGATCTGATTGATATTAATCATCCAGTTCATCTAGGGGTGGGTCCTTGCATTCTCAACCTCTTAGTTCTTGATAGCTTCGAGTTTAATATGGATCTATGCTAGTTTGATTTTTTTGATGTTGTCACCTACTTTGGTTTAATTTTTTAGATGTTTTCATGTAACATTACATTACGTGAAACATCTCCCCATTATATGTAGAGAACCTCTCTACTCTTGGTGCAATCACAATTAACAAATTCAAGTCCCATTTATAGGATATGGTAGGGTTTAAAATTAGTAGGATAAGGATTGAAATAGGGATTAAAAATGGTATGATAGGAATCGTCTTTATTTAAACTAGACAATATTTAATATGCATTAAATAAGTCAATCAATAAAATAGGATTTAAATAGAGCTTGGAATTGGTAGGTTAGGGCTTGAAATAGGTAAGAAACATGCTTGAAATAAGGCTTTCAACTGTTGGATGTGGGTTTTTGATACATGAAACTCAAATCATTCTATATCTTATCCAGATTTATGAACAGAACAAAATGAAATACAAATTTATAACAAAAACATAGAGATACAATGAAACTTGAATTCTATTAATAAATGGAATATGCTGAAACGGTAAAAATGCATAATGAAACAAACTCACTTGAATGTTGATATATTATCTTTGAGAAGAGATGTGGCATTTACGTGAATTTTCTAGATAGCCACTACAATGAGGCTAAAAGGCCTTTTTATAATAAAGTAGCAATGAGGATACCCTAAACATCCAAAAATCTAACCATAGGATATGAAATGCCAAAAGGTTTGTGGGCCCCGATGGGGTTAGTTGATACGTCAACTTCGCGGGGTCATAACTTTTGCATACGTTCTTTGGTTGAAGTTCTCAGTAGAACATTGGAAAGGTCTAGATGAGAAGTACACATTTTTAGCGGGCCTACGATAGAGCCTAATACCATCATCTAGGCCTTGAAACATTAAAAAACGTGGTTTAGGGCCTCAAAACGGCCCCGGAAGTTTGGGACCCCCAAAAAATGTAGAGAATTTGCCAATGTGGAAAACCCTATTTTGAGATAGTGGAATAGGTGGGTGGCCATAAATATCCACTAGAATCATTCCTCCCCCTTTTTTAATTAGTGGTCTCCATTACATTTAGTGCCCCCATCATATGGGGAAAATTCTTCTAAACTTGGCCCCGAGTGAGCCACTTGCCTTGGTGAAAGTGTTGCCCAACTTTAACAACCTAATAAAGATGGATCCTCTATTGGTGAGTTCCCTTAACCTGAGTGTCCATGATCTAATCAATGGTGGCATGTTCCATGTAGTCAGGGTTGAGCTATATTGATGTCAACTTCTCTGCCATCTTTGATGTGTCCAATAATGGTAGAAAGTATGGTTGAAGGAGGTCCACATTGAAAACTAGGTGGAAGCCAAGGAAGGAGGGAGTACTTATTGATGACCTCTTTTTGACCATCCATTTGGGGGTGGAAGGAAATGGATTTTGTGAGCTTGGTGTCCAACAGTGACCAGAAGCTTTACTAGAATGTGCTTAGGAGCTTGTTATCCTAATATGATATGATGGTTTGTGGTATCCCAAAATGTAACCACACTCATTTGAAGAATATCTTGGTAGTGGCCTCTATTATAACACTCTTCTTGCACACTATTAGAATGACGATATTAGAAAACCGATCAACAACCAAAAAAAATAATCATTTCCTTTCTTATTTGAAGGGATTCCAGACATGTAGTCCATCAAGATGGATTCTCAAGGCGTTTTGGGAGTAGGAAGACGGGTGTACAAGAATTGCTTCTTAATGGTTTGTTTGGAAATGTGATGGAACCCCCCTTCTCTCCTATGGGTTGCGCGACCTCCTGGTCAAGGATATTCAATATACTGAGATGAATTGGCTCTTCAGGCCTCTGCTAGACCCTTAAATCAGTTTACACAAGCCCCCGTTGGTTACCACATAGGTTCAAATTAACTTCAAGACTGTTCTCTGGGACTTCTATTAACACTGAGTGTTGAGCGCTAGCTCCTCCGCTAGGAGCTTCTTCAATATGACCACGTGTTGTGACCCAGGGCTCAACCCTAAGGCACTTCACAACTTTGGGCTTTGACTGTTTTGGCAACAACTGCAACCCTTTTCCTCGAAATCTGAACCATGAACTTACCCAACAAGATATAAGGTTCTTGACTCTCCAACAACCAATGATTATGATCTATTTTGTAACTTCAGCATTCGAGAGTTTCGAACATCTTAACACTCCTTTTCCTTGAAGTACATCACCGAAGTGACAAATATGACACCATGTGTCCACACAATCGAAAACTAGGATTTATCTTCTTACCTTTTTCCTGGATGCACACTTTTGGATCCCACGATATGATGACACGTGTCCCCCTCAGATCGATGGTCAGAATCTACTTTGTTATTTCGTGACTTTGGGAGTTTTGGCTCACTCTGCCCTCACTTTTCACCAAATTTCTTCTCCTCTGAAGTACGTGGATCTCCTCCACATATTCTCTTGGATTCAATGGTCTAGATCTACTTCGTCCTTCACAACTTTGCAAAGTCTACTCTTGCTCCACACAAAGCTTCAGGAGTTCTTTCTCACAAACTCTTGGATCAGCTGCCACATATCCTCCTTGATACCAATGGCTAGGATTACTTCGCGTCTTGAGGAACTCTGTAGTCCCCACTCTTCAAGCACTTCAAATCCTTCAAACCACAAAGTTCTAAAGGACTCCACAACTAACATCCATGCAACTCTCCTAGATCTGATGGTCTGGAATGATCTCGCTTGCTCCTTAACGGATCCTACTCATTAATTTGAGGAATATTAAAGCGATCATCCCTATTGAAGAATTCTCCCCCACTATCTCTTCTAAGATTATTCCTCATTCAAACTTTTACTCCTTAGAGAGTTTTCTTTGACACTTAGTTGAAGTCAACCCTGTGCATGCCTTGTAATAGGTCTTCCTCCATGACTTAGCTTCTTTGTGGAATATTGTGCACACCTTGCAACAATTCTTCACACTCTTCTGCAAATACTCTTAAGTTACTCCTCCTAATCTTATGATTCAAAAATACGTTGTTGACGCACTCCTTGTGGACAACATGCACTCCTTTCATACAAATCTCCAAGTTATCTCTCATGAACTTGTTCCTCCTCAACACTCTGAACTTCTCATAATGACTTCTTCAATACTTAGTCAAATATTGACCCTGTGCACACCTTGCAATAGGTTTCCTTCAACTTAACTCTTGATGGATGACTATGCACTCCTTGCAACAATTCTTATATGACTAAATTGTTCCTCCTAAACAATATGACTCTAAGTGTGCTTCTGCCTAGGCGCACTTTCAAGATGTCCCTCCTGAACTTATGCATCAAAACATAATCTATCAAGGCACCCCTTGCAGACACTTATACACTCCTTGCAAACAAAAGTTTCACATTATCACTTCTGAGATTCTGAGTCGAAATAGTCTCTGTCAATGCACATTGTTCGGACACTATGCCCTCCTTGCACAGGCTCGTATAAAAGAAACAATTGAAACTTATCTAATATATCACACATTCATACATTGAACCATGCAAACACATTCATAACATGAGAACAAGTAATAACAAAGAATTTCAATTAACATAAATCCTACCATTCAGTCATCCAGATAGACATAGTAACAACAAAACCAAACATTTGGATCAACGTGCTTCTCTGTTATATTCATTCAAAGTATATGTGCATGGACTCATACAATGATCTTCTGCGGCTAAAAAACTCTCAACTTCAAATAGCTTTCAACAACAATAATCTTAGCTACAATACTCTTCAACAACCTCTACTGGGCATATTTTACAATGCTTTATACAAGAGGGACTCATCGAGTCTTTCCCTCCAACTAATCTAGTGGTGTCTAATGACCATCAAAACGCCTATCTAGTAAGGATTATTAAATTGAATGGACATTAACAATTCATATTTGAGGCGATGGTTGAGATCTGTACAACTCATACCTCATTAAAGGAATTTCTAACTATTGCTTGTACAAAGGCATCAAATTGGCTCTTATCAGCCTTACAACATACAATTTTCTTTTAATTACATTGAATTTTAAAATTCGAGGGAAAAATGAGAGGGTTGGTGCCTCTACCCTTCTTAAATGCACTTTGTTGTGTTGAATAGTTGGCACGTTGCTGAGGTGGAAAGATGATCCTACATCATAGTCCACTTCTGGGAAAATCACGAGCTCCTGCTCATGGCTCCCTCTACTTCATTGTTGAAATCCCCGGGGATCCCAAAATTCTCTTTGGAGTTTTCCATCTACTCCTCTACCTTGATGTTACTGATGTTGCTTCCCTGTTGCTCTTGTAGGTTATCTTCTGCTCAACTTCTCCTTGTTGACAGCTTCCAGTGTTGATCTCAACATCAAATCTCTGACCTCCTCAATCTCTCTATCCAGTTGATCCACTGGCTATCTCCTTCTTTGCAAACTACTCTGTTACATCTCCTCATGATGAGTAAAGGGAATATCAACCTGATCTCCCATGTTGTTTTCTTATCCTGTGGTCTTGACTTGCCACTTCCCTGTAGACTCAGATTCTGTAGTCTCCTCATAGAACTTATGTTCAACTATATCCTCTGATAGATCAAATTATTCCAGTTCTACTGCTGGTACACTCCCAACTTTCTCCAACTTCTCCCTAGATTGGAATTCTCCTTCTTTTTCCATGACTGCACCCTAGAAGTCATTCTATGGGTATGGATTGTTTAAAAAATTCTCCAACATATCCAAGTACATCTCCCACTAAGTGAGCCACTCAATTGTATGCTACTCTTTTTCTACTGGGGAAGAAATCAGTTCCTTCTCCTTTTACTCCTTTATGACAGCCATGATTGGTTGTCCTTCTACTACACTTGAAATTTTTTCATTGTCCCCTGCTTGGCTAATTGGCAAGAATATTTGAATTTCGTCAATGATCAAAACACTCCTATGATCCTCATATGTCATCAATCCTTCCTGATATGAACTCTCAACTGAGTTCATGAGACTTTCAGATAGTCTCCTCTCCTCTCCCTTGGCCACCTAGAAATCTGGGATTTCACTCTTACCCTCTTGGAAGTCTATGAGATCAACCGATTTCATCTCATTCCCCACCTCGAAATTTTAATTTTTATCACTGCCCTCCTGGCAGTTCACGAGATCCTCCATTAATCTCAGCTCATTGCCCACCTGACAATTTGATAGCTCATTATTGTTGTCCTGGAAGTCTGCGAGATCTTTGCTTGATCTCCTCTCCCCATCACTGAGGAATTCTCCTACTTCTGGCTCACAAACACAAACCAACTTCTCTATGTCACTGAGGGTTTCAAATTTCCTCATCCACCTCCTCAACACTTGTTGTTTCCTTCTGGCCAACAACTTCTGAACAAGCCATTTTAATTTTTACTTCATTGGCCACTCGTACCTCTAATGTACTTGGGACTCTTGTTGCATCTTCAACATTAGCCTATCGAGCTCTGCTCTAATTTACTCAAGCTCTTTGTCCATCTATGCCTTTATTTTCTGCTGGTGGTCCTTGCCTTGACCACACTTATGGCCTTCAGTATCCATATTCCTCTTCTATCTTCCCTCCTCACAATTCTTTGGATTACCCTGCAACTAAGAGATTCTCCAACTTCTCCTACAACCCACCTGGTTGTCTACTTTACTCCTGGGAGCTTGCAACAATCCCTCCCAGAGCATCAACACTTTGTCTTACCTCACCTATTGTATATAGGAGAAATTAAACCTCTAGTACTACTTGATGTTGTCATACTATCTCCTCTTTCCTTTGCCTAATGTCTGCAAGCGTATTTCATATCTAATACCACTTGATGCAACCCCCTTTATCTCCTAGGGTTTGGGTGACCTCCCGATCAAGGATCTTCAATATACTGATCCGAATCATCTCTTCGAGCCTCTACTAGACCCTGAAATTAGTTTTTACAGGTCCCCGTTGTTTACCACGTAGGTTCAAATTACCTTCACACCCATTCTCTGGTGCTTCTAGTAGCATTGAGTGGCGAGTTCTAGCTCCTCCACTAGGCTCTTCTTCAATATGACCATGGGTTTTGACCAAAGGCTCAACCCTAAGGTGCTTCACAAATTCAGGCTTCGACTGTTTTGGCAACAACTGCAACCCTTTTCCCTGAACTCCGAACCACAAACATACCCAACAAGATCTACGGTTCTCGACTCTCCAACAACCAATGGTTTTGATCCGTTTCAAGACTTCAGTGTTCGGGAATTCTGAACATATTAACACACCTTTTCCTCGAAGCACTCTATCACTGAAGTGACATAGATGACACCATGTGTCCACACAATCGACAATTAGGATTTAGCTTCTTACCTTTTTCCCAGATGCACACTTCTGGATCCCACGATCTGATGACATGTGTCCTCCTCAGATCGACGATCACAATCTACTTTGCTATTTCATGACTTCGGGAGTTTTGGATCACTCCACCCTCAATTTTCACTGAAGTGCTTCTCCTACGAAGTACGTGGATCTCCACCATGTATTCCCCTAGATCCAATGGTCCAGATCTACTTCATCCTTCACAACTTCGCGATGTTTTCTCTTGATCTACAGAAAGCTTCAGGAGTTCTTTCTCACAAAATCTCCAATCAACTGCCATGTATCCTCCTTGATACCGATGGCTAGGATTACTTCGTGGCTTGAGGAATTTGGCAGTCCCCGCTCTTCAAATGCTTCAAAGCCTTCAAACCACAAAGTGATGAAGAAATCCACAACTAACCTCTGTGTAACTCTCCCATATCTGAGGGTCTAGAATGATCCCGCTTCCTCCTGAATGGATCCTGCTCGTTAATTTGGGGAATCTTAAAGGGCTCCTCCCTATTGAATAATTCTCCCCTAGCCATCTCTTCTGAGCTTCTTCCTCCTTGGAACTTTTACTTCTTAGAGCATTTTCTTCGACACTTAGTCGAAATTGACCCCTTGCACTCCTTGCAGCATGCCTTCCTCCACAACTTAGCTTCTTTGTGGATGACTGTGCACACCTTGCAACAGTTCTTCACACTCTTCTGCAAATACTCTTAATTTACTCCTCCTGCGATTATGAGTCAAAAATACTTTTTCGACGCACTCCTTGCGGCCAATATGCACTCCTTTCATACAAATATCCAATTTATCTCTCCTAAACTTGTTCCTCCTTGACACTCTAAACTTATCATAATGACTTCTTCAATACTTAGGAAAATATCAACCCTGTGCACACCTTGCAATAGGTTTCCTTCAACTTAACTCTTGATGGGCGATTGTGCACTCCTTGCAACAATTCTTATACGTCTCAATTGTTCCTCCTAAACAATATGAATCTGAGTGTGTTTCTTCCTACACACCCTTTCAAGCTATCCCTCCTGAACTTCTAAGTCAAAATAGACTTTGTCAATGCACACCTTGCAGACACTTATGCACTCCTTGCAAACAAAAGTTTCATGTTATCTCTTATGATATTCTGAGTCAAAATAGACTATGTCAACGCACACCTTGCAGACACTATACACTCCTTTCACAGGCTTTTAGAAGAGAAACAATTTAAACTTATCTAATATCTCACACATTTATACATTCAACCATGCAAACACATTCATAACATAAGAACAATTAATAACAGATAATTTCAATTAAGAGAAATCCTACCATTCATTCATCCAGATAGACACAGTAACAACCACACCAAACATTTGGATCAATGCTTCTCTTTTATATTCATTCAAATTATATGTACATGGAATCATACAATGCTCTTCTACGACTCAACAACTCTCAGCTTCAAATAGCTTTCAACAATAATAATCTTAGCTACAATACTCTTTAGCAGCCTCTATTGGGCATATTTTACAATGCTTTATACAAGAGGGGCTCATCGAGCCTTTCCCTCCAACTACAATATTGGTGTATAATCACCATCAAAACGACTATCTATTGAGGCTTATTACATTGAATGAACATTAACAATTCAGATCTGAGACGATGCTTAAGATTTGTACAACTCATACCTCATTAAAGGCCTTTTTAACTGTTTCCTATACAAAGGCATGGATTCGGCTCTTATCATCCTTACAACATTTAATTTTCTTTTAATTACATTGAGTTTTAAAATTCGAGGGAAAAATGAGAGGGTTGGTTCCTCTCCCCTTCTTAAATGCTCTTTGTTGTTTTGAATAGCTAGTGCATTGCTGAGGTAGAAATATGCTCCTGCATAAAAAAGGCACAGGAAGTTTAGAACCCGATGTACTTGTCTTCATGTCAAATTTTTGGCCAATAGGAATACTTATGTACCACTTCCACTGTCTTTTCCATGATGAAGTGTCCTGCCATATGACTATAGTGATCTTCCCAAATCATCTTTGCATGCTTTCTTGAAGGAAGAAAAATATGGCCCAGATGGCATAACAGTCCATCCTAAAGATGAAATCTAGTGATAGTCACGCTTGTGCCCAAAATTTGGTAACCAATAGCAAAGTTAGGATCTCTCTCATTGAGTTGGGGCCACTTGGAGACCTCATGTCTGTAGGAGTGGATCATTGTGGTTAGTGATAAAACTAGAGGTTGACTAAGGTAGTTAACAATGTGGTTGGTGCTCCCTATCTTATATTTGATGTTGATATGGAACTACTACAAGTATGTGGACGAATTTTCATGGAAGTAATTATGTGATTCTCCTTATGACCACATGAACTACAGAGGATTATGACCAGTGTGGATGAATGTCTCCTTCTGGAGAATACAATTCTTCCAATGGAGGTAGGCTTGTACAATGGAATACATTTATTTTTCATAGGTGGGTTACTTACTGATGACATCTGAAAGTGTCTCACTATGAAATACCGCTATGTGATCTTTTTGAGTAGGAAATGCACCCACAACATAGTCCGAAGCATCGGTCTGAATATCAAAATATTTTTGTATATCGGGCAAGGAGAGCATCAGGGTTGATCACAAGAGATGCTTTAGATCATGAAACCCTTATTGTTCTGAATTTCCCCACACAAACTTTTATTTTCCACCACCCTTGGTCACTTAGTGCATGAGGGTCCATGCAATATTGGAGAATACCAACATGAACTTGTGATAGAAGTTTGCAAGTCCCAAGAAAATTCGAAGCTCAGTTAGTGTGGTCGAGGCTGGATAGTCATGAATGACCTGGATCTTGTATGGATCCACATGCACACCATTCTCATCAACAATGTATCCTAGGTATTGGACCATGTTCATGTTGAAGGAGCATTTTTTCAAGTTAGCATATAGCTTGTGTTTCCACAGAGTGTGCAGGACCTTTTGAATATGATGTAAGTGTTTTTCCCAACTCTTGTTGAAGGTGAGGATATCATCGAGATATACCACCACAAAATAATTGGTGAAAGGATGAAAGATATCATCCATCAACCTCGTGAAAGTTGTTGGGGAATTTTTCAAACCAAAGGGCATGACCAACCATTCGAAAATACCTTCTTTGGACTTGAAAGTAGTCTTCCATACATCAATATATTCTATTGGGATCTGGTCGTAGCAAGACTTCAGTTCAATCTTATTGAAGTACTTATCTCCCTTGATCTAGTCAAGAAGGTTATCAATTAATGGAATTGGGTACTGATTCCACACTGTTATTTTGTTTAGGGCCCTGTAATCATTGCATAGTCAACATGCCCCTTATTTCTTATGCATAAGTACAATTGGGATTATGCATGGTAAGGATCTCATTTCTATGTGAGTCATGACCCTTTTGGAGAATTTATTGGATCTGGTTCTTTATTTCCTCATTTTACAGAAGACATAAATATAATATTGGCGCATTGGGTAGAGGTGTACCAGGGGTTAGAGCAATTGAATGCTTGATTTGACAGTGCAGAGGTACCCCAGTGGGTGAGGAGAAGATGTATTTGCATTCTTACATGACCTTGTCCACCTATTTTTGTTTCATGGAGAGGCCTTGTGTAGAGGCCATGGATGTGGCTGCGACCTTCTATTCCCTTTGAGAATGAATCATGAAGAAGAAAAATTTCCCACTCTTGGAGATGACTTTTTTGCATTGCTTAGTGGAGATCAAATAAATGGAAATGGATAGAGATAACTTTGGTATCATGTACAATTGTATATTTTAACCTTATATAATTGATTACTGCAAACATATTCTTGATAAAAACAAAAAAGGTATAATGGCACAAACACACATTACACAAATATTTTTACCCTGAAAACCCAAACTGGGAAATCCAACAATCTATTTAGAGTCACACCTCTAATATTCTATTCACAATATCTTCATTGTTTACAATACAATACAATATATAGGATCCCACAACATCTAAAAACCCTAATACATTGACCCGAATTAGTGATAAGCCCTAATTCCTTAACCAAAATTAGAAAACCATCAGTGAAAACCATGTGCCAAAGAATAGCCGAAAAATGGATGCAAAAAATGCGATTTTTTTTTATGGGACACTACCCCCAGACCCCACGCTGGGGGGATATTTTCCCCCTATGAACCCCCTGGATAGGGGTCTCCTCCCTCCTATGATCCCCTGCACAACAAAAAAAATAGTTCTATTCATGCAAAGAATATAACACATACCCAACAATAATTGTCTACCTAAAGTCATAATAACACTACGAGGTCTAGACTCATATACAAAATGAAATTTCCACAAGTATGGTCTAGAGGCCTAAAAGAACATAAAAAACTTCAATGGGGGAAATATCAAACAAATAACTCATCCTTGAAGGGATTGATGTCATAGGGAAGGCAACACTGTTGGAAGATCCACTTGATGGTGTATGGTTGTGGGTGTGGTTTTGTTGGGAAGTCCAACTTCTTGACGACCTCTACTAAGATGAGGTTATTTTGACTTTTTCTATCAATAATGAAGTGTAGAAGAGTACCCTTCACCCACATCTATGAGTGAAAAAGGCACTCACCTTCCTCCAATTCTTCGGGTTCACTTGGATGGACTTTAGTGGTAGCGACAATGGCACTAGGTTCCGCATTAATGATTCTCTTCCCCTTGCTTGGTTCTAATTCAGAGTCAGAAACTATGCTTGACTCTTAGGATTTCAGCTCATCCACCAACGACTGCTTTGAGACAAATTCATTACTATTATTCTATGGGATTTTATGGAATTCACACCACTTTCTAGTGTCTTTCTTCATCTTCCCATTACCTTTCTTTATTTGTGTCCTAGACTGGTTGTCCTAAGGTGGTCCATCCTTTCTCTGGCCTTTGTTCTGTGGGTTGGGGATGCATTTTCCCTACTGTTGAGGGGTCCTAAATCCATTTAACTCAAAAACAAGAACCAAACCTGCCACCAAGGCCCAATTAGACTCTGCAACATTTGATAATGGAATGGTTCTCCAAATCTGTCGATCTAGCCAAATAATCGATGGGATTTATGTAGTGATTGACAA
The DNA here is from genome assembly GCA_009831015.1 of Picea engelmannii. Lineage (NCBI taxonomy): Eukaryota > Viridiplantae > Streptophyta > Pinopsida > Pinales > Pinaceae > Picea > Picea engelmannii. The sequence goes on from ML777870.1 coordinate 293,219, forward strand.
GATATTATCTTATGAAAGTTTCTCCTCTATTTTAAACGTTATATTTTGTATTTTCTTTATTAGATGGGTTTTATAAAGAAGATGTGTGATGGTATAAAATAGTTGGGTAAAAGGGGAATTTCAACTACTGAATAAGGTTGAGCTTGGGATAACCCTTGTGCTCAAGCATGCAAACAAAGATTTTCACACCTGCGACAAGCCTAGTACTAATACATCAACTTGCTGGTATTTTAACTATTGATTGAGATACAATTATGAAAAGAAAACATACATGCAATAAAATGATGGCAAGAAAATAGTTTCCTTATCTCTAATCACTAATCACATACTAACCCAATGATTTGCTTTCCATCATTTAGAACATTAAATACAAAAAATATTGAATCAACTAACTTATCAATAAATTCATAAAATCTTACTCATTACAACATCCATTCATGAGATAAAGTCAATAGTAATTCCTCCTTAGATCCAATCACACACACCTTTTATGAAAAACAAAAGTTTGTCTCTGGTCCTTGTTGGAAGCAGGCCAAACTGGAAAGAAATTCTATTTTGGGAAGGAATGTATGCATGAGGAAAGCGACAACTGGAAGGAAGAGCAGCACACAGACATGCATGGAAGACCTAACGACATTAGGGTTAGGGTTTTTTCAATACACAGTAATGGCTGGTGAGCCAGGAATGTATGAATATAAATGCATATGTCTCATAGAAGGAGAGAGAGGTGGATATAGAGGGTCTTGAGGAGGAGTCCTGTTTTGATAGTTAGTTGTAATATTTTTCTATACGACCTAATTTTGTAAACTGCTGAGCTGGAGAGGGGTAAGGAAGGAATATCTTGAGGGTTATATTGTAGGCTAAGGATCCTAGTGTGATCTAGTCTGCCTCATAATAGATCTTGACCCAATTGAGAGGAGTTGTAAAGTGCGTAGAGCTGTAGTTTGGAATTGCTATAATAGAAGAGCTTAATAGCCAGATATTTGTGGACGTATCCTAGGAGGGGGTGAACCATGGTAAAACCCGTGTTATGTGATTGAATACATGTGTTTCTTTACTGTTCCTAAGTAGATATTAGCATGTTGAATGAATGAGTTAATTATATTCCATGCATAATCGTGAATGACATTATATTTCTTTAATAAGATAAATAGAACACTTAGTGCACACTTCTCAAATATCCACTCAATCCTGGATTGCAAACACTTGAGTATTGAAGTCACCCATTAAGACTATCTCAGGTGAGACTGCGCAGTGCACTCTATGGGCTACATTGCCTTCTGGTTTAACAGGAGGGCTGATAGTTTTAGAGGATTTTTTTTAACCCTAGTAAGCTTGAACCCTGGGTCAATCATGATTAAGATATAAACTCATATAACTAAACCAACAGTCCTAAACAAGACTTCTCAATTAGGGTAGTTTGGAAATAGTTCTTTACAATTCCAAAAATGAGGGCCTTTGCAAAAACCATCGACCTGTTCTAAAAGGTCTATCCTGTTATTTATAACAAATCATTAACTAAAAATAACTATCAAAAGTGCAAGCTAAGTAAAACAAAACATTTCCACATGGCGCTTCAATCTCTCTTTCTTCTAAGAGTCATCAAATGGCTTCACTAAAGTGGATGAATCTTTTCATACTCTGACCATTTGATGAAGAGTTCCTCGCATGTGTTGGAATACGAGAATCTATGTTGGTCCATCAGGGTTGAAAGGATATCCTTTACTTCTACTGCCCATTCCCGATACTTGACTATTTTGACACTTAACTGTTGTAATATTGTTCAAGCCTTGATCGAGTGCTCCATGAACTATTTGGTGCCATGTTTTCCACCTTTATTATCTCTATAGTCCACGCTGAGTCTTGTTCTACATGTTGTTTGACTATGTCATGCAAGTTGACAAAGTCCTAAGGTGAGCCGAGTTCTAGGAGACCAATGTCTCTCATCTCCCGATTGATATTGACCCATCTTCTTTCACAATCAATCCATTTTTCCTGAATCTCCTAATGAGGTTGTTGGGCCATTTTCACCCAGTATCTAGATGCCTTCCTTATCCAATATATGTTTTTTTCCCTTAGCACCCGAATGTCGTGCTCTTCAGCGTCTCAACCCTTTTGAACCGTGCTGATGTAATTAATTTTTTCCACTTCTTGGTGGGCCTTCTCATACCATATTTCCACATCTTTGTAGGTTTCTAGCACCATAAGGGTGTCTTCTTGGAAGTAGGCTATCTTTCTAGTGAAAATATGTTGTTCATTCATGAATTTTCCATAGGCATCTTGGAACTCACTTCTCAAGAACACTGTGTCTTATGTATAGTCCTGCTAGTATTTCTCCAAATGGCGCAGATGCTCCAACTCCTTTATCGTAGTGACCAACTCCCATTCATCTTTCCTTTCTCTATCCAGGGTGGCATTTGTTATCACCATCCCTGTCCTCATACGTCTTGGTGTGCTCATACGTCTTGGCATGCTATGTATTGATCAATTTTTCCCCTGTGGCGATGATGATCAAAATTTCCAACATAAGCCTCCTCTTTTTAGTGGTTCTCTTCATGATGGATTTCCTCTTTTGGTCATAGGAAATTGATTGTATATCGGTGACCTCATCAACGGGTTCGGGGATTTGTTGTTGTCCCCAAGTTAGAGTATTTCCCAAGTTCTCGACTGTTTATATCTGTTTAATTCTGGGTTCCTGAACCTCTCCTTTATGTCCCGACGTCTTGGACTCTGGTTGTTTCTCATCGGGTGGTAAGTTACCGGCCAAAATCGAGGAATCAGGGGTGGGTTCAGTACTTACTTGGTAATCAACTATTGAAATGTTGATTTCCTGTTGTGGAATTTATTCTTCATGTTCACGCATTTCTAGCTCATCCCTTGAGCTATCCATTACAGTTCCTAGTATGTCAAGTAGCTCAGTGTCCAAGGCACTTTCTACCTCATGCTCGCTCTACGAACAACTCTAAATTGGAGCATCGAGACCCGGGGTCGATGCTCTCTTAGGTTATTTCTCCTCTGTAATTTGCATTGGAGTGACCAGGGACACCTATGAACTCTTCTCATCATCGTAGATGGCTATTAAATCGAACAAGGTATTTGGTACACTTTTTCTCCCTTATGTCCTCGCTATCTCAAGCTAGGCATAAATTGCCCATGGTGATCCAACCTATGGTGGTGGAGCTTCAGGGTTTTCTAACTCGGTGATTTCTTCAGGATGCATCAGCTCTAGACCACTTGGTTCTCCTCGTCTTTCGATTGGGTCATCAACAGGGATCCTCATTATTTCTATCAAATCAGGGTCATTTTTCAATTGATCAATGATTCTATGTGCCCCTTCTAGCAAGAGCAATCCCCTTCTTTGTTCCTTTGTTGTCTCTGTCGCTTTGATTTCTTCCCTGGATTTGAGGGTCTCTTGGGATAACTTCTCTATTGTTTCCACCTATTCATCCATGCTCATGGCCTTGAACCTGGTCATATTTGGGTTGGCCATTCTCTGTACCACCTTGTCCCAGTCCTAGGCTCACTCTGTGAAGATTTCGTCATTGAATTTATCATGAGTGTACGACCAACAAGATCACACCTTAGAAGAAGATTGGAGGACCAGGCCTTTAGGGTCGTTCTTGTAGAATCAACCTATCAAGAACCTGAATTCCATTTGGCTAATCCCTTTTTGTTTGGCTTGAGCAATATCCTTCACCAGATAGAACCCCACATGGAAACCATAGGGTATGAAATCCCTCTTCTTGTTCTTGACTAATGTGGCATTGTAGCCCTCTAGGATAGTCTAATATCATATTTATCCCACAATGAGCTGGTATGGGACATGAGAAGGTAGGAGATGTGGTGCTTCGGTGGCCTTGAACACCCTGATGTAGGTTGAGCATTCATCTAAATAGCAATGTCCTACCTTTTCTACCATTTTCTTGGCTGGTGCAGATAATCTTGGGCATTCCTTCTTAAAAATAATAAAATGACTGCAGGCTATGAATTCATCGCAACTGAGTGCGTAAAATTTCTTGTACCTTTTCTCCCATAGTATGTTGAAGTAGACATGGACTGGGAGCTCCGTAACATGCTAGCCTAAATTCATGCTGACAAAGACATTCCTTGTGCACATGACATCAAGCAGGTACAAGGCCATGTAGAAAGTGGGTGCCTCCCCTTCTTTTGGTGTCTGAGCCTGTTGTACACAGATGCTTATTTTTTTTGATATTATCACTCCCTAATTGAAGCTTCTCCCAAAGATCGCCACTGTGTATGCCAATGACATCCATGCTTCTGAAAACTTGGAGCAGTCCTTTTCTCCATATATTCGACAGATGTGAGCCATCAAATAGATGTATGGATCCCTTAGGTTAATCATCCCATACCAACCATTGCTTTGGTTAGTGAACTTCTTGTCCTTCTTCCACCATGAGGCCATCAACTGACTGGTGTCATGGAATTCATAGAACTTTACCACAAATTCCATGTTGAGCCACTCCTTTGGGTCCTTGAGCTTGTAGTATTTCTGGAATTTTGTCGGAAGGAAAAATCTGATACACCCACCATTATCATCATTGATCAAACACTTTATCCCATATGTATGGTCAATTATACATTTTAGAACCTTTATGGAAGGGAAAACTGGGGTTCTGCTTGCCACCATGTGTAAATATGATTGTCGGGTGTTGGGGAACACTTGGTATTCAAGCACCCTTAAGTCTGGGTCATTGTGTGGGATATACTTTGGGTATTCTTCTCTGCTAATTCTATTGAAGAGGTTCCCCCATTGTGGGAGAATTACCTTGGATCACTTGCTTCTGTATCACCGAAGGATGAAGGATGGACAAAATATTTCTTTATTGATGTTTTAATGATAGGATCCACCCTGGGAGTGTACTCCAACTACCTCACGGTCCTTGGAGAAGAACCATATCCTCTTTCAAATTTTTTATCTTGGGTGCCCTCGATGAGTTTCTAGTGGTTGGATTTATCAGTGGAATATTTCCTCTGCAACTTTTTAAACATGATTTTGATAATTAGAGGGTCAGTATAGTCTCGAGATGCTCACTTTTCTCCTTTAGATGCTCTAGAATTCAACTTGTGCCCAGAATGAATTGGTTCAAACACCATTCTACAGATTTAAACAAGGATGATCTTACCTTGTCGCATCATCCATTCAATTTGTGTTATGAGTTTCAGTAAATCTACCACGAGATATTCAAATATGTTTAAATTTAAATTCATCGTGGGTTGACGGCGTGGGCGCGAGTGGTAATGTGGTCTATCGGTGATTTCAAAGTGTCATTGTTTAATCAATGCACGAGGTAGAAAAAAATGTGGGATCAATCATTAAATGGTCTATTAAATGTCCAAATCCAATCGTATCCTATGCCACAAACATCCCATAGTTTCTCTCTTTTAGTTGGTGGATCAGGGGTCAGGATTGAATTTCAAACATTTTTATTGATATCTTCTTGCAAAAGTTTCGACTCTAATCGATATTGTTGTACATAGATGACGTGGAAAAGATGACTAGGAGGTGTGACTGGGAACTCCGAGAACCTTAATATGACTCAGGACAAAATTCGAGAACCTTAACAATACATGTGGCATTCAAGACCGGTGACTTTCTCGTGTTAATCAGAATCGAGACTTTCTTTAATCTATACATTCTAAAACACAATCCTATATTTCCGAAACCAAAAAGTATCAAGGATCAGATTGATCAGAAATAAACCTACCCAAGCTCTCTCAGATCGACTCTCTTCAAAAAGTTCCCGACGTTGAAAACGCATCGAGCATCGGTGATCAACAACATGCTTGTTGCGAAAAAAAATGATTCTTTTAAATTTTCTGGATTTCCCCGACCCTGATAAAGAGCATTGGTCATCGACTATCGTTAATTTATTTACATCCTTTTTTAATGTTTATTCTTCTTGTATTTTGTTGGTGTCGAAGGGGATCCATTCTCTCTTGAAACTTTGTGCGAATAACTTACGTGAACCAACCCCACCTTCTGCCGACGTCGATCAAGGATTGACGCTTGATGACAGTTGTAACTATGTGGTTCCTTTACTTGCTTGATTTTTTTCCGATGCCGAACCTAAGTGCGTTAGGTGAAGTGTTAACTATTTATTCTCGATTCAGGTGCTAAGTTCTTGTAGACATGGGGTTTCACAAGTTCAAACAAACCCTTACTTGATGATAAGAGTCATGAAAAAAACACAAAGATAAACCATTTCCCGAAGTGAAATCGATTCAGACAATGAAGAAAACAAGTGGTACCCAAAAAGTGATAAAATTTGATAATTCTTTTTAGGGTGTGTTGATTTCTCAACAAATGGCGAATTACTGAGAGAAAGCATAATCTCTGTTCCTTTCCCAAGCTTAGTTGATGCATAAGCTAGTTAAGAACTTAAACTGTTTTTTTTTTTCATCAATGTCTCTTCTATCCTTGCATTTGAAATTCCCTAGTTCGTGAATATGGGCCTGCCTATGGGGTTTTGACCTTTATTCCACCTTCGTTGCCTTTAACCATGACCAAATCCCATTTTTTAGAAGAGTCGAGTAAAGAATTCATGGGAACCAGGATTTTTAGTTATCATCGTTCACTTGATGTGGTGTTGATTTGCTACCAGCGACCGTCCATAGCCCCAATGGAATCACCCTAATGTCACAAAAGTTTCTCCGCTACCAGTGAGTGTCCATATCCCCAACAGATTTATCTGCATACCCTCTCCTACTTTGCACTCATTTGATATAATTGATTTATTTTCGATAGAGATTCCTTGAGCGAGTGGGAGAGGAGGACATTTATTGTCTGCAAGATGAGATGGTTAAGGTGAAATATTTATATCTTTGTCTTTAGGGACATGTGGTCCTTTCCATCTTACCATATTTCCCTTTAGGTTTTACCAAACCACCAGGCAGACACTTCATCACTTTCCAAGGTTTTTTTTATGCAAAGGTTAGACACATAACTCCTTTAAGACAACAACAATTCACCCAACGTTTCTTGTGTTGTATGTAAGCATGAGTCAGGAACAAAGTTTGATATACCATATGAATTAAGGTAAACCAATGCATTGTAGAACACAACTTCAAAGAACAAAAATTCCAACAAAAGGAAAACAAAACAAAAATAAAGGACTCCGCAATCAGCCTAAGAAATAAAATAACATGGAAACACATACATTTTTTTTTTTAAACAGAAATATTGTTTTAGGGGTTGGCCCTTCACTGGGAGGGTGTTAGGTTTCCCCCTCATATTTTTCAACTGATACGTTCTTAACAAAGTTTCTTGGCTACCTAAAAAGGTCTGAGCCATAGATTCTGAAACTTTGAATGTTTTCCCTTCTACTTATTTTCTCTGTCCATTTCAGAACTAAGTCTCCTACTTCAAAATTCTTCTCTTTGGCCTTATGCTTGTCAAACCACCTTTTAACTATTTGTTGATGAGAAATGAACTTTGATTTTTCTTTCTCCCTTTCTTCTTCCAACATGAGGAGGGTATCAATTCTTTGTTGAATAACCAATGAGGGTTGTCCTCTAGAACCCTAAGCAAGCTAAAGAGATGGAAGGTATAGCCCGTTCAGGAGAATGGTTTCTTGTACATATAACAGAAAGTATGGGGAATTCGCTATAGCTTCCTTGGGTGTTACCATATCATCCCATAAGGAGTTATGAAGTTAAATATTCCAATTCCTCTGATTTTCTGCAACTATTTTCTTTAATATCCTCACTAGGTTCTTATTTTTTGATTTTGCCACTCCATTCCCATGTGGACAGTAGTTTGCAGAGTATCTGATTATGATTCCTTTGTCTAGAGAAAACTTTTTTAATAGGGTGGAAGAAAAGTAAGAGACATTATCAAAAATAAGAACATAAGGCATACCGAACCTTGTGATCAGTTGTTGTTCTCTGAATTGAACTACCACCTTTTCATTTACATGAGTCAGATGGACGACATATGCCTATTTCGTGAAATAGTCTGTAGCAGTCAATATGTATTTATGTTTTTTTGAAGAACTCAATGTAATTTATCCTATAAAATCTAACCCCCATTGCTCGAATGGTCTCGTGACGACCATGAGTTGTAGGGGGACAACTGTTCTCTTTTCCCTCCCTGCACTCATTTGGAAAGTTTTACAGTTTCTATCATGTGTGTGAGCATCTCTAAACAGAGTAGGTCAATAATAGTCAGCTCTCAGCATCTTATGAGTGGTGGTATTTCTTGCAAAGTTTCCACCTGCAGGACCATCATGGAGCTCCTTCAGAACCTTTTCTGCATCTTCACGTTTGAGACATATTAGAAATACCTCATCATAATTAACGCGAAAGAGGACTGAATTTATGAGATGATATTGTGTTGATTTTAGTATGAGAGCTCTCATTTCTTTAGGGTTTAGATTTTCTTGGCAAGTCCCGTGATGTAGGAGATACATTAGTTTCCCATACCAAGACTCCTTCCCTGGGGGAACATATAAAGCCTCACTACACCATAATGTCAATTCATTCTCCCACCCAGGGTCTTCATTTACTAGGTCCTAGGCTTCAACGACCAGTTTACACAATACTTGTCCTTTAACCAGTTTGGTAGGTTTTATATCTAGATCAAATTATTGGACCACTACCATCCATTTTCCTCTTCTTTCCCCCATCTCTTATTGAGTGAATAGGGATCAGACTACAAGATGAGGCACAATGACTTTGGTGTGGTTTTTTAGGATGTAAGATATGAAATGTTTCACTATATTGTACACTGCATAATCCTATTTGTCTATGACAGGGAAATTTAGTTTGGACCCTTGGATATTAGTGCTCATAAATGAGACTGACGCTTCATTGTTTTCATCATCCTTTTGAGTCAATATTGCTGCTAACGATTGGTCGGAGGAAAAAGTATAGAGTAAAAAGTCTTTTCTAAAGTTGGGACTTTGAAACACTGGAGTTTGAGATATTGCAGTCTTAATATTGTTGAAAGAACCTTTTCGTTCATCATTCCATATAAATTTATCATCTTTGTGGATCATTTTTTGCAAGGGTTTGATAGTTTCAGTGAAATCAGGGGTGATCTTCCTCATAAAATTGATTTTCCTAAAGAAGGATTGCATAACCTTTTCATTGTGGGGTAAGGGAAGTTGAGATATTTCCCTAATTCATTCTGGGTCTATGTGAATTCCTGCTTAGGATATAATATGACCTAGTAGTTTCCCTTTCTCAACACCAAAGATAGTTTTCTTAGAGTTTAAATTTATACTATATTTCCTACACCTTTTGAAAATCTGGGTTAGGTGTTGGATGTGATCTTCTCTATTCTTTGAATACATAGTCACGTCATCCAAATAGACTACTAAATATTTATTGATTATTTCCCAAAAAGTTATGTACATGGCCCTTTGGAAGGTTTCCCCTGCATTGATTAACACAAAGCGCATGTGTTTATAAGAAAAGGTTCCCCACTTGGTTCGGAAGGTAGTTTTCAATCCGTCTTCCTCTCAAACTAGTGTTGGAGCATATCCCTAACTTACATTAGTTTATGCCTAGCTTATAATCTTAGATCTTGGTTAATACATTCATTTACACTTTATTTCACCTAATTTGGCCACATAGAGAAGAAGGGCACCTCATCCCTAGATTTTAGGGAAAACTGCTAATTTTAGATCAAAACTCAACTCTCGGTTCTTGATTTTCTCAATTTATTCTTGATTTTCTTGATTTATTCATGATTTATTCCAACTCCCCCATGAAAAAAATCATCTACTATTGGGGAATGCACACCTCCTCTTTGAGTGAGAGATTTATTCCTTAATTAATGATTTTTGTCGTTACTATTATTAGTAACTACTATTTCGAGTCAGTTAAGTGAGTTAGAACTACTTCTCTTGTCAGTTAAGTGAGATTAAGTGAGCTAATGCACATCACTTAACTCTTGTGGAAATCAATGAGTGCGTGACATGTATATTTAGTACTCTATGTCGAACTATGTGGTCTCCCTTAGCTTATGACACCTATTTTAGCTATTTCTATCTTTTTTTGACTAGAATTTCTATGTTGGAAATTCTATATATTCACCTCCTCTCTTCTTTTCGAGGACGGTTGCTCATGTATATTCATTTTTTATTAATATAATTCTTTGATTTATTGAGAACAAATTTTCTCTCATCTCTTGAATATCAGCAAATTGTTTGTGTTCAATTTAACTAGAATTCTAGATCTATCGGGATTTCTGCAGGAATTCTACATGGTATCAGACCTAGATTGAATCTAGTGGATTGTACACAGTTTTATTTGTAGGTATAGATCCTCAGGAGGTGAAAAAAGAAGCAATGGATCATCTCTCTCAGCCCACAAAACTCATTCTAAATCCTTTCAATTACTTCGAATGGAAGATAGAGATCTCTCTACTCCTCCGAAGCAAAGGGCTTTATCGGGTAACAATGGGAATGGAGAAAGAACCGACTACTGTAGTGGAGAAGATAAAGTATTTCAATAAATTAGATGAATAAATTGGGCTGATATGCCTATAAATTTCCATAGATATCCTCTTTAATGTCAGTGGAGCCACTACTCTTGATGTGGTCTGGACCACATTGGAAGGACTATTCGGCAAGCAGGATGCAATGAGAGTGCATCAACTGGAGAATGAACTCATATCCCTAAGTCCAATTAATTTCATAAACCTGAAAGAAATATTCACCAATTTCAAATCCCTCCTCATTGAACTTAATTCATGTGGAGTCATGAAAGGGTAATAACAACTCATCCTTTCAATTCTCTCGAAACTAGGCCCTGAATATTCCGTATTTGTGTCATCTTTTCAAGCATCTAAATTGACTCAGGAAAAATGGAAAATGCCTCCATTGAATGATTTAATTGAAGCATTGACTCAAGATAAATCTAATCTAGTCCAAATGGGTGCCATCAATAATTCCGAGAACCAAGTACTTGTGGCTACTGATGCTCCAAAGAGCAGTGGAAAAGACAAGGAAAAAGGAACAGGTAAATTTCCTGAATCGAAGAAGGAGAGATTCGCACAATCTTCAGAGAACTCTTCTAAGCCTAAGGGTAAGAATAAGAAGAAGGAAAGAACACTTTTCAGCTACTGTTCCAAAGGTTTTCATCCCAAATAAAATTGCATGAGGAAGACTATCGATGAAATGGCTAAGTAATTGCAGCAGCACAATCTCACGGTGCCCAAAAATGAAAAGAAGAAAGATAATAATAGAAAGGGAGGGAGAGCATGCGATGGTCATGATTTAATGGCTATCACATCCACTCCATCAGCTTGGATCCTTGATTCAGGTGCATTGAACCATATGGCTGCATCAAAAGATGAATTTTCCTCCATCGAAGAAGGCACCAGATTCCCAATTTACTTGGGAGATGCCACACCCGCAAAGGTGTGCGGAGAAGGAATTGTTGATATTGAAGGGGGATGATTCAAAAATGTGCTTCATGTACCCTCACTTTATTCAAATATTCTCTCTATATATCAAATCACTCATTCCATCTTTGGAAGGAAGGTGGAGTTCACTATGGACTCCGCAGTGATTACCGACATTTCCACAGGCTCACAACTTGCACATGGAATTGCAGATCACGGTTCTCGTTTGTATTTCTTCTCCCGCTTTGTTCCTAAATATATTAACATTTTATTTATGTCACAATATAATGATATTATCAGGATATGGCATGAAATATTTGGCCATCTAAACTATAATTACTTGCATCAACTCAACAAGGAAAGCATGGTAGAAGGATTACGAGTTATTAAATTCACAAGCGGTGTATGTCAAGAATGCATTCTTGGCAAGCATCCAGAGAAAAAGTTTGAAAAAGGGAAGGAAAAAAGAGCTTCTTAACCACTTAGGATGATTCAAAATGACATTACAGGCCCATTCCCACAGCCTTGAATCAGTGTACAACTACAACACATAGTGCCATATACACCACAACATAACGGTGTTGCAGAGAGGAAAAACCGGTCCTTAAAAGAGATGGCAAATTGTATGCTATAGTCAAAATCATTAGCTCCCAAGATATGGGCTGAATCTATTAATTGTGAAGAATACATTCAGAACTGATTTCCTCACAAATCACTCAAAGGCACCACTCCTTTTGAATGTTGGACCAGCAAGAAACCGAATGTGTCACACTTTCGTATTTTTGGTTCATGAGCATGGGCTCACATTCCTACAGATAAGAGGAAGGATTTGGAGCCTCAAAGTGTTGAATGCATATTTGTTGGATATCCTGAAGGTGTAAAAGGATATAGATTGCTGGACTCTGACACTGAAAATTTCATTCTAGCTCGAAGTGTGAAGTTTGAAGAAGAATCACTGCATGATTTTTCAGAAGACCCAGTCAAGGAACCGCTTGTTGTCACTGATGAGGATGATTCAAAAACTTCTTCAAGCACTTAATAATAGATTAGAGAAGAATTTTAGGTCTTATACATAGGATGAGGAGCAGGTCATGGCTGCTCCAACTTAGTTTCCAACTTGGGTAGAGAAAACCCTGCAAGATGCAAGTGAACTAGTCGGTGATCCTTCAGATACAAGAAGGACTAGATCACATTGTTTTGGGGCCCCTCAAGCCCTGGCTGCCACATAACCTTTTCTGCCCATACATTGATATATGTCACTTGGTTCATATCCAAATTCATACTCTGAGGCTGCTGGAAGCCCACTTTGGGAGGCTGCCATGGATGAAGAGTACTATGCTCTTATGGACAACAACACATGGGACTTGGTTCCACTTCTGAAAGGAAGAAAGCTTGTTTGATGTCGATGGATATATCGAAAAAATATTGTTGCATATGGTGAGATAAACAAGTACAAATATTGACTTGTCACAAAAGGATACTCACAGGTACATGGCATAGACTACACAAAGACATTTGCACCTATTGCAAAATTGGACTCCATTCAACTAGTTTTGGCCATTGTCGCTTCTCGCAGATGGGAAGTTCACCACATGGATGTGAAGAGTGAATTTATTCATGGAGATATCAAGGAGGAGATATATATGGAGTAGCCATAGGGATACATTCATAACTCTTTCCTCATTTGCAGATTAAAGAAATCTTTGTATGGCCTAAAACAGGCTCCCAGAGCCTGGTATGCAAAGATGGATTCTTTCCTACTTTCCATTCGATTCATTCGATGCAAATCTGATATGAATGTTTATTTTCTGCAACATGATGATTCATTTTTTCTGATATTACTTTATGTAGATGACTTACTGATGATAGGAAACCTTACTTCAGCTATTGATTCAACAAAATCATCATTGCACGATCAATTTTCCATGACAGATTTGGGACTATTGCACTACTTTCTTGGTCTTGAAGTTTCTTAGTCTACTTAAAGGATCAAGATGGCACATTCTAAGTATGCATAAGATATACTTTTCCACTTTCAGATGACAAAATTCAAGCCAACAACATCTCCCTTTCTTTTGGGGGTCAGATTTGAGGATGCGAGTACTACACCTTTGGTGGACAGTACATTGTATCGACAGTTGGTTGGGAGTTTGTTGTATATTACTCACACCAGACCTGATATATCTTTTGCAGTAGGAGTTTGTTCTAGATATATGCAGGAGCCTCTTGAGCTTCACTAGAAATTTGCAAAGAGAATCCTTAGATATGTGAAAGGTACTCCCAGTTTTGGTATCTTTTATGCTACAGATTGCCCACTTTCACTGATTGGGTACATAGCTTCTGATTGGGCTGGTGATGGTACATATCGCAAGTCCACCTCTGGTTATGTTTTTAGCTTTGGTTCAGGGCCATTCTATTTCTCTAGAAAGAATCAATCCACGATTTCTTTATCTACAGTAGAGGCAGAGTATAGAGGTGCAGTGAATGCAGCTACACAGGTTGTTTGGTTGCAGGGGCTTCTCTCTGAGTTTGGTATTCAGTATCCACTTCTAACTGTCATGTTTTGTGACAATCAGGGGTCCATTCAGATATCGATTGATCCAATTTATAGGCATAGGACCAAGCACATTGAGATTCACATGAATTACATCCGCGAGATGATCTGTGACAGAGTCATTTCACTGCAATACTACCCCACAGAGCAGCAGGTTGCAAACATCTTCACCAAGTCTTTCACTGAAAATAAATTTTCAGAACTGAGAGCTATGCTTGGAGTGGTGGAGACAACTGAGTAGGTCACTTTTGGCCATTCATCATTTTTTTTCCCTCTTTTTGGGGGGGGGGGGTTCCCACGAGGTTTTCCTTGTTTCCTCTTTTCATGAGGAATTACTTTATGTAATGAGTACCTAAAATGGCCAAGTTTTCAGGACTCAAATTTTTCGTCATTACAATTAGGCTTAAGGGGGGGTGTTGGAGCATATCCCTAACTTACATTAATTTATACCTAGCTTAGACTCCTAGATCTTGGTTAATACATTCATTTACACTTTATTTCACCTAATTTGGCCACATAGAGAAGAAGGGCGCCTCATCCCTAGATTTTAGGGAAAACTACTAATTTTAGATCAAGACTCAACTCTCGGTTCTTGATTTTCTCGATTTTTTCTTGATTTTCTTGATTTATTCATGATTTATTCCAAATCCCCCATGAAAAAACTTATCTATTATTGGGGAATGCACACCTCCTCTTTGAGTGAGATATTTATTCCTTAATTAATTATTTTTTTCGTTACTATTATTAGTAACTACTATTTCGGGTTAGTTAAGTGAGTTGGAACTGCTTCTCTAGTCAGTTAAGTGATATTAAGTGAGATAATGCACATCACTTAACTCTTGTGGACATTAATGAATGTGTGACATGTATCTTTAGTGGTCTAGGTCGAACTATGTGGTGTCCCTTAGCTTATGACACCTATTTTAGCTATTTCTATCTTTTTTTGACTAGAATTTCTATGTTGAAAATTCTATATATTCACCTCCTCTCTTCTTTTTGAGGATGGCTTCTCATGTATATTCATTTTTTATTAATATAATTCTCTGATTTATGGAGAAAAAACTTTCTCTCATCTCTTGAATATCAACAAATTGTTTGTGTTCAATTTAACTATAATTTTAGATCTATTGGGGTTTCTGCAGGAATTCTACAAGTAGAACTTGGTTATAACCTGAAAAACCATCCATTAGGGAGAAAATATCAGAACCAAACATAGTCTACAAGAGTTTCTCAATTGGTGGGATTGGGTAGTTTTCCTTTTTAGATGCTCTATTGAGGTTTCTGAAATCCACACACAAATGGATCTCCCCATACATTTTCCTGATAGGAACCAAATTTGCTACCCAGGTAGAGTGTCTAACCTGAAATATAATTTTAGCATATAGTAATTTCTTTAACTCCTGACAGATGAGGGGTTCCATAGATAGGTGGTACTTTTGGAGCTTTTATTGGAAGGGTTTTACTCCAGGTTTTAACAGGAATGTGTGTTGAATGATGTGAGTGTCATAATTCTTCAGATCTCAGTAGGACCACACAAAAACATCTTGATATTCTCTTAAAAGTTTGAGATAGGATTTCCTTTCTTCTTTAGATACTGTCTTGCCAAGATTTATATTCTTAGGGTTCTCCAAGGTTCCCATATTTATAGTTTCATACATGGGACAAGAACTCCCTATCTTTGTGTTTGTTGACCCTTTAAATCTTTCCCTTAAGTCAAAGAGGTTCTCCAAATTGGCTACCCCTTTCGGTATCGTGTGAAACCTTGGTTTGTCAGTCGATTGATCTGTTTCACCTGTTTTTTTATGGGGATCAGTTTCTACTAGATGCTCTTGGAATACTTCATCATCAATAGCCAATTATTTAAAATTCTATTGATTGGTTATGAAGTTTATGATATGTTCATCTCCTTCAAAGACCTTCCAATTAAAAATATTGTTTGGCACTGATGGTTTGTAGAGTAGTTCCATAGGGAACCGAGAGGCTTTATAGTCTTCTAAAAGGGATATCCTTGAGGAAAAACTGGCCAAAGAATCAACCAAATTATTCTTTGTTATGTGGATCGTTATAATGTTGAAGGCTTCAAAATGTTCTATTAGCCTGTGCACTTCCTATTGATAATTCCTTAGGTGGGGGGATTTGCAATGTATAGTGTTCCTTACTTGCCTATCGATGATTTCAGAGTCTCTGAAAACCTTTAGTTCTTTAATGTTTAATTCTATGTCTTTATTTATCCCTTGCACTAAAGCTTCATACTTGATAGTGTTATTATTGCATTCAAATTCTAGTCTACAGGACAGGAAATTTCTCTTACCCTTCAGATCAATGAGGATACACCCTGCTCTTGATCCTTCTTGCAACCTAGACCCATCAAAGTACAAGTTCCATACCTGCGAGCGAGAATCGTCAACTTTTCCATGCTTACTAACTTCTTCCTCTCCACCTATTTGCTTTGTGGTTTCGAGCAAAGGTTCTTGACAGAAGAGAGTTTCTTCCGCCGTCGTTGGTACATTTTCTTGAAAAGTCATTTCAAAGTTTCGAGTAAGAGGAACATCAAATGAGAGAGGGGAGAAATTACTGAAGTCATAGGAGTAGTTTCCTAGCATGGGGAAGTCCACCGAAGAAGGTTCGTTAAGGGCTTCTAAATTGGCGACATTATGTTTGAGATACATTTCCCTATCGATCATGATCATGTTCGCATGTCCCTTTAATGGAAACCAAAGGTGAGCCCATTCTATGCTAAAGTATCCATTCAACTTCTCAGACCAATATCGACTAAGTAGCAATCCATAAGCTTCTGGTATGTCTACTACAATGATGTCAATTACTTGAACAAATTTTGGGTGTGTCTCCATTCTGATCATGACAACCTTGAGTTATCCCATAATTTTCACCTAGTTTCTATCCAGTTGTATCACATGTTTATCAATTTTGAGAGGAACCACGTTTAATTTATTGCAGATGGATAATGGCATAACATTAGAGGATGACCCTGAGTCAGCCAAATTGTTATCACATGAACTTGTGAAAGTCTTGTGGGTTTGAGGTTTTTTCCTAAGTCTATAATTTTTTCACTGTCTCTCTCCTTTTTCCAGACCAAATATTGATTTTTTCCCTTTTGTCTTGTAGTTTTCCTTTTGTTTGCTTTCATTTGTTTGAACGACCCATATTTCCTTGTTGTATTACCTCATAAATCACAATCCTAATATTTTATGTTTTCTCTAAGGTTGATCACTTCACTTTGTACCTCTTTCACTAATTCTTTTGCTTTTTCGAGCCCTCAGCCATTCATCCAAGTTTTTTTTATTTTACACAAGCCGCATCCATGAGTACAATGTGCAACACTTAGAGTGGTCTGATAGGGACTCGAATCAAGTGATCAAGAAAGTTCAATTTTTAGTGGAGGATATTTCATTCTAAGTTTAGATTTGCAGCCCATAGGCAATCGGGATTATAGAGTTTCTCGAAGTTTAGTGCTAGGGAGAAGGTCCGAACTCTCGAAACCCAAAATCAGTGTGGGTTGTCTGATCCAACAGGATGTGTGGCACCAAATTTGAGAAAATCATGGTTTTAGCATGAAGCATGACATTAGGGCATGAAACCCCCAAGCCCCGAAATGCGAAGAAGATCTAAGTCATCCAAATCAGCGGGGCACCTGGCATTGGATATGTGAATTCACAATTTTGTGAATCAGAGTTTCATTAGAGAATGTGCAAGTTTCACACACTGCGAACTCGCGAAGCATAAAATCCTGAAGCACTCGAAATTGGGCCCATGGTCATAGACCGCGACCATATGGAGAGCGGGGCCACAAGTAGGGTAAGTGGCTTTTGATCAGATGGCATTCAGGGTTGTTTGACGAGATGACCGTGGTCGTCAAATTTAAAGAAGGTCTGACTATTGATCTAGATGGATGATTTTGCAAGTTTGAGCATCAAGATATTTGGAATCAAGTGGAGTGAAGACTTCCAAAACGTGAAATCCAAAAATTTCACATAGGAGACCCAGGTCATGACCTGAGGTCACATGAAGCGATGGATAGTAGTTTCGCCAAAGGTCTAAAGCGGTCATATTGTTCACAGAAAAAGATATGCATGGCCTCAAGCATCGGGATTGAATTGAAGGAATCATGAGTATCACCTGGAGCATTCATGGGTGTCAGGCCTCATCCCGATCCCGATGAAAGTAATTAATGAAAACGGGGGAGGTGGTTGAAACCTTGTTTCATCCCATAAATGGAAAGCATGGAAGAATTGGCCGTGAAGGCAAACTGTCAGCCCAAAGTTCCTTTGTCAACGGATTCCCCTGCAAAGCCCATACTGATCTGAGCTCACGTCTGACAGAAGAAGATGCATACACAAAGATTTGATTGTAGTATCCAAGTCACACTCCTGGTGGTGGTGAGTTGTCTAAGTATAAATACTTAGTTTTGATATTTTATTATGGTTGATGGTAGAGCTAAGCTCACGTATTGTAAAGCTTTAGTAAAGCCTCTAGTTCTCTAGTTATGTATGGAATTTGGAGACTTCTTGTTTAATATCAGACAACATTATTTCCCATCTCTTTTCCCTCTGATACTGAAAGCTCAGGAATGGATGATCCAGTCAAGTTGTTGTGACTGTGTTGTAATGTATTCTTGATTGCAATGTTGTTGTAACATTTTTGGTTTCTTGAAGCTTTGAGACAAGAGGATCTTGTCTTCTAAATTTTTCTCTCCTCTAACTGCTGGAAGACCGGATGTCCATAGCAGGCCTTAACATATTTCTCAAGTTCTTATTCCTACTCACCACTATACCATAACTTACTGACTGAATTTAGATCAAGACCTCACCTTCTCGTGCATACTGGTCCATTTTTTTTAGTTAAAGCGATATTATCCTGAGTCTGCATCCATTCGACCCCCCATAAATTTATTCATTGTGACATACAAACTAATGGGTACTAGGCTTACCTTTGCTACAATCCATAGGTGAATTACAGTGCTAACACAAACAATTATGGAGGTTTATGTTGAAGACTTCAAATGTCAAGAGGAATAGTGGGACACAATCCTTTCCTTTTTTATCTTCAGAGCACGTGTTTACAGTTGGTTTATTTCTTAGATCCGTGGGGCCTAGATTTTCTCCTTGGGGAGTTATTTTTATAGGAGTTTCTAATGACTTCAAGGCTTGTAATAGAAAGTCCTTTTGTTGGGGAATTCTACACATGTCCATCATTGATACATTTTCTTTTAATATTTTTAAATAATCTACTATGTTGTAGTCTAGCTTGGGCGATTCTTGTGTATGGATGTTTATAAGATTTCTTTGGGAGAAAAAAGGTTCTTTTGGGTGATCAAATGTTTAGTTTGGGCACTGGTAATGTCATTTGAGACCAGCTGACCCCTATTTTGGGTTGGCACATCCAAGACCTCAGCAGGTGGTTAATTAACCTCAAACAAATCATCGGAAGGCATTGGCAAGTCAGGGTCCCACAACAACATGGTTGTTTCTTCCGATGGTTCAACTTCTTCCTAATTAGCAATATTCATCGCTGAGCTACTTGATTGTTCGGTAAGGGAAACTTTGTCTAGGAACCAATTGGCCATCAAATTCATCGCATGCACCCATTGTGGACAATCTCTTTCAGAATGTTTCTCTTGGTGATAAGTACATAAAGAGTCAGATGCTAAATTTCCCAGGTCAATGTTTAAGTTGGCTAGGGGAGGTTCAATTGCTTTGAATGATGGGTTTATTTTAAAAAAGGGTTTATAGGGCCTTTGGCCTTGGTTTCCTTCCCCTGCACTTCTTTTCATGTCTATGATTTCATTTGACAACTTCTTTATCATCCATTGTAGGTCCTCTATGTCTCCACTTCCTTTTTTGGGTCCTTGTTTTGCTTGTTTCCCTGGGGGTCTGGTCAACAAGAGTCCTCTCCTAGGTGGAGGTTGGGATTTCTTCTTCACTAATGAGACCTGGTCTTATTTACATCCCTTCATTTGGAATTCAATTTTTTTTGCTTCCTTGAAATTCTCATCTAGAGTTGTTTTGGCATCCATTTTTACAAATATGGAAATAGAAGAAGGGAGAGCATTAGCATATACTTCAATTTGTAAATCCTGAGTGGGTTTGCGTTCGGATTGGAATTTGTTCAGGATAGTGGTGAATCATTGATTGAATTATTTAACATTTTCTTTTGAACTCATGGTGGCAGTGAACAACTCAACCATCAAAGCTCCCGTAGTGGCTTCTTTTGCGAATTTGTCTAAACAATCCTTTTGAAACTTCATCCAACTAGTTATGGACCATACAACAAATTTAAAATACCACATGGAGGATGAATTATCAAAGGTATAGGGGAAAAGCCTGCATACTACATCTTCATGCTGGAAATTAATCAGTCTGATAGATAGTATGAACTTTTTGATATGGTCTTCAGGAAATCCTGAGGTTTCAGGGTCAAATTTAGGGAGTAACTTTTCTAGATGTTAGGGAAGGTTATGTACTCGTCCAAGGATTTCTAGAGCATATCTGGACAACCATGTTGATTATTCTGAGGTGGGTTTCCCCTTTATTCATTATGATCATTGTTATCCTCCATATCGTCTGACTCTGAAGATGAGCGATTCGAGTTAAACCTTTCTTTGTTAGATTCAAAATTGTTGGGCTCAGAGCAGTTACCAGCTGGTGTTTCAGGGATTAGATTGAGGGGATGTTCAATCTTGGTGAGGGAGAAATATATCAGTTCTTCTACTGTGTGAAAAAAAACTTGGTCAAGGTTGTCGACCACTGGTATGCTTACTTGTTTTCTGCGAGGAAGTAACAGAGCTAAATGTAGTGCCCAAATTTGTCGAGCATAAGCTCTTGTGATTCTTTTGGATTGGTTCAACTCCTCATGGGGAATAGCATAAGGTATTTAAGGGAATAAATGTTCTTCCTCTTGCTGGGGTGAGTTACTAGTTTCAGGAGTACTCAGTGTATGTGGGTTGTCTTGAGAATGACTAGCCATGCATGTGGGTTGTTTTGAATCTATAGGTTGTGTGAAATATTATATCAAAAATATTGTTAGCCATTCATTCGTTCAAGCCCTCCTTCTAGCGCCAATTCTTTTGAGGGATCCTAAATCCCTTTAACTCAACAATAGGAACCAAACCCACCACCGAGGCCCAATTAGACTCTACAACATTTGATAATGTAATGGTTCTCTAGATCTATTGATCCAACCAAATACTCGATTGGATTTACATAGTGATTGACAAGATATCTTCTTATGAAAGTTTCTCCTCCAGTTTAAACATTCTCTTTTGTATTTTATTTATTATATGGGTCTCATAAAGAAGATGTGTACTGGTATAAACCAAATGGGTAAAAGGGGAATCTCAACTACTGAAAAAGGCTGAGCTTGGGATAACCCTTGTGCTCAAGCATGCAGACAAAGTTTTTCACACCTGTGACAAGCCTAATACTAATACATCAACTTGTCAGTATTTCAATTATTGACTGAGATACAATTATCAAAAGAAAAAATACATGCAATAAAATGATGGCAAGAAAAATAGTTTCCTTATATCTAATCATTAATCACATATTAACACAATGATTTTCTTTCCATCATTTAGAACAAGAACTGCAAAAAAATATTGAATCAACTAACTTATCAATATATTCAAAAACTCTTACTCATTACAACATCCATTCGTGAGATAAAGTTGACAGTAATTCCTCCTTATATCCAATCACACATGCCTTTGATGAAAAACAGAAGTTTGTCTCTAGTCCTAAACAAGACTTCTCAATTAAGGTAGTTCGAAAATAGTTCTTTACAATTCAAAAAATGAGGGTCTTTGCAAAAACCATCGACCTATTCTAAAAGGTCAATCCTCTTATTTATAAAAAATCATTAACTAAAATAACTATCGAAAGTGCAAGCTAAGTAAAACAAAACATCACCATATGGCACTTCCATCTCTCTATCCTCTAAGAGTAATCAGATAGCTTCACTGAAGTGGATCACTCTTCTCATACTCTAACCATTTGACGAAGAGTTCCTCGCATGTGTTTTCATACGAGAATTTGTGTTGGTCCATCGAGGCCGAAAGGATCTCCTTTACTTCTACTTCTTGTGCTCGATACTTGACTATTTTGACACTTAACTGCTGCAATATTTTTTGAGCCTTGATCAGGTTCTCCATGAACTGTTGTACTTGTCCTGGTGCCATGTTCACCACCTTTTCTATCTCTGTAGTCCATGTCGAGTCTTGTTCTGCATGGTGTTTGACTATGTCATGTGCAAGTCAAAAAATTCCTCAAGTGAGACAAATTCTAGGAGACCGATGTCTCTCATCTCCTGATTGATCTTGACCCAACTCATTTCGTAATCGGCCCATTTTTCCTGAATCTCCCACTGAGGTTCTTGGGCCATTTTCACCCAGTATTCGACTGCCTTTTTTATTCGATCTATGTTTTTGTCCCTTAGCACTCAAATTCCATGCTTTTCGACATCTCAACCCTTTTGAACCACGCTGATGTAATCAATTCTTTTAATTCCTAGGTGGGCCTTCTTGTACCATATTGCCACATATTTGTAGGTTGCTAGCTCCATAAGGGTGTCTTCTTGGAATTCATCTATCCCTGTAGTGAAAAGATGTCGT
Source organism: Picea engelmannii (assembly GCA_009831015.1). Taxonomy (NCBI): domain Eukaryota; kingdom Viridiplantae; phylum Streptophyta; class Pinopsida; order Pinales; family Pinaceae; genus Picea; species Picea engelmannii. The sequence continues at coordinate 315,770 of ML777870.1, forward strand.
TCATTTGTGAATTTTCCATACGAGTCTTGGAACTCATTTCTCAAGAACCTCGTGGCTTATGTAGAGTCATGATAGTATTTTTCCAAATGGAACATATTCTCCAACTCCTTTAGCGTAGTGACCAAATTCTCTTCATCTTTCCTTTCTCTATCTAGGGTGGCATCTTTGATTGCCATCCCTGCACCGATAAGCTTAGACATCTTGGCATGCTCTGTACTGATCAATTTTTACTCTGTGGTGATGAGAATCAAACTTTCCAATGTAAGCCTCCTATTCTTAGTGGTTCTCTTCATGATGGTTTTCCTCTTTTGGTCATAGGTGATTGCTTGTATATCAGTGAACTCATCAACAAGTTTTGGGATTTTTTGTTCTCCCCAAGTTAAATTATTTCCCAAGCTCCCGATTGTGTATATTTGTTCAAGGTTGGATTCCTGAATCTCTCCTGTATGTCTCGATGGCTTGGCCTCCATTTGTTTCTCATCGAGTGGTAAGGTATCAGCCAAAATCAAGAAATTAGGGCTGGGTTCGGTACTTACTTGGTAATCGGTTGTTGAAATGTCGATTTCCTGTTGTAGAATTATTTCTTCCTATTCGCCCAATCCTAGATCATCCCTCGAGATGTCCATTGAGGTTCCTGGTATTTCGAGTATCTCAGTGTCCAAGGAACTTTATACCTCATGCTCACTTTGTGGATGGATCTGAATTCAAGCATCAGGACCCAGGGTGGATGCTCTCTCAAGTTCTTTCTCCTCTATAAATTTCACTGGAGTGACTAGGGACACCTATGAAATCTCCTCATCATCGTATATGGTTATTAAATTGAACAAGGTATTTGGTACACTTTTTATCCCTAATGTCCTCACTATCTTGGGTTGGCCCAAAATTTCCCTTGGTGATCTAACCTGTCGTGGTGGAGCTTCAGGGTTTTTCGACCCGGTGATTTCTTCAAGCTGCATCGAATTTAGGCCACTTGGTTCTCCTTGGATTTTGATTGGGTCATCAGTGGGGATCCTCATCATTTCTATCAGATCAAAGTCATTTTGCAATTGATTAATGATTCTCTGTGCCCCTTCGAGCAAGAGAAATCCCCTTCTTTGTGCCTCTGTTGTCTCTATCGTTCTGATTTCTTCCTTGTCTTTGAGGGCCTCTTGGGCTGACTGCTCTATCATTTCCACCTGTTCATCCATGTTCATGGCCTTGAACCTAGCCATATTTGGTTTCTCCATTCTCTGTACCGCCTCGTCCCATTCCTAGGCACAATCTGTGAATATTTACTCCTCGAATTTATCATGAGCGTACGACCAACAAGATGACACCTGCGAAGCATGTTGGAGGACGAGGCCTTTAGGGTCATGCTTGGGGACTCAGCCTATCAGGAAATTGAATTCTAGTTGGCTAAGACCTTCTTGTTTTTCTTGATTATTATCCTTCACCATATAGAACCCCACATGGAAACTGTAGGGTATGAAAGCTTGCTTCTTTTTCTTGACTAATGAGGCATTGTAGCCCTATAGGATAGTCTGATGGCAAATTTCTCCTACAATGAGTCAGTCTGGGACATGAGAAGGTAGGAGACGTGGTGCTCCAGTGGCCCCAAACACCCATATGTAGGTTCATATTTCATCTAAATACCAATGAATTACCTTTGCTACCATTTTCTTGGCTTCTACAGACAATCTTGGGCATTCCTTCTTAAAAATAATAAAATGAATAGGGGCAATCAATTCATCACAAATGAGTGCATAATATTTGTTGTACATGTTATCCCATAGTATGTTGAAGTAGACATGGATAAGGAGCTCCGCAACATGCCAAATTAAATTCATTCCGAAGAAGACATTCCTTGCACACATGACATTGAGCAGGTACAGGGTGTAACACACCCACGACAGGGGCATAAATAAAACAAAAAAATGATTTTCCTTAATTAGTCAAATCCTCCTTCCATGGTCTCTAATATTGGTCAATGGACCTTCAAAAATTTCGATCTAAAGCAGTTCTTTGGTACCCTACTAGAATCTCTAAAGAATCGATCCGCAGATCTTTGCGAGACCTCACCTGTGCAAACTAGCACTAGGCACAAGCCGCCTCCATGCGACCTCTACCCATGACAACAAGCCTAACTAAAAGGGGCATCGTGAAATCACATATCAGGTCCTTATGTGTGAGTCACCTTGACTCTCCTGATCTCCGATCTCTAGACAGGGACCTAACACTTGCTAGCTCCTCCTTCATATGACCACTGATTGAGACCCAAGGCTCAACCCCAAGCACTTATTGGGACTTCACATTTCGTGAAGTTGGAGGGTCACTCACCTCCCTTCTCCTGATATCTGAAATGTCGATATCTCCTCGCCACATAACAACGGTCTTGATCGCGTCAGGATTTCGGATATTGAAACTCCCAATATGATTCACCTTCGTTCTCCTGACTTTCGAAATGTCGATTTCTTGATCGAAGAATCCTCTAGGTGCTATCTCTTCTCTCTAGGCTCCTTTGATTGAGATGTTGGGTGATAACCTAGGGCCCAACTACCAAGTTCTTCAGGACTTCATGTTTCGCGTCTCCTGAGGGAAGTTCACTTCTCCTCTCTGAAGTCTGATATGCGAACTCCCTCCAGGACCGAATATATGGCCCACTCTCTCCCTTCGATCGATGGTTGTGATCCTTTCATGAACTTGGACTTCACGAGTTCTCACGACTCCTATCTCTGACCTCCCGAGTTGTGAGTCAGTGAAACGTTGATCTCTCGCCATGCATCCCTTTTCAATGGATGTCTAGGATCCTTTCTTGAACTCAAACTTCACGAGTTTTCTCTCTTGTGCAACTCCAAAATGTTAAATCTCATGCACTTTCCTCTAGATCCAACAACTTTTGGTCCACATGCTCATATCTAACCATTGAGATATGATCTCCTCTATGCTCGTTCCTCATTGTTTGGACTCTAATCTAAGGGTCCAGGTGGGTCCCGATAGATCCTTGGATCTACAGCCCAGATTGCATCGTGATTTCGGGTTTCAGAGTTCAAAGGATCTGTCCCTCTCATGATGATTATCAAATTTCATCAGACCTACAAAGGATGAAGAAGTCGAGGCACTAATGCCTCCATTCCTTAAATCTAATGGCTATGATAGACCTCATATCTTCCCAAATGGATCTCGTCCGTTCAACTTCCAAATGAAAGGATACTCCCTTTTGATACTTGAATTTATTTCTATCCATCCTGAGCTTTGTTAGTTATGAAGTATTTAAGAGTGTTACGCTCGTTCTCCTAGAGTTAACACATAGAGGGGTCTTAGGAACAATTATTTTTCTCCTTCATCAAGTCTAGGACTTAAGGGATTATGGGTTTCTTCTTACCTCACCGAGAGCTTGTGCATATCTACACTACCTCTCCTAAGCTTAATAGACTTCGTCCTTGAAGGGATTGCGGGATTCAACTTCCGCATTCAGGGAAGTACTCACTCGACTCTAGGATAGTGATGAAATTCCTTGGGGAAAACACCTTCAAGCGATTAAAATGGGGCTCATGGAAATCCAAGTAGAATTATAGGCTCTCAAGGAAATGAATGCATATTCGTAACTTAACCATTTAATACAGAGAAAGAAACCTTTATAAACATGTAAATACTCACATACATCCATTATTTGCAATTCAAAAACATAAGGCAAGAAAAAACTTATCAGAACCAAAGAGTGTGATGCAACTGCTCAAAGGGGTTCTCATTTCCACCCAACCATAGGCTTAGTCACTCCTAATGGATTTATCACTAGCCACCCCTGAGCTTAAGCCATGATGATTTGAGATTCAATCTCTTACCTCCAGCTCAATGAAAGTCAGGGACGAAGGTTACTCCCCTTCTCCCAGTACAGAAAATAGATCAGGATGAAGGTTACTCTCATTCTCCAAGTTCAATCTCTAATTTATGTGATCATAACTCATTGTTCCTCCTTCAGTCCTTCCTTGGACCTGAGAGTTTTCTCTCTCGTCTCTACATTTTTCTCCGTAGGTCTCCCTCTATCCACCATGCTTCCTTTCTTACCTCCCTCAGTAAGATTGTGTGTGGCTCGAATCCCCTAGTCCATGGTCAGTTTTTGAAGCCTTACTAATGGGTAGTCTGCCCCATCCTTCATCAACTCTTGAGGAGGCCTTCCCACCTACCAACCTGACGAGAATTCATTCCTGGTCAGAGGGTTGTTTTGATCTGAGAAAATTAATTCCAACATGGTACTGTTTTGGTGGAGGTTAACGCAACCATTCCTGGTCCCCTCCACCACCTTTCACATCATTTCATAGTCTCTCTCTTTGCACATCCCCTCTTTTAGTAGTCATGCAACATGTAACCATTTTCTATTAAAATAATCAGAATTTACATTCATCGACCTTCTACACAAGGTCCATCAAATCAAACATTCACACTTTTAAGTTTTCCATAGTTCCTCGACCCATATAGTTATATTTATAGACTGGGGGAAACAGGGTGTTAAAATTCCCTCCCCCTTAATAGAATCATCGTCCTCGATGTTCTATATATCAACATGATATGTATGTACAGAAGTAAACAAAATCGGATATGCTTGTCTCATGGCATCTTCCATTTCCCACGTAGACTCGTCTGGGCCAAAGTGTTTCCATTGCACCTTGACCTTTGCAATGGTTCGGTTCCTGAGTGAGGTTTCCTTCCTGTCTAATATGCATTAGGGTTTTGGCAGGAATTCTCCCTCTGGATCCACCTGGATCACAAACCAGTCAATTATATGATTAGCATCATGCACATATTTCTTCAATAATGAAACATGAAAAACATTATGTGCCTTTATAGTGGGAGGAAGTGATATCTTATAGGCTATAGGTCCCACTCTATACAAGACTTCAAAGGGTCCACAATACTGAGGTGCCAACTTGGCAGATGATCCCATTCTTAGGGAACTCTTCCTAGGTCTAAATCTGAGATAGACATGGTCTCCGGTCTTGAACTCTCTAGGATTTCTCTTTCTGTCGGCATAACTTTTTTGTCTATCTTGAGAAATCTTTAGATTGTTTCTTACCTAAACCACTTGTTGTTCTATTTCTTTCAGCATGTTAGGTCCAATTTTAATTCTGTCCACTATATTACTCTAGCTGATGGGAATATTTCACTGTCTACCATAGAGGACTTCAAAAGTGCTCATCTTCAAGGATTCTTGATAACTATTGTTGTAGGAAAACTCTACCAATGGTAGGTAGTCTTCCCACTTATTAGGTTGATGCATTACATGCATCCTTAGCATGTCTTCTACTATTTGGTTCACTCTTTCTGTCTTTCCATCAGTTTGGGGGTGATAAGTGTTGGGTATGTGTTATATTCTTTGCATGTGTGTGTGTGGGCGCGTCAAGTTCGACAACTGCGTCTGACGATCCCTCGCACTAGTGCTCTGCTTGTGTTGTGTGCATTGGGCACTTTCCTAGGGGGGTCCCAGGGGGGGGCAGGTATGCCCCCCTCTGGTTACACGCAACGTTCAGCAATGGGCGGTAGCTAGGGGTAGTGCCCCCAAATTTTTTTTTGGGCATTTTTTGCTATTTTTAGCAGATTTGTAAATTAATCCCAGATTAAGGGATTAGGGTTTTGGTATCTACAGAATACCTAAAAACATTGTATATATTGTATGGTGAATGGTGAAATTCGATATAATGAATATAAGAAAGGTTTTCCCAGTTGAGGCTTTTCGGTATAAAATCTCTGTGTACTCTGTGTATGAGCGATTGATTAGTTTCTGTCTTTCTTAAGAATCTATATGCATTGCTTTACTTCATAGGTTTAAAACTTACATGTGGTATTAGAGCTCATTTTTGTCTTTAGAGGGATGCCTTTGTTGTTGAGGGTTTGTCTTGGTCTTGATAGATCAAGTTTATCTTGGGTCTGTGATAAACCTGGGTTTAGTGGGAGCTTTTGCAGTGGAGATTCAAGTAAAGAAAGAGGAATGGCGAGCTCATCTAGAATCAAGATAGAGAAGTTCAATAGTCAAAACTTTGAGCTATGGAAGCTCAATATGGAGGACGTGCTTATAGACAAAGAACAATGGATCACTGTGGATCCTGGTACACAACCTACTGGTACACTGTCTACTAGCATAGAGGCTATTGGTACACATCCTACTAGTACACAAACTACTAGTACACTAGCTACTGGTATGTCGCAGGAAGATTGGGATAAGTTGGACATAAGAGAAAGGAGTACTATTCGACTCTGCTTGGCATATTTAGTGTTGTTGAATGTCTCAGGAGAATCTATAGCCAAGGAACTATGGGATAAGTTAGGGAATTTGTATCAATCAAAGTCCCCGGTAAACAAGTTGTTTCTTCGAAAGAAGTTGTATCATCTTAGGATGGAAGATGGAGATTCTCTAATAGAACATCTAAATGCCTTTAATACTCTGGTAAGTCAACTTGGATCTGTTAATATTACGATTGTAGAAGAAGATAAGTGTATTACTTTTTTATGTTCTTTTCCAGACTCTTGGGATAATATGGTTGTAGCAATAGGTAGTACCACTCAATCTACATTGAAGTATGAGGATGTAGTTGCATCCTTGTTATCTGAAGAGATGAGGCGAAAAAACATGGATGGTCACAACACAGATGCTTTATTTGTAAGAAGTCGTACCCAAGACAGGAACCTTGGCAAGCCTTCGGGATGGAGATCTAAATCTACAGGTAGATCTAAGTCTCCAGAAAAATATTTGAGGAAATGCTGGAAGTGTGGTAAAACAGAACATTATAAGAAAGATTGCAAGTCTAAGAAGGTTGAAAAACCAAAGGGATTTGATAGTACCTCTTCTACGGAGGCGAAAACCTCCACTAAAGAAGGAGGTGATGTTTACCTAGAATCTACAAGGACACATGCAGACCATGATGTATGGTTGATCGACTCAGGTGCATCATACCATATGACTCCTCATAGGGAGTGGTTCTCTGAATATGAAAAATATGATGGTGGTGATGTATTCCTGGGAGATGAATTGACAACAAAATTCTTAGGAAGTGGAAGGGTTAAGTTGCTACTAAATGATGGAAGGATTCGAACTTTCCTTGGGGTTCTACACATTCCAAAACTAGTTAGGAGCCTAATATCTATAAGCAAGTTGGGTGATGCAGGAGTGAAAACTGTATTTGAAAAGAACACCTGCAAGATGGTACAAGGAGCAATGGTGTTGATGAGGGGAGTTCATTGTGTAACTCTGTACAAGTTGTTGGGAAGCAATTATACTAATGGGTGTAACAGTTTTGTTGTCCTTGAGCAGAAAAATGAAGGAGACAAGACCAATACTGTCCTAGAAAAGAAGACCATGTTGTGGCATCAAAGACTGGGGCATATTGGAGAAAAGGGCCTTCGAACACTACACAGTAAAGGTATGGTTGAAGGTATATCTAACTGCACTCTAGATTTTGATTTCTGTGAAAATTGCATATATGGTAAACATAATTGAGTAAGATTCCCATCTGGTGCTACAAGAGCAAAGGGGATCTTAGAGTTGATACACAGTGATGTGTTTGAACCTATTCCTATTCCATCCCTAGGTAAATCTATGTATTATGTTTCATTCATAGATGATTTTTCAAGGAACACATGGATTTATTTTCTTAGAAAGAAATCTGAGGTATTTGATAAATTTAAAGAGTTTAAGGCTCTGGTAGAAAATCAGATAGAGAAGAAAATAAAGGTATTGAGAATAGATAATGGTGGAGAATTCTGCGAAAATGAATTCGAAGAATTTTGTAAGAAGTGTGGTATAGAAAGGTAGAAGACTACTCCATACACTCCTCAACAGAATGGAGTTGTAGAAAGGATGAACATGACACTGATGGAAAAAGCAAGGAGCATGCTCAACGGTGCCGGGTTAGGACAAGAATTCTGGGAAGAGGTAGTGGGTACAACATGTTACCTGGTCAATCAATCACCTTCATCAACATTGGATGATAAAACTCCACATGAGGTATGGTCTGGAAATAAACCCTCTCTTCAACATCTTAGAGTGTTTGGTTGTGATGCTTATGTAGATGTTCCAAAGGAAAATAGGAGTAAGCTAGATAATAAAGCTAAAAAGTGTATATTTATTGGTTATAAAGATGGTGTGAAAGGTTATAATCTTTGGAACCCGAAAAGAAAGAAAATTGTTTACAGTCGAGATGTTGTTTTCAAAGAGGTGAAAGATGTGTCCAAATAGGAATTCCCACCAATGCAAGACGAACCTGACAAAATAGAGCTTGAGTTGGATGATGCAAAATCTGAATCATCTGAAGAAGAGGAAGCATAGGAAGCAGAAGAAGAAGAAGAAGAAGAAGAACTTCATACCCTAGTATTGAGGAGATCAGTGAGAGATAGAAGGCAACCAAAAAGGTATAGTCCACCTGATTTTCTTTCCAATTTTGCTTTATCTATTAGTGATGGTGATCCCATAATTGCCAAGGAAGCAGTGAATTCAGAGGATAGTAAACTATGGAAGAAGGCCATGGTTGAAAAAATGGATGCCTTGGATAAGAATGAGTCATGGGATACAGTTGAGCTTCTAGTTGGAAGAAAATCGGTTGGTAGCAAATGGTTGTTCAAGAAGAAGTTTAATGCACAAGGTAAAGTGGAGAAATACAAAGCTCGGTTAGTAGAAAAAGGTTATTCTCAGGTAGAGGGAATTGACTTTGGTGAGATTTTTTCTCCTGTTGCTAAGTTAACTTTTATTAGATTTCTTTTATCTATTGTTGTTGTTTTTTTATCTTGAAGTGGAACAAATGGATGTGAAGACAACATTCCTACATGGGGATCTAGAAGAAGAAATCTACATGAAGCAACCAGAAGGCTTTGTAGCGAAGGGAAAGAAAGAGCTGGTCTATAAGCTAAAGAAGTCACTATATGGTCTAAAGCAATCACCTAGGATGTGGTACCAAAAGTTTGACACATACATCCTTGGATTGGAATTTGTAAGAAGTAGGGCTAATTACTGTGTATATTCCAAGAAGGTTGGTAATCACTTCATTTATGTAGTGTTGTATGTTGATAACATGTTGTTGGTAGGAAATAACATGGATGTTATCAAGGAGGTGAAATCACAACTATCCTCCAAATTTGACATGAACGATCTTAGTGCCGCTAACTTCATTCTGGGAATGGAGATTAAAAGAGACCGTGCAAACAAGAATCTCTAGTTGAATCAAAGAAAATATGTTGAGATGATATTGCATAGGTTTAATATGCATGGAAGTAAACCATTCAAGGTTCCTATTCCTATAGGTGTAAAGTTATCTACAGATCAGTGTCCCAAGACATAGGAAGAAGAAGAGGACATGTCCCATGTTCCATATGCCAGTGCAGTTGGTAGTTTGATGTATGCAATGGTTTGTACTAGACTAGACATTACACATGCAGTGGGAGTTTTGAGCAGGTATATGTCAAAACCAGGGAAGGAGCATTGGACAACAGTAAAGAGGGTCTTCAGGTATCTTCATGGCACCACCAGTTATGGATTGTGCTACCAAGGAAGACTGGGATTGGACAGAGTGGTCGACATACATGGCTTTGTTGATGCAGACTGGGCTGGAGATTTGGATCACAGAAGATATACAAGTGGGTATGTGCTTAACCTATTTGGAGGAGCAATTAGTTGGATGAGCAAAAGATAGGTTGTAGTGGCACTCTCAAGTACAAAATCTGAATACATGGCAACCACTCATGCAAACATGGAAGCAGTATGGTTACAGAGATTGTGTTCGGGTATTGGGTTGGTACAACAAACAGTGAGATTAGATTGTGACAGTCAAAGTGCAATATTCCTGGAAAAGAACCCAACTTATCATTCAAAGACAAAGCATATTGATGTTCAGTATCACTTTGTGAGAGACATGGTTGAGGAAAAGAAGGTGTTGCTGGAAAAGGTTGACACTTTGAAGAATGTTGCAAATTCATTGACAAAGTCTATGAGCACATAAAAGTTCTCCTGGTGTAGAGTAAAAATGGGCATTGCTGCCCTATATTGTTGACTATATAATCCCCTAGACCCCTGGACCCCTGGATGCAAAGAAAACAACAAGTGGGAGAATTTTGGGTATGTGTTATATTCTTTGCATGTGTGTGTGTGGGCACGTCAGGTTCGACAATTGCGTCTGACGATCCCTCGCACTAGTGATCTTCTTGTGCCATGTGCACTAGGAATTTTCCCAGGGGGGTCCCATGGGGGGTAGGTATGCCCCCCCTTGGTTATGCGCAACATTCGACAATGGGTGGTAACCCAGGGCAGCGCCCAAAATTTTTTTTTTGGGCAGTTTTTGCTATTTTTAGCGGATTTGTAAATTAATCCTGGATTAAGGGATTAGGGTTTTGGTATATACGGAATACCTAAAAACATTGTATATATTGTATGGTGAATGGTGAAATTTTATATAATGAATATAAGAAAGTTTTCCCTGGTTGAGGATTTCCGATATAAAATCTCTGTGTACTCTGTGTATGAGCAATTGATTAATTTTTGTCTTTCTTAAGAATCTATATGCATTGCTTTACTTTGCAGGTTTAAAACTTACAATAAGTCGTGTTGAATAACAATTTTGTCTCTAAATCAGCCATTAGGGATTTCCAAAAACTTGAAGTGAATTTGGTATCTCGGTTAGATACAATTTCCTTGGGCATTCCATGCAGTGTGAATATCTCCTTCATGAAGATATTGGCAATATCTATTGCCTTGCAAGTTGACTTGACAGGGATGAAATGAGAATACTTTCTCAGCTTATCCACCATGACCATGATGGAATCATTTTTCTTGGTCAACCTTATTAGTCCAGTGATGAAATCCATGGAGATGGTTTCCCATTTCCATTCTGGGATTGGTAGGGGCTATAACAATCCTACTAGATGTCGGTGTTCCACCTTAACTTACCAACACTTTAGGCACTTAGATAGATAGTTAGCTATGTATTTCTTCAAGCCAATCCAATAAAGTTGTTTCCCAGTGGCCGTGATCATCTTCTGATATTGTGGGTGACCCGTATATGCTCTCTTATGTAGTTAATCCATTATGAACCTCTTCAAGTTGTCATAGTTTGGAATATACAATCTATTTTTGTAAGAAAACAACCCTTCCCTGATCATCTGGTATCCTTCATAATTCAACCCTATAGGCTCTTGTCTTATATATGAGGTCATGGTCTTGAAAATACATCTGTCTCTTGTGCATTTCTGACTCTTTCCCTGACATCCGTTTCACAGGTGCTTAATGCTTCTAGATGAATCATTTTTATACTTATTATAAGGGCATCAACCACTCTATTTTCCTTTCCTTTTATGTGTTTGATTTTGAAATTTAATTCACTTAAGAGAGCCATCCACCTAGCTTCCCTAGCATTGAGTTTTGGTTGATCAAACATGTGTCTCAATCCACAATGATCTGTCATAAGAACAAATATTCTACCCAAGAGGTAGTGCCTCCAAATTTTTAAAGCATGTACTATGGAGGCCAATTCTAGGTCATGGGTCACATAATTGATCTCATTCTTATTTAATTTCCTAGATGTGTATAAAATTACATGTCCCTCTTGCATAAGCACTCCATCGAGTCCTTCCTTGCAGGCATCTATACACACAAGGAAATCATCATCCGGGTCCACATTCTTTAGCATGGGTGCATGGGTCAGGAGGTATTTCAGTTTCTGAAATATTTCTTCACATTTTGATGTCCAAATGAATTTAATCCCCTTTTTCTGAAGGACAGTGATTGGACAACCAATCTTGGAAAACCCTTTTATGAACCTTCTATAGTATCCTGCTAATCCCATGAAGGACCTAATACCAGATACATCTTTCGGGGTAGGCCATTCCATAATGGATTTGATCTTGTCAAGGCCTACTGCCACCCCTTCCTTAGATATGACATGGCCTAAGTAATGGACTTGCTTCTGAAAGAAATCACACTTGCTAAACTTAGTGTAGATCTGATGCTCTCTTAGTACTTGAAGTATGAGTCTAAGATGTTCTTCATGATCCTCCCTATTCTTGGAGTAGATTAGGATATCATCAATGAAAACCAGCACAAAGTTTTCCAGGAATTTCCTGAGTACATTATTCATCAAGCACATAAAAGTGGCGGGGGCATTGGTTAACCCAAATGACACCACCACAAATTCATAGTGATGATACCTCATCCTGAAGGTTGTTTTGTGGATGTCTTCATCCTTAATCTAGACTTGATGGTAGCTAGACCTTAGGTCAATATTTGAGAATATGGATGCACCTCCCAATTGGTAGAACAAGTCATCAATTCTTGGTAAGGGGTACTTGTTCTTTATGGTTTCCTTATTGAGTTGTCTATAATATATGCACAGTCAGAGTGTGCCATCTTTCTTTTTCACAAGCAAGACGGGAACTCCCCATGGAGACACACTGGGTTAGATGTATCCTTTGTCCATCATCTCCTTTAGTTGTATCTTGAGCTCAACCAGCGCTGGCATGCTCATTCTGTATGGAATTCTAGATGTTGGTACTGCTCCCGGTGTAAGTTCTATCGAGAAGTCAATATCCCTTCTCAGAGGTAGAGCTGGTACTTCTTATAGGAATATGTCCTTGTATTCTCCTAATATGGGGTGGTCCTCTAGGTGTGGTTTACCCTTGTCAACAGATTCCAGTACACGTATGGCATATAAGGAACACCCCTTTCTGCAATACTTTTTCATTTGAAGGGATGATATTTGTCTCACTAATACAGGCTTCTGAATTCCTTGGAGGGTCATTTTTCTCCCTTCTTCACTTACACATTCTAAAGTTTTTTGATAAAAGTCCAATTTAGTTTTATAAGAAGCCAACCAATCCATACCAATCAACAGATCATAAGATCCTAGGGGAAGTATGTTAAGGGTCACTTGTGTGGGAAATCCACCCATGATGAATTGACAGGCGGGTATGACCTCTGCCACCTTTCGTTTGGTCCCTGTGGCTAATTTCACCAACCACGGTTTAACATATCTAATTGGTTGCAATTTACACTTATCAACAATCAAAGGGGCCACATACTCAAATTAGAAACTTGGTCAATTAAAATAGAAACTAGATGGTTGGTGATCATACCTTCCATCTCCACTACTGAAGCTTGGTGGTCGGCTTGATTATTGTCCAAGGTTGCATAGATTCGTGGCATGATCCTAGCCACATCGTTGACGATGGTACTTTATTGGATATTGTAGACTCTCTTACTATGTTGTTGTCTGTGTGGGTAGTCCCTCAATCGATGATCTTCTCCACAACCCCAGCATTTTAAGGGTTCCTTCTTTAGGTTATCGAGCTTTTATGGGACTACCTTAAAAGGTTTATTCCCACTTTGAGAGGGGAAATTTTGTTGGTATACACTTCTAGTAGGAATTCCCCTTCTATAATATTTTCCATATTTCTTGAATCTTGAGGATTTAAACCCTTTCTTCTGGAATCCCAAACTACTCCTAGTCTTCCATTCCTCATGAGGTCCTGTCTTACTCCCAAAATGTTCATAGAAATACCTCGCCTTCCAGATAGTTTCTTCTAAGGTATTTGGTTTGTCGAACTCAATCCTATCCCACTAGGTCTGAGGTAACCCATTAATGAACCGCTGCATTTTTACCTTTTCATATTTTATGTAGGGTATATACCTCAGTAATTCAAGGAATTTATTAACAAATTCATCGATGGTGAGATGCCCCAGCCTGATTTCATAGAATTCCTTAGTATTCCCATCCATGTATTTCTCTAATAGATACTGCTTCTTGAAGTATTTCTCAAACTGTTTCCATGACAAGTCCTTCTCATGTACTTCTTTCACAGTGCTAAGGTCCTCCCACCAAATGGAAGCCTTTCCATTCAGGTTAAATATGGCTATTCGAGCCTTCAAGTTTTCAGAGTATTCATGGACTTTGAAGTATTTCTTTAACCCAAGTAGCGAAAATCTAGCCTCTTCTCCCTTCCTAATATCTCCATCGAAGGAGGGTGGTTTGGATTTCTTGAATTCTTTAGGATTATGATTTTTGGAATGCTTCTACTTCTTTCCTTTCCTTTGAGAATGTGAGATTTTTCTGCTACTAGAAGATCCTTTGGATTTTATAGCTTCCTTTCTAGAGGACTTTAATGATAAGTGTCCAGGTTGGACCTTCTTCGAGGCATTTCTACTAGTATGGTCACTTATGGAGTCATGTTTTCAAATCTCAAGCAGACTTTGGCTTCTCTTCTTATGTCATCAGTTCACATGACTACTTGTGGGTTCATGTTATAGTTTCCTCTGTATGTCGGACAAGCTCTGTAGCAAGACTGCATTAATTTTTGTTTCTTTTTCTTTCTCCTTTATAAATCTCTCATTGTCAGCCTTGCAAATTTGTAATTCATCCCTAAGGTTCCTTACAGTTTCAGCCATATCTAGAGGGGTTTCCATTGCCCTACTTTCGTCAGATTATTCGTCTCTATTGTGGGAGCCGTCCCACACTTCATGACACATCACCATCCTTTAGTCTTGAAGTTTTCCCCGTGATTTACTGACTTCTTTAGTGTTGAAAAAAACTTTTACTATTTTATAACAGTCTATTAGTTCATGAACAATACATGGTTCAATTTCTTAAATGCATACACACAGTAGAAAGTTTCATTCTTTTCTTTAATAACATTTCTAATCAAACTTTTTAAGAAAGAGGTAAGGTAGAGTGTCACTCTTTTGAAAGTACTCTAAATAGAGTTTTTAAGCAACCTTTTCATGAGCCCAAGTAGGCCAAGTGTTGTAACCATGCTCTGATACCAATTTGTAACACACCCATGATGGGGCATAAATAAATAAATAAAATTATTTTCCTTAATTATTTGAATCTTCCTTCCATAGTCTCTAATCCTAGTCAATGGACCTTCAAAATTCCTGAGATGAAGCAGATCTTCGGTACCCTACTGGAATCTCTAAGAAATCGATCCATGGGTCTTTGCGAGACATCACCTGTGCAAACTAGCACTAGGAACAAGCCCCCTACACGTGACCACTACCCATGATCACAAGCCTAACTAAAAGGAACATCGTGAAATCGTGTATCGGGTCCTTGCGTGTGGGTCACCTCAAATCTCTCGATCTATGATATCCCGATAGGGACCTAACACTTGCTACATCCTCCTTCATATGACCACTGGCTGTGACCCGAGGCTCAACCTCAAGCGCTTATCGAGACTTCACATTTCGCAAACTTGGAGGGTCACTCACCTCCCTTATCCCAATATCTGAAATGTCGATATCTCCTCACCACAAATCAACAGTCTTGATTCTTCCATTATTTGAAGGTCCAGATTGCGCTGGGATTTTGCATATCGAAACTCCCAATATGATTCACCTTTGTTCTCCCGACTCCTAAAATATCGATTTACCAATCGAAGAATCCTCTAGGCGCTAGCTCCTCTCCCTGGGATCCTTTGATTGAGACGTTGGGCGATAACCTGGGGCCCAAGTACCAAGGGCTTTGGGACTTTGTGTTTCACATATCCCGAGGGTAGTTCACTTCTCCTCTCTAAAGTCTAATATACGAACTCCCTCCAGGACCAAATCTATGACCCACACTCTCCCTTCGATCAACGATTGTGATACTTTCGCAAACTTGGACTTCACGAGTTCTCATGACTCCTATCTCTGACCTCCCAAGTTGTGAGTCAACAAAATGCGGATATCTCACCACACATCCCTTCTCAATGGATGGTTAGGATCCTTTTGTGAACTCAAACTTCACGAGTTCTCTCTCTCGTGCAACTCCAAAAGGGTTAAATCTCATGCACTTTCCTCTAGATCCAACGATTGTTGATCCACGCGATCATGTCTAACCGCTGAGATCTGATCTCCTCTATGATCAATCCTCGTCATCTGGACTCTGATCTGACGGTCCAGGTGGGTCCTGATAGATCCTTTGATCTATGACTCAGATTACATCATGATTTCAGGTTTCATAGTTCAAAGGATCTGTCCCTTTCACGATGATTATCAACATTGATTGGAACTACGAAGGATGAAGAAGTTCAGGCACTAATGCCTACGTTCCTTCCTCAAATCTAACGGCTGTGATAGACCTCAAATATTCCCGAATGGATCTCATTCGTTCAACTTCCAAACGAAAGGATACTCCCTTTCGATAGTTGAATTTCTCGCTATCCCTCCTCATCTTCCTCGGTTATGAAGGATTTAAGAGTGTTATGCTCTTTCTCCTAGAATTAACACATAGAGGGGTCTTCAACACAACTATTACTCTCCTTCATCAAGTCTAGGACTTAAGTGGTTCTAGGTTTCTTCTTACCTCGCTGAGAGCTTGTGCATATCTGCACCACCTCTCCTGATCTTAATAGACTCCTTCCTCGTAGGGATTGCAGGATTCAACTTTCTCATTCAGGGAAGTACTCACTCGACTCTAGGACGGTGATGAAATTCCCTGGGGAAAATGCCTTCGAGAGATTAAACCGAGGAACATGGAAATCTAAGCAAAATTATAGGCTCTCAAGGAAACAAATTCATATTAATAACTTAATCATTTCATACAAAGAACCAAACCTTTCTAAACATGTAAATACTTGCATACATCCATTATTTTCAATTCAAAAACATAAGGCAAGAAAACACTTATCAGAACCAAAGAGTGTGATGTGACTGTTGAAAGGGGTGCTCATTTCCACCCAACCATAGGCTCGGTCACTCACAATGGATTTATCACTGGCCACCCTCAAGCTTAAGCCATGATTCTTTGAGATTCCGTCTCTTACTTCCATCTTGATGGAAGTTAGGGACAAAGGTTACTCTCCTTCTCCCAATACAGAAAATAGATCAGGACGAAGGTTACTCTCCTTCTCCTGGTTTAATCTGTAATTTTTTTTATTAGATCTCACTGTTCCTCCTTCATTCCTGTTGATGGGCATATATGACACACCGTCACCTGGAAGAATAGATCTGGATAGGGATTGTCTAATTAACCCAAAACGTTTGGTGTAATCTATTCTAATGGGTTTTATGGCTCCATTAGCCAACTAGGGTCCTAAAATAAAGAAAAGAAATAAACTAAATAATACTAAAACTATAATAATATATATACTTTAATATAATTATTTAAAAATATATTAAACAGAAAGATAGATATGAACATGTCATTATGAACAGAGTAATTACAGATTGCAAGTTTTAGAGGATGCCTTGCAAAAATCAATGTTTGGTAACTGTTTTCAAAGGTAGATAAAGAAAGCACATATTTTTGTATTTTTTGTTTTATAATCCAAGATCTAAAAAAACTTAAAAAGAAACTAATTAAAACATGATTTGAAGCAAGGATTGCCTAATGTTCAAAGCCAATTTAGACTTTCTTGTTTCGTTGATAGACAAACTAATAACATAAATTAAATGCAAATAAAGCTAACCCGATATTAGTTTCATACTGTGTCTATGTCTCTGTGTGATCCACAACCCCAGTTGTCTTGCCTGTAAGAGAAATCTATGATAGGCTTGCACTAATTCCTTTCGAATAAACTCCAAGTGTTTATTGACAGCTAGGATATAAGAACAAAAAAGTACACATGTATGTCCAATGATATTATAATTATGAATGATTACAGAAACAAAACTATTAATGTAAAGCATTCATTTTATCAATCAATTAAACATCAGACATAAATCATGATATTACAATTGATATAAATGATCACAATGATAATTTATGAAACAACAAGTTATAGACAAAATTTAAAAGCATTCAATAATACGAAATATCATACGCTAAAGAAGCTAAAGCTGTGTAACATATCAATATCTCATAATATAAAAGTCAAAACATAGATGGAATAATGTCATAGTGGTCTAATGCCAAAATGCAAAACACTTGTCCATATAGTTCTGAGGATTACATGCCTATAACCTGTTCCAGCCAAAGATGTCTTTTACTTACAAAATGAACAATATTTAAAGTGACTTGAGATCACATTCTCCTATCTCACAGGATAGGATAGGATCTCATAAAATAAAAAAATATTACAAAAATAGTGAACTGAGAGCCACTTATAATAGAGTTGGTTTTAATCAAAGATAGATCAAATTTTTTACAAAACAAACAAAAAAAGAAACTACTAATCTTTCAGATGCATAATCGAATCTGTTTCCTCCAGATGATCAGTAACAGAGCCTACTATTTCCTAAGAAGAAAAACAAATTTAACAAGTTAGAAAATTACTCATAACTAATTTCTAATTTTTATTAAAAGAGACTTCGCTACATAATCGAAGATTTTGTAGCTAGTCTTAATTTAGCAAATAAAACCATATTTTAAATCAAATTATTTCTAAATAGACAAGAAGAAAATAAGAAGGAAAATTTGTTTTTACCATTTTAAAAATTGACTAAAGATGGGTCAGGTAGTTCAAATTTATTATTGCCTTGACACTGGTTGCATTTTTTATTACTATGTTTCCTGATCTCTTAATGTGTTTATCTTTCTTCTGTACGTGCACCTTGAGGTCATGATTTTATTGCCTCAATGAATCATTATGAGCAGTAGGTGATTTAACTCGAGCATGAAGGACAAGGATGTCGGTGTAATACTACTCAATCCAATGGAAACAAACATCACATTGTACAGACGATATGGCAGGTCGATGAAGTGCACAATCAAACAGGGGTGTATCGAGCTTACCTACTATTTTCTTCTGATCAGGCCTAATACTAGAGAATCCATCTTTACCTTTGAGGCACGGTGGAAAATTTGAAACAAAATCACATGGTTCAATAGGACTGGTAATTTCCTTCCCGGATCCCTGAAATTCTAGATCTTCCAAAAATAGAAAATCTTCGATGTTAGGATCCGAGAACTCATCAATCTCGATTGGACCGATTGAGCTTAGATGAGTGTCGAATCGGTTCCTTAGCTTCCTTGAAACTTGGAGACCTGCCCTTTTGTTATTGAACCCTAAGTCTGTGCATTTCTTTTCCATTCCTTTGCGAGGTTTCTCAACATCTATATTAATAACATTCATGCTAGCATCGATTTCAGGTACAAGAGTGTCAATTACTTTGAATTCAATAGTCTCTTGCTCAGAAAATACTGTAGATGGAGAATTACTTAACATCCCTATGTCTAGAGGGTTTATGTAGGTAAAGTATGGTCTATTGATTGAAATACCAAGTTGGGCTTTAATCAGTGGCTCATCTAAGTTAGGGTTTACTGTAGGAACAGTCTAGCAAAAACCATTCCTTATTAAAAAACCCTCCTAACTATCACCTATGGCTGATAAATGATGCATCAACAATATATTAACCAATCCGTGATGACAAAGGCTTGAATCAACACCCTATTTTTTATATCTTTTGGACATTTTATCGAGACTTCTCAGCAAGTAAAATGACATATTTAAATCAAAACTAATGAACTGCATGAGTAGACAAATATGGTAGAGGAATACTAATCTATATAAACCCTCACATGTCATGAATTGATTGAGAATCAACAAGCTATGCCACCTAGGTTTAACCAGGGAGATAGAAATAACTTTTTCACAACAGTTGATCTTTTAGGATGTCATGAAGAGGCTCCACGATAATACTTCAATTCGGGCATTTTTGAACCATTTTTCACCCTTTGACGGAAGCCCTACTGTTTCACTTACAAACCCCTCAGTCAACTCTAACTGTGTGTCCCCGATTTTTTCTCTGCAACCATCAAAGGTTTGCAAGAAATCCTTTACCACCTGAAGGTTATAGCCTTCAAATATTTTAAGGAAAACATCATAGTCGTGGCTTTTAAGATCCTCAATTGCATCATCATGAGAAAGTATAGCCTAGCATCCATTTGGCTCCAGGCGAACAACAGGCGCCATGATAAATATAACTAGAAAGAAATAGGGATGACTCAGGATAGTTTTAGTTTCAAATCGTGGGAGCAAGAGGAACAAGTTTGAATGAAGAGTGGAGATATGAAAATAACATAACCTGTGTATTATCATAACTCGAATAGTGGTAGTGAAAAGCAGGGGTTCAAACGCAATCCTTACCATACCCTGTAATGAGAACCAAACATACAGAGTACCAAAACCCAATGCAAGTAATGAATGGCTCATTAATACATTAAGACAACAAGGTGAGGTGAGGACACAAGTACAATAGGTGCACATTCATTTGTATGACTATTGGTACAACCGTTGAATTCATGACAGGACTATCAAACAAATATCAAAGGCTCTTTGCAAATTGAAAACTATCAAACCATTGAAACAATAATCATATTAACACGAAAATGGGTCTAACAACCATTTTATAAAATCTACAATTCAATTTCATATGAATGGTTTGTTAAACGATATACCTAAGACATAAAATCACTAAAACAACAAGCCAAGTTTTATGTTTAATTCATGCTTGTAGTCATGAATTAAAATAAAACAATCGAAAAATCGAAATAGTAAAAATTAATGAAGTAAGCTTTGACCCAATCAGTCATAATAAACTTGTAAAAGTGTTTATATACAGGGTGATGGAAGCTACAAAAAATGTAATACCTTTCGATCATGTTTAAAAATTCAAAATCATGTGTGGCTGCCAACAAGTCCTTCCTCGGACCAGAGAGTTTCCTCTCTCGTCTCTGCATTTTTCTCCATAGGTCTCCCTCTATCCACCATGCTTCCTTTCTTTCCTCCCTCGGTAATATTTTGTGTGGATCAAATCTCCCAGTCTTTGGTCAGGTTCGAAAGCCTTATCGATGATCAGTCTTCCCCATCCCTCATTAAATCTTGAGGAGGCCTTCCCACCTACCAGCCCGACAGGAATTCATTCTTGGTCAGAGGGTTGTTTTGATCTGAGAAAATTAATTCCAGCATGGTACTAGTTTAGTGGAGGTTAACGCAACCATTCTTGGTCCCCTCCACCACCTTTTACAACATTTTGTGGTCTCTCTCTCTTAGCACATCCTCTCTTTCAGCAGTCATGCAACACATAACCATTTTCTATTAAAATAATGAGAATTTACATTCATCAACCTTCTACACAAGGTCCATCAAATCAAACATTCACACTTTAAAGTTTTCCATATTTACTTGGCCCATATATTTATATTTACAAAATAGGGGAAACAGGGTGTTACACAAGGCCATGTAGAAAGTGGGTGCCTCCACTTCTTTCGGTGTCTAATCCTGTTGTACATAGATGCTTAATTGTTTTGAGATTATATCTTCCCATTTGAATATGCTCATGTAGATTGCCATTGTGTATGCTGACGACATCCATGCTTCCAAAAACTTGGAGCAATCCTTTTCTCCATATAACTGATAGATGAGATCAATCAAATAGATGTATGGCTCCCTCAAGTTAATTGTCCCATACCAACCATTTCTCCAGTTAGTGAACTTCTTTTCCTCCTTCCACCATGAGGCCATCAACCGGCTGGTGTCATGGAATTCATATAAATTTTCCATGAAGTCCATGTTGAGCCACTCCTTTGGGTCCCTAAGTTTGTTATATTTCTATACTTCTATCAGGAGGAAAACTCTGACACACTCGCCATTCTCATCATTGATCAAACACTTATGCCCGTCTGTATGGTCAATTACCCATTTCAGAACCTCTATTCAAAGGAAAATTAGGGTTATGCTTGCCACCATGTGTAAATACGACCGTCATATGTTCGGGAACACCTGGTCATTGAGCACCCTTATATCCTAGTCATTGTGTGGGATACACTCTAGGTATTCCTCTCGACTAATTCTTTTGAAGAGGTCCCCCCACTATGGGAGAATTACCTTGTATCTGGTTCTTTCTTTTGTATCACCGAAGGTCGGAGGCTGGACAAAATATTTCTTTGTTGATGTTTTAATGATAGGCTCCACCCTGGGAGCATACTCCAACTGCCTCATGGTCCCCAGAGAAGAACCTTCTCCTACTTCATATTCTCTTAGCTTGGAATTTCTTGGCAAGCATTTGGTGGTTGGCTTTCTCATAGGCATATTTCCTCTGCAGCTTGTTAAACCTAGTTTTGATAATTGGAGGGTCAGTACAATCTCGAGATGCTCACTTTTCTCCTTTAGATGCTCTAGAATTCAACTTGTGCACATAATGAATTGGTTTAAAAAACATTCTATAGATTTAATTAGGGATGAACTTACCTTGTCGCATCATCCATTCAATTTGGGTTATGAGTGTAATTTCATTAAATCTGTTGAAAAATATTCAAAGATGTTTAAACTTAAATTCATCGTGGGTTGACGATGTGGGCACAAGTGGTAATGTGGTCTATCGACAATTTCAAATTGTTATTGTTTAATCGACACACGAGGTAGCAAAAAATGTGAGATCGAGAATTAACTCATCTATTAAATGTCTAAATTTGATCATATCTTATGCCGCAAACATCCCATCGTTCTGCTCTTTTAGTTGGTTTATTGGGGGTCAGGATTGTGCTTCAAACATTTTCGTTGATATCTTGTTGAAAAATCTTCGATGTTGATTGATCTTGCTGTAAAAATATGACATGGAAAAGATGAATAGGAGGCATGATTGGGAACTCAGGGAACCTTAATATAAATCGGGACGAAACTAGGCCATACGCCCCCTTACAGGGTAAAGACACATGGTATTCAAGACCCATGACTTCATTTTCTTGTGTTAATCGAAATTGAGACTTTCTTTAAGCTATACGTTCTAAAATCCAATCCTTTCTTTTCGATGTCGAAAAGTATCAAGGATCATATCAATAGGCAATAAACCTACCCAAGCACTCTCGGATCAACTCTCTTTGAAAAAGTCATGATGTCGAAAATGCATCGGGGATCGACAATCGACAATATGCTTCTTGTAGACAAAAACGATTGTTTTAACTTTTCTGGATTTCTCCCACCCCGATAAAGTGCATTGGTCATCAACTATCAGAGATTTATTTAAGTCCTTTGTTAACGTCTATCGTTCTGGTATTTTTCTGGTGTCGAAGGGGATCACTTATCTCTTGAAACTTTGTTCGAATAACTTATGTGAACCAACCCTGCCTTCTGCCGATGTCGATTGGGGATTGGCACTCAACAACTATTGTAACTATGTGGTTCCTTTAATTGCTTGAATTTTTTCCGACACCAAACCTGAGCACGTTAGGTGCAGTGTTACATGTCGATTCTCAATTCGGGTGTTAAGTTCTTATAGACATGGGGTTTCACAAGTTCAAACAAAACTTACTTGATGATAAGATTCATGAAAACAACACAAAGATAAACGATTTCCTGAAGTGAAATCGATTCAGACAATGAAGAAAACAAGTGGTACCCAAAAAGTGATAAAATTTCATAAGGCTTTTTAGGGTGTGTTGAGTGCTCAACGCCTACTTCTTCAGTGAGGAATTTGCAAATAAAACCTCCTGTTTATTTTGTTTAAATTTCTGCTTGATTTCGACAACATATCGATAAGTCACACCCAGTAATGAGATGTCCATAAACTCCATTTATTTCTATATGTATCTATGTAGACCACCATGGTACGTGGGAACTAGATGTCATTCAAAGTCTTTGATATCGATATTGGTGCGCAAGTTATGGAAGACATTTGTGAATTATGGCACTATATGGTCCCTTTCTTGTTGCAGTGCAGTCCATCTTGTATACCAATGTATCTCGTATATGCAACGTGGCCCATCTGGTCCGTTTATTTGATTCCAACATGGTAGTCTCATTCCTTAATAGATTCCATGAAAGAACCCCAAGTGGGTACGACCACAAACATTGCATATTCCTTTGTGGCCTTTTTCTCATAGTAAGTATCCCACCAATCCTTGACATGGGGGACAACCTTAAGGAGTGCAAAGGTAATATTTTCTCTATCATAAAAATTATGGACATAAAAGTATCCTTCTAGCATATTTAACCATTTATGTGGAGCATCCACATATATTTGACCTTCAAATACAAGAATATAAATACTCACTTTTTCCTTGAAGAGGGAAGGGCCTCCAAAGTGGTCGCTTGATGAATATACTTCGGCTATTGACAAGCATTGAAGGATATGGGAAAAATTATCCATCATCTCGTTCCTTTGTTGTGCGAGGGATTCCTTGAGAAACAATTTAATAAGATCTCTTATTCTCTCTCGTTTCTTCTTCCATGGGAGTCCATTGGTGTCAGCGAGGATGGCCCTACAAAGTCTCAAATAGTTTGAGTCCCAACTCGTTTTACCATAACCTTGTTGGGGACATGCACATAGAAAAATATAAAGAGTAGACTGATATGATACCACTGATACAGATTTATGAATGGAATAATGTGAAATACATATTTATAAAAAAAACACAGAGATAAAATGAAACTTAGATTCTATTAATAAATGGACTACGTTGAAATTGTAAAAATGAAAAAATGAAACAAACTCGCTCGAATGGTGGTAGCTTATCTCTGAAAAGAGATGTGACAACTACATGCATTTTCTAAACAACCATTAAAATGAGGTCGAAAAGCATTTTTATCATATGGAAGCAATGAAGAAACCAAAAACATCCAAAAACCTAACCCTAGGATATGAAACGCCAAAATATTTGTGGGACTTAATGGGTTAGTTGATACATCAACTTTTGAGGGTCATAAAGTTTGCATACTATCCCTGTTTGGAATGCTTGGTAGCCCATTGGAAAGGTCTAGTTGAGAAGTACACATTTCGACTGGGCCCAAGAAAAAGCCTAAATCTACCACATGGGCTCTGCAACATACAAAAAAAAATGTTGTTTAGGGCCTCAAGATAGCCCCAGAAGTTCGGGACCCAAAAAACTATAGAAAAAACTACCAAGGTGGAAAATTGTAGTTTGAGCCAGTGGAATAGGTGGGTGGCTATCAATATCCACCTAGATAAATATCTATTGAAATATATCATATGAATAATTGTTGAAATGTTATTTTGCATTGACTAAATTACAATTTTGAGTATTTGGATAGATCTAGAGCTCCATAATTAGTTCAAGAACATAGTTTGTAATTTATAAAATCATAGTTTTGCATTGAACTAAAAATTCTGACCATATTTTGGTTGGAATAGGAAGAAACAATCATTGGAATAATGGGGCCATATGATGGCCCCATATCCCATGCTTTGGATGTGGCCTTCCTTCATGCCTATTCCTATACAAGTATGGAGGTAGACTAAGTAGGACAAGACCCAATATAAGAGCTTGGCTAAAAGTACATAGGTAGACTAAGTAGTAAAATATCTAGTATAAGATCTTGCACAAGATCCATGCTAGTAAAAGGGTTGGACAAGAGCTAGTACAATAGTTTGTACAAGATCCAATCCACTAAAATAGATAAGACAATACAATAGCAAGGCCATGAGATAGTAAAATAACCATGCCCTCTACATAAGCCTATGTACATAATTAAGAAACATAGACAATGATTACACAACTAAGAAAAATCTCCAATAATATGTAAACGATAAGAGAGAAGTGTAACCTTGCCAATACTTCTTCATAGAAGTGTCACATACTTTTCTATTGGTTTGTGAGGTTCAACTTCAAAATCTAGCATTGTTTGATTCATGATACCCTTCTCCTTTTTTTCTCTTTTTATTTTTCTTGGTTTAGTTTACATGACACACTATTTCATGATCTAGATCTATCTATGGGTTTATGTATTTCTCTTATAGGTTTTAGCAAGCTTGTAGCTTCCAACAATGGAATCTTAGCTTGCATGGTTCAATATATAGTCTCTTTTGGAAAGTAAGGTTGAAAAACTGAAAACACAGACAACGACCCTATCATGGGAAGCATGATTACCATAGAATGGAAAAGTTATGTAAAGAGAAAGAAGAGAGTTTGTGAAATCAATAAAGAGAGGAAAAGGGTCATAGAGAGAACATACATAAAGTGTGGGAAGGTTAAAAGACAATTGGATGAGAATACATAGAGGATCAAAGATATGAGATGTAATACCTCAAGGTCGAGCCCTAGTTGAATTGTAAATATGTTTTATAGGATGGTGACCCAAGTGATTATAAGCTAGGAGGTTTATGTCATGATTAGGCCGGAGAGCCTAGATGCTAAAGGCCAGTGAGCCTAATTTTGTATATGTAAACACTCATATCATTAATATAATACATCACTTTGTGTAGAACAACCACAATAAAAGACTATGGGGGACTAAACTCCACTAGGAAGGGAAGAGGAAGGGTTAAGAGCCTAGGAAAAGGGATAAGCTAGAGGAATTATGTAAGGTAGCTAGACAGGTAGTGGGGGGGCCCAGAGGGCCCATAGTGATAATAGTGGAGGTCATTCAATGTAAGGTGGACTAGGTCCACTATATTATTAAATAAGGCCCACTATGGTAGTTAGATATAATAAATGTAAGAGGACTTCTTAGAAGGTTCTACTTCTAGAAGATTCCTCCTCTAGAATGTTCTTAGGTGATGGTAGAACTATATAAAGGGGTTCAAGCAATGTAATGGGACATGAAAAGAAGTATTGTATTTGGAGCTAAAGCTCATTAGGAGGTTTCCCCCTCGAAGAGGCAAGTGAACAGGAGAGGATCCCTTCCATAATAGGATCCATTGTATGGTGTTGCCCTACCTCAAGGGTTTGGCAATAATATAGTATGGTTTATTCTATCTTGCTTGTGGATCTATTGTGTATTCAGTATTTGTGGTGATTATATTTGCAGATCTGGTATAGGTACTTAACAAATTATCTCGAAGGGAATATTATAATATTATTTCCTAAAAACTGTGGCGAGGAAAGTTATTTTATCCTAAGTTCTTATGGGAAAGAGCATGAATCCAAAGTGGAGAGAAGCAAACTCTTAGAGAGCCATGTGTCAATCAGGGCATATGAAAATATATGTGGGGAAATTAGTTTGTTTTCCCATCTTTCCCCATTCACGCATGCACTCAGTCATTCACACAGTGAGCCATTCTTTCTGATTCACCAAGACATTCACATAGGAATCCATTGACTCCATCAGTCAAACCTCTCCATGCCTCAGGCACACCTTCAATAGTGACTGCGTACATTCTTGTTATGCACAACGCACCCGTTGGATGCAGGCCAAATCAGGAAGAAGGGATATTTTTGGAAGAGAAGCATGCAAGAGGAAAGAGATAGCTAGAAGGAAAAGCATCAAATGCACATGCATGTAAGAACTAACGATGGTAGTGTTAGGGTTTTTTTAATACATTATAATGGTTGGTGAGGCAAAGATATAAATAAGTGGCACTTAAGATATAAACAAGCGAGATATATACATAGAGCTAGATACCTGGAGAGAGAGAGAGGGAAAGGTAGAGAATTCTAAGGACTGTATAAGTCATTAAGATGGTGATATAGAGAAGGTATGAGCAACTCGATCCCAAGGGTTATATCACAGGATGAGGAGCCTGGTACGATCTATTCATCCTCATAGGGATCAAGGAACCTGTGGAAAGAGGAGGGAATAAGATTGTAACCACGCACAATGTGAAGATTTCTAAACTATGATAAAAGCATGAGATATAGAGCTTTGAAGACGTAGCCCAGGAGGGGGTGAACCACGGTAACACTATGTTATTTGAATAAATGAATGTATCTTTGTGTCTGATTAGTTGATGAATGTTGAATGAATGAGTAGTTAAGTAGATCTGGTATTTTACATACATTCATAGAATGGATATTATAACTAGATGTTAAATGGACTGAATAAAGGTTACGACATACAAGCACATATCTCGATCAGTCCCAGGTTGAAAACACCTGAGTATTGCAACCACCCATAGAGATATCTCGGGTGAGACTATGCAGTGCACTCTGTGTATTGCATCACCTTTTGGGTTACCAGAGGAGCCGATAGTATTTAAGGGATTTTGTTGGGAAGCTTCTTAGTATGAATCGGGGTCAATATGTAATGGTCAATAAGAATCATAATTCCTCAAGAACCGATAAAAGTCGATAGATAAAGGGAAATAAAAACAAAAAATGGTTTTGTTTCGAACTGATTGGAAGGTAATGGGATTGAACATATGAGATCTGTGGAAGATGTTTCAAAAGCATGCAGGATCAAATGACAAGAAGAAAAGATAATTCAAACCTACAAGGGGATGTTGAGACCGTGGAATCCTATGAAGGTAGAGATAGAAAGCTGGTTGAAGAAAAAGGAGCTAGAGTTTGCGTAGAAAGATAACAAAACCCCGAAGCTAACATCGCGCAAATATATGGACAAGTACGTATTCATTGACTTACATGAAGTATTTTTTTTTTATTTCCCACATATATTCAAGGAGTGGATAAAAATATTGAAAGACAACAATCCTATGAAATGGATTTGACAGCTAGAATGGAATCCTGAAGAGACCGCACAACTACAACGAGTTGATAATAATTTTATGCGCGCAGTAGATTTTTGGTTAGACAATATTGTTGTCAGATTTATCACATAGTTTGTAGTAGATACAACAAAGTCATACAACGCAGCTGAACACGAATTCTTGAAGGGACCTCGAGGTAGGCATATCAGATAATTATATACTTCCATTAATATATTTCTATATAACAAAGGTGTAATGACAATGGAGTCAAACAACTAAACTTCCCTACATGCATGGGAGAAGGGGGGAATCACTCACAGGAAAAAAAAAATGGAAGGAGAAGGGAATAAAGGAATTAAGGAGGAGTCCTTGGACCCAATTATGATGGACAATGACTAGATCAAGAATATCATGGTGACAAATGAAAGGAAGCGTAGTGGAGTACTCTACCAATACAAGGTGAACACCAAGAAGAGAGTCGTAACCATGAGGAAAGGCTTGGCAAGTGATGAAGAGGAGGTAGAGGATCTTCAGGCTGTAGAAAAGATTGAGGAAATCGTGTGTGTGACATATGAGAGGAAGACGAGAGGTCCAAGAGTAGAGGTAGAAGGAAACACCCCAATCAATATTAGTGTCAGTGTGGAACCCACAAACCCATGTATGACTAATACACCAAGAAAAAAACCACCATTTGGACAACGGAATTTTGGGAGAAGGAATACAACATGAAGTACATATACAAAAGGAACAAAAACTAGGGGAGCCAGTTCAAGATGTAGTAGTAAATTATCCACATTGTGTGGAGGTATTAGTTCAACATTCAAGATGACAGGACATGATCCAACCATCAGTTTACCAGAATTCAAATTTGAAGCATCGTAGGACCTAGAGAAGCACATGTTTATCTGTGAAAATATTTTGGAAGAAAAACAGATCACAGACAAGGAAACTAAACTTGAACAGTTAGCCATCACATTAAGAGATCACAAACTATATTGGTATATGAGCTTAGCTGCAAACACTCTACTAGGGACAACCAAAATGATTGGAGATATCAAGAAGTTGTTGATAAATGAATTTCTTAAGCCAAGTTCAGAGGATCAATACATGAACGAGATGATAGAGATTATATAGAAACTAGGAGAATCTGTATGGGAGATTGACTAGACATTCAAATGACTAAAGGGAAAGATGAAATATGTCATGACAGATATGTAGCATAGGCACATGTGTGTCAATTCACTATTACCACACTTGAAATATCCACTACAACAACAAAAGTTTCATATGTAGGCAGAG
This sequence comes from Picea engelmannii, assembly GCA_009831015.1. Lineage (NCBI taxonomy): Eukaryota > Viridiplantae > Streptophyta > Pinopsida > Pinales > Pinaceae > Picea > Picea engelmannii. The sequence continues at coordinate 345,315 of ML777870.1, forward strand.
ACTCTGTAGGAAGACCTACAATTGGAAGAGAACCAATATCAAAAGACAGATCTAGTCATCGAGGAGATGAAGGAGGATATGAAGAACCTAACATTCCAACTAAACTACAACAAGAATAAGGACAAAAGAGAAATCATTTGCTGCACCACATGTAGGACAGAAGGACACCACGAGAATGAATGTCCAACATTCACACAATACATGGCAGCAGGAATTCCAAATCCATTACCAGCAAAAGGACTATGGTGCGATATCTATAAGAAACAAGGTCACAATCCATATCACTTCCCAATGATGCATAAGTACCAAACAGTGTCAAAGAGCTTGTATTGCAACTTTTGGAAGTCAGTAGGCCATGATGACAAAGATTATAGAACCATGGAGTTGATGAGGGAAAGAACATCAAATGCATATCGGGTATAGGAAGAAATGATGAATGGGAAATCCACAACCCAGTTTAATGAAGTACCAACCCAATACAACATTGTGCAACAACCATACAACATTGTGCAGCCACAGTACAATACAATGCAACCACACTATAATACCATGCAGTATAACTAGGTGCCTCAGTATAACATGCCGCAAGGGGATCAAGCCGGCTATAGAGGTAGAGGAAGATCAAGAGGAGTATTTGGAACAGGTAGAGGACTAGTGGTATGTCACAATTGTCAACAACTAGGACACTATGCAAGAGAATGTTCACTTCCACCAACAACCTATATGTATTTTCACACATTGGATCATGACACAGAAGAATGTCCTACACTATTAGGGAAGATCCAGGAAAAGAGGGATCAGAACAATCAAAATGTTCAGTGGATTTCAGAAGAAGAGAGGGATGAAGGAAGAAACATCAACATAGTTACATGAGGCGGAGCTAAAACAGGAAACGACATAGTACGACAAGAGCCAACACAACACCAATGGGTGAAGAAGAATACCGAACCAAGGAAGCAGTTTGACGTGACAAATGAGAAGGAGATATTCAAGCAAGCTAGAAAATAATTCATGAGGCCAAACATTGCACTGAGATAAACCATGCATCATAGTAAGGAAGTATCATAGTACAATATGCCTCCATTGTTGGATCACACCAAAGAAATGCAGCCCCTTAGACAAGTAAGTACGATTAAAGGATTTTTGCAATCATGTGTAAAACTACTAAATGATCCATCTTCTGTTAAAGTATTACAAAATATGCTAGAAAGATGTAGCGTGGAGGTAGAAGGAAAGTTAGAACAAAAAACAATCAATCACCTACATACAAGGAGGATAACAAGTAGGGAGTTCAGGTTGAATGCTAACATTGGAGATTTCAACATGGGAGACATTATACTGGATTTAGGATTTGAAGTCAATGTATTACCTAAAAAGACATGGAAATGTATGGGAGAAACCACATTAGGATATTCCCCTGTTCATTTGAAAATCGCAAACCAACATAGATTTCTACCAATTGGAAGACTAAAAGGAGTGATAGTAGAACTGGATGGAGTGTAGAATAAAGCCGACGTCAAAGTAATCAAGATAGCGGACGACACAACACCATATCCAACATTGTTTGGTTTGGATTGGATGTTTGATAACCAATCCATAATAAACTTAAATATATGGAAGATGAACTTCAAGTTGGAAGAATACAGAGTCATTGCACCATTGGACCCATCATAAGGGGAAAGGTTCATAGAGCCTACTTGCTTGGGCCTGAAGGAAATCAAATAGTTGCATAAAACAATTGCGTGAGATGAGGATTATGTAAACCCAACTACATATGGGATACTCAATTGGCGAAGCATCACCTCATGTGTGTCAGACTCAGATACAGGCTTAGAAAATTGGTAGTAGAGGTTACACAGAGTCTCCATAAGGATATGCTTAAGAATAGACCGCGTAGTAAGATGGGTAGGTACAGAGATAAGGGAACCTCCCATTTTCCATGGGGTAAATGACCTAGAAACATTCTTAGCATGGTACGGAGATGAAGTGTTAGAAAATCAAAGGATACTAGCCCTAGATCTATCACTCAAGGCGGCACTTGTGAGATGGTGGGGTGCACACAAAGAAACAATCAAGGACTGGTACCAATGTAAGTGGTTACTGCACATTAGGTTTGGCACAGAACAAGGAAGCAACCAGTAACAGAAATATGATGGAAAAGAGGCACCAACAGAACACTTGGAGAAGTTTAGAATTCTTTGGAAAATGAAATCGTTGGAGGAATGGCCTCACCATTTCATACACACATTAGAGGGCATCCCAACAAACTGGTATACAGACCAAGAACTTCGCAGAGGAACTAGAAGCTGGATAGTATTACAATAGAACTTCACAGTCACTTTTTCATTTGAGCATGAGAACCCCAACATAGATATAACACTTAAACAAATCTGAGAGGCGATATTCATTAAGAAACCATAAGTCAAACTCATAATAGAAGAATAACAACAAAATAGACAACCAATTAAAGAACTATTGTCCTATTACCATGTGCAGGAAGAAGCACCAGATGAAGATGACCTATGCAATATTCAGATTGAGGAAGGTGAAGGAGAGAGAGAAGTGGAAGGTCCACCTATGGAATTAGAAGTAATTGTTGCACCGATCAAAGTGAAGAAATTCAATATTGGGACAGTTGAGAATCCCAAAATGGACAACATTGGAGACTATTGGAATGAGCAAACAATGGAAAGTATAACAAAGTTGCTACATGAATACAATGACATGTTCCCAACAAAGTTCACATAAATGAAAGGCATAAGAGGAGAGATAGGAGAAATGAAGATACCACTCAGATATGAGGCAATATCGATCAGACAATAACCATATAGACTAAACTCGATATATAAGAAAAAATTCAAAGCTGAGATCAATAGGATGTTGGAGGCTAGAATAATAGAACCTGTAGAAGAATCTGAATGGATAAGCCCGATGGTAGTTCAAGATAAGAAATAAGGGGGGATAAGAATATGTGTTGACTTGAGGAAGTTGAATTATGTGTCCTTACCTGACCCATTCCCTACCCTATTCATAGATGAAGTCTTGGACAATGTAGGAGGACAAGAATCTTATTCATTCATCGATGGGTTCTCAAGATACCATCAGATCAAGATAGCACCAGAAGACCAGTACAAGATGACCTTTTCCATGGAATGGGGATCCTACTAGTATACCATCATGTTGGTCAGATTGAATAATACACCAACAATATTTTCCAGAGTAGTTGTAGCTGCATTTAAAGAATTTATCCACCAGTTTCTAGAGGTATATCTGGATGATTGGACAATCTATAGTCTGTTGAAAGACCATGTAGAGGTCTTTTGGGTGATGTTAGAAAGATGCAGGTAGTGCTAGATTTCATTAAATATCAAGAAGTGCATATTTGGAACACCTTTTGGGATATGTTTGGGCCATATAGTATGCAAGAAAGGTTTTTTAGTAGACCCCGCCAAGATTGTATTAATTGTTAACCTGACAACACCAAAAATAGTCCGTCAATTGAGAGTGACATTGGGACACACATGATACTACATGAAATTTATAAAAGGGTACATGTAGATCACTGCACCAATGGATAAATTGATAAGCAAAGACACAAAGTTCTAGTGGAATGGGGACTCTCAACATGGTTTGGATACTCTGAAAGAGAAAATGGTAACCACACCAATACGAGTATTCCCGGATTAGGAGAAGACATTCCACGTACATGTAGATGCATTTCCCATAGCACTTGGAGCTATTCTGGCGTAGGTGTTGGGTTCTTGTTTTGATTGTTTTATTGCAATGATAAAATCCTTTTTTTATCAATATTACATATGTTATGCATCATTTTATCCATTTTGAAGGATTTTCAAAGGTTTATATATCAATTCACCATGAATTCGCATCAGGTATGTATAATTGGTGTTTTTGTAATGGTTTTGTGATCAATTCAGTTCAGTTCGGTGTTTACAAAGATCTAATGAATGGTTTTCTTGCAACATGGAAAAATCATGGTCTGATCCTCCATGTAGTACCTCGTCCAACACTTTGTTTAACACTTGATCTGGCACGCAATCCAACACTCCATCTCGCACGTGATCCGACACTCGAAGCACATTGGAGCAGGCGGTTGGTACATTGGTGGCCTTTGGTGGATGAATCAGTGATCTAGGTTTTGTGCCCCCTCGTGGCCTCCAACTATAGAGATCGACAAACCTCATATTGGGCGGTTGTAGTGATCGTCGAGTGGCTCACGAAATTTCTAGAATATGTTGTTGTTAAAACTCATTTAATGAGTTTTTTGTTTGCAGAGGAGGTCAACCCTTCCAGTGGTCGAGATCTCAAGATGTAAATTCTCTATAAATACCACTACCAGTGGCACGACTAAGGAGAAGAATTTTATTGTTTAATACCGACATTATTTTCAACTTTGGTCTAGAATCTGTTTTTCTCATTAATGACAATATTGTGTCCAGTTAAGAACCTGCGTTTTGTTGTTGGTGTGTAGCCACGACCTACTGGAGGGACCACCAGTGGTCTGGGTGACTGTGTATATCAATATATATTGTGTGTTCATCTTGTTTCTTATTTAGAATTCGTAATTGTTTCTTTATCATATGTATTTCTCAATTTTAATTGTTGTGTATATGTCAATTATAACTTGTTAATCTAATTTGTTTTCCCTTAATTGCAGATTGCTTGTAGGAGCTAGTTAATTATAGTATTGTGTTTTCCCCTTCTTAGCTATGAATCATCCTGCATGATACTAATTTAGTTAGTTGTATTGAAGTCTTGGTTAATTACTTTGGTTCTAGTAATTGAGACAGAGAATTAGTTTAGATAGAGCATTAACTTAGACAAAGAATTAGTGTAAACAACATATTAGTTTAAGATTGTTTGCAAGATTTGATAGATTAGTTGTTTCAAGTTTTGATAGCTTTAATTGAGATAGATTTAATTTCCATTTTAATTATTCTTTGTAGATCTCTTTTGTTTATTAATTTTTCCTTAGTATGATAGGATAGAAATAGATTTTGGATTGTGATTTCTAAAAGCATTTTAGTTAATTTTGAAATATGATTTTTAATGATAGAATTACTTCAGTTTAGATCATGAAATCTCAATTATGAATTTGAATTGTAATTTCTAGTTGACATTCATCGAGAATTAGAAGTTTGAACAAAATGAATTTGAATTAGGATTTTTAATCACGAGTTCACGAGTTTATAGATTTTCTTGAAGTACTGAATTTGAATAAGAGTGCTTTTAATCGTTGATGATTGTTGTATAAATTTTAGAGATCACGTGGATTCCTGAAATACTTAGTGTTTCTTCTATGATGGAAAAAATTTATTTAGATTGCCTTATTCATACGTTCCATTTCTCTGTAGAAGTCAACATTGAATTAATTCCTCTTGAACTATCACTAATAGTCAGATGCCATTGTGATGTTATTCAACACCAAAGACACAATCATCACCTTTGAATACTTTCTTTTCTTTTACTACAAGCTAGAAATAGTTTTGATCAAATTAGAATTTGAATACAGTCATAACACTTTTTAATTAGATTAAAATTTATTCTTCGTGAAATAGAAATAGTTATGAGTTCTTTTTAAGAATAGAGTTCACTTGTGAAAATAGTCTTGATAGGTTAGTTGTTTACTTTCTTATTTGCTCATAGATAGATAGATCAAATAACTCAAAAATACCTCACTTGTTGTTGCTTACTTAAAAAGGGATTAAATAGATTAACTATCTTTAAAATAGATTGCTATTTGCTTATTTAGAAATAATCCATAAATTCATTGTTTGAAGTTGCTTAAAATAAATAGTTCATAATCCTAGAATTACTTAAAGCTCATTAATTGAAGGTTTCTTTATATAGAATTTGTCAATTAACTAAAATTGAAAAGAATCATCTCTTTGGAAAGTAGATTAATAGAGTAATGAGCCCTAAGTAGACCATCTCCTTAGTTAGATAATACTTTCGTTAGATTTTCTGCCTTGGCTCATACAATGCCACAACTCTATTTTTACTTACCCCAGGTTGACAATTTAATTGAGGGAATTAGTGCATATAGAATACCCATCATTTTTGGCGTCGTTGTCAGGGAGTTGTCTTAAGGTAGGAAATAGTTAGGGAGTAGATCATTTCTTAACCTTAGCATTAGTTTGGTGGTGGGGGAAATTTAATACGAGAGGTAAGAACCTGTGCATATGTTATAGCACATTTCTCCAAACCCAATGGTAGTTTTTCTCTTTTTCATTTCATGAAAAAACCTAGGGACCCAAAGGGCAGATACATTAAAACCAAACCAAACCTTCTGATCAAGGTTCCTTCTAACCTTTCTGGAGGAAGGAACACTCCACCCATAGAATACGTAGATCAATAATGGAAAATAGTTGTTATCTCAACCAAAAGAGATAAAGAAGTTTATGAAGAGACCAAAACCGGAGCACTATAGAGAAAAAAATTGAAACATCAATAGTGGGATAGGAGGCAAGACCACTCGGGCCTTCATCGGAACCAACCAACACAAACTTTTCTTTTTCACCACCATCAGGGGACCCTAAATTTGTAGATATCATTGACCTTGAACATGTGAATACTCTTCTTTGGAAGTTCAACCAACATAATTATTTCCCAAGTCAAAACAAAAACTTTGGCACCAATAGTTTCAACCTTCTCGAGTAAAGTCCCGAACATTCGAACAATAGATAAATATTCCCATCGAAGGGATACCTTTCTTGGGAAAGAACCTTGGGATACTTTGTTATCTTCAAGGACAAAACCATTTAGGTACTCTCTCTTTGGAAACCAAACCAGTTGGATGATCAAGAGGATCACAACATGTTAGACACGATGAGGGAGAATAAGTTGGAAACCAAACTGAAACCACCTTCGGGTTTCCAATTTTGGATACCACATAGAATGTCAACATGAAGAACATTCCACTCTTGACACTGCCCAACGTTTACAGTAAAAGTAGTGAAGACCCGAATACCTTCATATTTTAGTTTGACATCTTGTGTAGGAGCTACAATTACTTGCAAGATGTCCATAAACTAAAAAGTTTTCCTGCCACCCTCAAGGATTCTGCACTAAGATGGTTCATGGGGTTGGGAGAGTCCAATATTAGGTCTTGGGATGATAATGAAAGTCCAAGGATTCTTGTAATGATATTTTTAAGATCCAACAGTTAGAGGACGAGAGTCTCAAGGATTACATGGAATGGATTTCTTATATCTCATAGAAATCAAAGTACCATGACCTTCTAGATGATGTAGCCAAGACACTTTTCCTTAAAGGTATTTTGGAAGAATACGTAGAGACACTTAACTTGATGGAATCAGGTGACATCTCCCATAAACCATTTACTGAGATCTATGAAATGTGTAGGAATTACTCGAGTAGTAGAGCCAAAACGGGGAAAAGAGTTAGGGATCCTTATAGTAGAAACCTAAAAGCAGTTAGTGCAGGTGGTATCACAAGGGTAGAGATAGGAAACCTATTGGAGAATGTCAAAGCTGATATCTTAAGTAAGATAGGTTCCAAGTCATACACCCTAAAGATTAAAAAAAACAGGAAGAGGAGAATGCAACAATGTGCATATTTTGTCCAAGATGTCAGTGGAAGCATTCCTCAAGGGAATTCCCATTAGATAATATTTCAGTTTGTGGCTTCTGCATTGAAGACCGTCCAATTGAAAAATGCCCATCACTCCCTGGTTTATTAGCCATTTACATAAGTGGGGATCCTGGGGAATCCTCTTATTCACCTAGGAGGCCATGGTAACCTAGGAGTCAGCCTGCATACTAGGAACTACCACCCCAAGTTCCAGCCTATTATCAACAACCACAATAGTGGAACTCACTGAATTGGAAAAACTGGTCTACACAATGTCACCGTCCTTGGATACAAGGATGGAGAGGATGGAATACCCAAGGAAACAATCAAGCTCCACCTATCCATATTCCCACTCATCCTTACCCCCGGTTTCCACCGAACATCCCACAAGTTTTTCCAGGTTTTGTTCCCCCACCTTTACCTCCTATTCCACAACAACCCCAACAATGCCATAATACAATCTCCCCAAGATCAACATTATTACTGGCACAACTAGTGCCCAACCCCAATAACAAACCAACTCAACCTCTTCACAATGTTGAGATGAAAACATTTCCAACATATGTTATTTCTCTTGTTCCATTGCAGGATATTGAACCAAGGTCGGGAAAAGTTCTGGATAGACATAGGCCTTCAGTAGTCATCCAGGAAGAAGAAGAATATGAAACTATCGAACAACCCATGGATGGCACTAAGTGGGAGGATGTTATCATTCCTAAATACTAGGAACCAAAGCTTCCCCAAAATGAATCTTCACAGATTACAAAATCCCCTCCTTATCCAGAAAGATTAGTGATTGAGAAACCTGCGACCCGATCGAAATTTGACATTTTGAATGAATTGAAGTATATATGTGTAAAAATTCCCTTGTTACAATCCACAAAGAACATTCTAAATTACAGTAAGGTGGTCAAATAATTGTGTATAAAGAAACCAGGTAGGAAGCAGAAGGATCCTCCAACAGTACATTTTATAGGAGAATTCTCTAAATACATATCAGAGCAGCCTAGGGTCGCAAAGTATGGGAACCCAGGAAACCCCTTCGTAAAAATAACCATTAATAAGGTTCCCATAGGAAAAACTCTCATAGACCTATGGGAAGCCATTAATGTTATGATTGTTACTACCTTGGAGGAATTACAATTAAAACCTCTTCTTAGACCTACCCCAACTATTTTAGAATTAGCAGAAAAAAAAGGTTATACTTGAAGGAATCTTAAATGATATCATATTTACATTAGCCTCATGGGAATGCCCAGTAGACTTTTTTTTAATTCATTCAAAGGATCCTGATAAAGAGAATCCCGTTATCATTGGAATACCTTGGTTGGCCACAACCAATGCATTTATTGGTTGTAGAGAAGGTGAAATGACCATCTCAAATGGTTTTTCTATACAAAAGCTTACCATATACCAACCATCTCAACTTATATGGAGATATATGGTGTATTTAATTTCCATACGAGAATGAGGACTAGGAAGAACCCATGTTTCCAAGTGATCATTCCTAGGCACTTCAGGAGCAAACAACGGAAAATGTGTTAAACCAATTTATTTATGCTATCACATGTGTTGATTTTCCACAATCTTTTCCCCAATTTGAGTACATGCTTGGGGAAGAATTTCAGGAACAGTTGGACCCATCAACTTTGTTTTTGACATATTTTATTTTTGATATAGATGAGTCTTTTACATCTTATACCATGCCCTATGATATTAGTCTAGAGAAATTCCTACATATAAATTCCGGACTAGATGCAGAGCAAAAAAAATAGTTAGTAAATGTCCTTAAGGAACAATCATGGGAATTCACCTGGGAATACACTGATATGAAGGGTATACACCCTGATACATGCATTCATCACACACATACTCAATCATAAATAACACCTGTTAGGAAACCCCAGAGGATGATTAACTTGAAACTCAAGGATATACTAAAAGAGGAGATACAAAATTTATTGAATGTCAAATTTATTTATCTGATCTCTGATAGTAAATGGGTATCCTTGCTTGTAGTGGTTCCAAATAAAGTAATCGAGAAATGGATCATTTGTGTCGATTTTTGGGAACTTAATAAGGCCACTCTAAAGGATTACTTTTCCCTTTATTTCATTGACCAAGTATTGGATACCTTATCAGGGAAGAAATAATTCTCCTTCCTATATGGATATAGCGGGTACAAAAAAATTCTCATAGCACTCGAGTATCAAGACAAGACTACTTTCACTTTTCCTTGGGGTACCTATGCCTATAGGGTCTTACCATTTGGTTTGTGTAATGCTCCTGCCACATTTCAACAAGCGGTACTAGGGATATTTGTTGATCTTATTCATGATTGTGTGGAAGTATACATGGATGAATTTACAGTATATGCAAATACTTACCAGGAAGCCCTATATAATCTAGATAAAGTCCTTATCAGATGCCAAGAAATGAACCTATCCTTAAGTCATGAAAAATGTAAAATGTTGTTGACTGAAGGAGTAGTCTTAGGACATCACGTTTCATTTGAAGGGATTAAAGTGGATCCTGCTAAGATTGAGGTAATCATCAAACTTCCACCCTCCAAGACTCAAAAAGAGGTAAGAAGGTTTCTTGGACATGCTAGATACTACCAGTGATTTATTGAAAATTTCACAAAGATTGTTGCACCCATGTTTGGATTGTTAATAAAATATGTTGATTTTCTTTGGACCGACCAATGTCAAAGCGCCTTTGAAACTATGAAAGCTAAGTTATCTATGGCACCAATTCTTAGGGGACCCAATTGGGCCGTTCCATTTCACATGTCCACCAATGCCTCTAATTCTAAAATAGGAGCAATATTAGGGAAGAAAGAAGACCATCAATCCTATGCCATTTATTTTGTGATTAAGAACTTGTCCCCTGGCGAGTTAAACTGTAGATTTATCAAAAATGAATTCTTGGTAGTGGTCCATTCCATCAATAAATTTCACCATTACATCACAAAATAGGAAGTATTTGTACATAAAGATCCCTCTGCCATTAGATTTCTCACAAATAAACCTATTACTAATGGTTGAGTGACTAGGTGGCTCCTGTTATTGCAAGAGTTCAATATCACTATCATTGACTGACCTAGAAAGGAGAATTTAGTAGTTGATTTTATTTCACGCATAAAACATGAGGATGATGATATTCCTATTGATGATAGTTTTCCAAATGATCATCTCTTTTACCTCTCTGTAAATACCCCATGGTTTGCATACATGTAAAATTATCTGGCTACTAGGAAGTTGCTATCTCATTTGTCACCTCATGAAAAGCGTAGAATTATCTCGCAAAGTGCTAACTAATATTGGGTTGGCCATGACATTTTTCGTACGTGAACAAACTTGATTATTCGTAGATGTGTCCGAGAAGATGAGATACCAGAAATCATACAAAGTTGTCATGATGGACCATGTGGTGGCCATTTTTTTGACAAACATACAACATATAAGGTGTTACATTCAAGGTACTATTGGCCTAGAATTTTCAAAGATGCTGCCAAATATGTGAGGAGTTGCGATAGTTGTCAAAGGATAGGAAGACCCACATAAGCTAATGAAATTCCTTTACATGCCCAAGTTATGATAGAACCTTTCAAGAAATGGTCCCTTGATTTTGTAGGACCAATTTCACCCATGTCTCGTAAGAAGAACTATATTTTAGTTTGTACAGATTATGTCACCAAGTGGGTAGAAGAAAAAGCCTTATTTAGGGCTACCGAAAAATCTGTTGTTGAATTAATTTATGAAGACATATTTACCTTCTTTGGTGTTCCTCATGAAATTGTTATAGACCAGGGCACCCAATTCACTTTCGAGTTGATGAAGGAATTAACAGAGAAATATGGGATCAACAATTGCAATTCTTCTCCATATCACCCACAAGATAATGGTCAAGTAGAGTCCACAAACAAATTTTTGGAAGCTATCTTAACCAAGATTGTTCAATTATACCATAGGGATTGGGATTATAGACTTCCAGAGGCTTTTTGGGCATATCATACTACCTGGAGAAACACCACTAGGCATACCCCCTATGAGATAGTGTATGGAAAATAAGTACTTCTACCAATAGAATTCCAAGGACTTTCTGTATTGCCGCACAATTGGCATTAAACCTAGATGAGGCACATAAATAATGAGCCCTACAATTAAAAGAGTTGGATGAGATAAGGAAAGATGCTATCCAATTAACAATGTTAGTTCACAACCAGAGGAGCAAGTGGCATGGAAAATTTATCAAGAAGAAACAATCCCAACCTGGTGATTGGGATTTGTTGTTTGACTCCCGATTTAAAAGTTTTAAAGGAAAAATTACCACTAGATGGTTGGGTCCTTATGAGGTAGTTATTTTGTATGATAATGGGGCTATTAAGATTAAAAAAATCGATGATGGACAAGTCTCTTTCGTAGTGAATGGACACTGACTCAAACGTTACCACAAACCCATTTCCAAAGAAGATTTTCTACAGGTCATGTCAATTGACAAGGCATTGACCTTAGTGGATGGAGAAGTTTCTTCTCCCTCCCCCTGTTCTTGAAAATGTTTCTAAATTTTGACTGTATATATGTAAATAATTTGAAGTGTGTTTTGTTGATAAACAATTCTAGAGATTTCTGCAGGTATTTATTTCACCACGAGTGAACAATTTCAAGGAGAAAAAAAGGGAAGTATTTTCCTTCAAAATAGATATTTTTATATTTTAACCTTGGTGTCTGCTTAAGCATTAATTGAATAATGACTTGCTATGAATTAGCCATATTTTTGCAAGATTTCTATCTTCCTTTTTCTCAAGGCATATTTAATGGCAATTTCTCTTAACCTCCACCACTAGAGGATATAAGGAAGTGACACCTTGACTATTAAACCTAGAGGTTACTCATAAAATTTCCCCATAAACCTGAGTAGGTAAGTAATTATATTTATGAAAGATTAGCAAGAAGTTCTAACTAGCGGTTAGCCATGGAAACATCACTATAACTTAAAAAAAGGAGAAAGTGAGTTGAGCCTGAAGATACCTTTCTGTTCTTTTCCAATGGTACCATCCACTACACACTAACAATGCTTTATTATACAATATATTTAGATAGGATACATCTACTTAAGTACCCCTTACATTAAGACAATCTATAAGGAATACATAAAGAAGAGTCATCCTCTAACATAAATACCATCCCAGTCTTAAACAATTTTTTTTTATTTTTTTCAAAACTACCTCCCCATCTTCTTGAAAAAAACAATCTTTGTATAAAAATATTAAAAGATGGTGGACCAGTCTCTATTGTAAAAGGGTGTAAGAGGCTAAACCACTGGGATACTGAACAGGTATGTTGGCAGTGAGAACCAGCCTATGGTATGACTAGGTAAACTCGTCAGAGCATTGAGCGGGCTTGCTGGCAGCGAGACATTCTACCTAGCGAGGGTGATGATCCGACAAACAATAAATAAAATTCCTAAATATTAAACTTGTTTTGATGTACACCATTACTTGTAGACAAAGATGAAAAGAAGTATGCATGGTTAAGCAAAGGACAATGAAATCCATAAATCTTCCATTGGGAACTAGCTTTAAGACTTTCCTAAGACTCCCTCGCCTACCTCTTCTTAACTATATGTAGGAATATATATATATATATATATATATATATATATATATATATATATATATATATATATTATAATCCATGAGAAGAGGAATTAGAGTCTCTGTAAAAATTTTGTTATATTGTTTTCATGATATTCTGAGCTATTATATCAACAGTTGTTTTTATTAAAATGCTAAATTCTATACTGTTTACATCACTATGTGATTAAGCCTGTTGTACATTTTTAATGAAAGACTGCTTAACTGGTTCTTTGTGTCAATTACAGACTGTTAAATTATCACTATAGATTTGTGTTACATGCCTATGAATAGAGGAACAAATTATTTAATAGAGGAACAAATTGTTTTATAATGTACAAGAACGATGACAAGGCAATTAACAATGGATAGTTCTATTTACACTTATCTCGTCCATGCTTCTGTTCATTACAACTTTCAGAAATTTCCCAAGTTGAGTGTTATGGGTGAACATCCATTATAATGGGGATAATTTCTACTTGCACAGGAGTACCATATGAATTTCCATATAGAGTGCCATTTGGAATACCGGATGGGGTGCCATCTGGATGAATAGATGAAGCTCCATATGAAGGACTAGATGAGGTATGCATATACTATAAATGACCATGATTGCATGAAAAAAAGGATTGTTCAAATTGATACACCTGTTTCACTGGTAAGTTAAGATGAATTGAATGGTATGTTGTTAAAATTCAAGTTGATAATTAAATTAAAAAAAAATTAATGCATTTTTATGATCAAATGTCCAAGTCGAAGACATGGACATTGATCTAATTCACACATAATTGCAATTGTCTCCAAATTACACCATTTGAAGTTCAAATTTTGCGCAATCATAGTCACACATGGAAATCATGTGTGATGAATTTGCTCACAAATTTAATCATTTTCCACCTTAATTGCATTAAAAATTGGGTGTTTACCCCCAATTGCTATTTCACTCATCCCCTTCTTGTTGTGTCGCGCTCACCCTCTTCCCGACTCCATTATTTTTCTCATCCTCCACTTTGTAACCATGCCTAAATGATATGAAACTTCCTCCTATGCCGAGCTTTTGGCCATTCCTGAATTCACATAATATAGAGAGATTTTCCTTCATGTAGGGTGGGGATCATTCTTGGCCAGTTTGCAGGGCCGGGATGATGTCATATCACTACAATTATCTCTCAGTTTTGATGGGAGGCTGGCGGGCATAGGGTCTTTGTCCTTCTTGTTCTCTAAGGAGTCAATTTCCCTGGCCACAAAATTTCCACGGGCTGGGGATCGATGGTTCAAACACCATCAATTGCCATGACCAAGCTACAACATAGTATTCAAGCCTGAATTTAAAAATGTTTCTGGAGATAAAGGGTACTCCAAAGAATGTATCAAGGATTAATTTATTAATCCCTTGATCGTAATTACCAGGATTATCATTTGTGAATGTAGGTACTATGTCTTCAATTCTTTCCATTTTCATCTGTTAGCTCATTTCCAATTTAATAAGCCCTTGAATTTTCCTTTCTACTTCTTGAAAAGTCTTGAGAAAATGTCTTCCCAAGTGCGTAAAACCTTGGCCAATACCCATAACATTCTATTCCACCATGACCTCATCAAATTTCTTGTCATAGCTGAGTTGACAAAATAGGGAAAGACATGGGATGAATTCCTCTATAAATTCTTAGACCCCCATCTCATAGTCAAGACCAACAAGAGATCAATTTATTTAGGGACTGTTAATCCATCTAATCCTCATTATCCAAAGACTCCAAACCCTCCAACTCAAAATATCTCTCTATCTAAACAAAAGGCCAAGAAAATTGTTGATTCCCTTGCAGCCTCATCGGGAAAGATAACCAAAAATCCTATTGATAATTCTCCGTTTCCCTCAACACCTGTTGATCCTCAACCTAAGAAGTTACAAGATGCATTTCAATGAGATTTTCCTTCAGTCCCTATGAATAGAAGAGGAGGCAATCAATTCAAAGGAGAATCTTTTCTAAGAAGTACCCTAAGTGCAAGTGGAAAACCTAATGTAAAACCTCCAAGCACTTTGAATCCTATCCAAGTGTCTTATGATCTTGAAAGCCCCCATAAAAGACTCAAATAAGTTTTTGAAAAAGAGTTTGATCTTGATAAAGAAGTAAAATATGAACCTATTCCCTCTCACAAGAAATATGTTACTCCTACCTCCCAGATGCCTACATCAGCTTCCAAATTTGATATACCTTCTACATCAATCAAGGGATCCAAGCCCTATTCTTTTGAACCATATGATTATACCTCAATTATTGAGAAATTACAACAAGAAAATGCTTAGTTGCTTCAATAGTTGGAAGAGAGAAAAACTATGGATATGAATCTACATCATGAAAATGTGGTATTGCAAGAGAAAGTGAATTCTCTCCAACGATTGGTTGATCAAATGACCACCACCAATCGCAGCCTCTGGAGGCATGAAACATCATAAAAGTCCCAAGACAAAATCTCCAGGACAAGAGGGAGAAGATTCTAAAGCCAATCCACCCCCTCCTTCACAAGTCTAGTTATGTCGGGTGATTCATTTTTGTTTGCAGAGGGGCCTACAAATCCTTAGGCATGGGGGTAATGTTGGGTTCATGTTTTGATTTTTTTATTGAGATGATAAAATACTTTTTTCATCGATATTACATATGTTATGCATCATATTAGCCATTTTGAAGGAATCTCAAAGGTTTATATATCAATACACTGCATTAGGTATGTATAATTGGTGTTTTTGTAATTGTTTTGTGATAAATTCAGTTTAGTTTGGTGTTTATGAAGATCTAATGCATGGTTTGCTTGCAACAGGGAAAATTCGTGGCCCAATCCTCCATCTGGTACCTCGTTTGACACTTCATTCAATACTTGATCCACCACATGATTGGACACTCCATCCAGAGTGCAATTCGACACTCAAAGCACATTGGAGCTGGCGGTTGGTACATTGGCGGCCTTTGGTGGAGGAATCAACGATCTAGGTTTTGTGCCCCCTCGTGGCCTCTAGCTACAAAGCTCAACACACCTCAGATTAAGAGATTGTAGTGATCACCGAGTGGCTCACAAAATTTCTAGAAGATGTTGTTGTTAGAATTCATTTAATGATTTTTTTTTTTAGAGGAGGTCAACCCTTCCAGTGGTCGACCTCTCAAGATGTAAATTCTCTATAAATACCACTACCAGTGGCACAACTAAGGAGAAATTTTTTATTTTTTAATAAAGACATTATCTACAATTTTGTTCCAGAATCTTTTTTTCTAATTAATGAC
The DNA here is from genome assembly GCA_009831015.1 of Picea engelmannii. Classification (NCBI taxonomy): domain Eukaryota; kingdom Viridiplantae; phylum Streptophyta; class Pinopsida; order Pinales; family Pinaceae; genus Picea; species Picea engelmannii. Next base: position 361,836 of record ML777870.1, read on the forward strand.
AATATTGCATTGAGTTAAGAACCTACCTTTTCTTGTTGGAGTGTAGCCACGACCTGCTGGGGGGGGCACCAGTGGTCTGGGTGATTGTGTATATCAATAGATATTGTTTGTTCATCTTCTTGCTTATTTAGAATTCGTAATTGTTTCTTTACTGCATCCATTTCTCAATTTTAATTGTTGTGTATATGTCAATTATAACTTGTTAATCTAATGTTTTTTCCCTTAATTGCAGATTGCTTGTAGGAGTTGGTTAATTATAATATTGTGTTTTTCCCTTCTTAGCTATGAATCATCTTCCGGGATACTAATTTAGATAGTTGTATTGAAGTCTTGATTAATTTCTTTGGTTCTGGTAATTGAGACAGAGCATTAGTTTAGATAGAGCATTAACTTAGATATAGCATTAGTGTAAATAGAGTATTAGTTTAAGATTGTTTGCAAGCTTTGATAGATTAGTTGTTTCAATTTTTGATAGCTTTAATTGAGATAGGTTTAATTTACATTTTAATTATTCTTTGTAGATCTATTTTGTTAATTAATTTTTCCTTAGTATGATAGGATAGAAATAGATTTTGGATTATGATTTCTAAAACCATTTTAGTTAATTTTGAAATATGATTTTTAATGATAGAATTAGTTCAGTTTAGATCTTGAAATCTCAGTTATGATTTTGAATTGTAATTTCTAGTTGACATTGATTAAGAATTAGAAGTTTGCACAGAGTGAATTTGAATTAGGATTTTTAATCATGAGTTCATCAGTTTATAGATTTGCTTGAAGTAGTGAATTTGAATAAGAGTGATTTTAATCGTTGATGATTGATGTATAAAGTTTAGAGATCACATGGATTCACGAAATACTTAATGTTGATTCTATGATGGCAAAACTTTCTTTAGATTTCCTTATTCATACTTTCCATTTCTTTGTAGAAGTCATCATTGAATTAATTCCTCTTGAACTACCACTAATAGTAGTCATATGCCATCATGATGTTATTCGACATCAGAGACACAATCATCACCTTTGAATACTTTCTTTCCTTTTACTGCAAGCTAGAAATAGTTTTGATGACATTATAATTTGAATACAATCATAACACTTTTTAAGTAGATTAAAATTTATTCTTCGCGAAATAGAAATAGTTATGGGTTCTTTTTAAGAATATAGTTCACTTGTCAAAATAGTCTTGATAGGTTAGTTGTTTACTTTCTTATTTGCTCAGAGATAGATAGATCAAATAACTCAGAAATATCTCACTTGTTGTTGCTTACTTACAAAGAGATTGAATAGATTAACTAGCTTTAAAATAGATTGTTATTTTCTTATATAGAAATAGTCCATAAATTTATTGTTTGAATTTGCCTAGGATAAATAGTTCATAATCCTAGAATTACTTAAAGCTCATTAATTGAAGGTTTCTTTATATAGAATTTGTTAATTAAATAAATTGAAAAGAATCGTCTCTTTAGTAAGTAGATTGATAGAGTATTGATGTTGTACAGGGACATTCAACCTCCTAGCACTTCAAAAAAAAAAAAAACAAAAAAAAAACACAGAGGAGATACCATGCTGGAAAAACAAACATTGAACAAAGGTATAGGGCCCCGAGAAGAGAATGAGTGCACACTCGGGAATGCCACCATGGTGGAGAAAAATTCCAATGGTCATTACAAAGCGATAAACAATGGGAAAGAGGAAACAACAGGAAAGCATGGTATGACAAATAAATGCCAAAAAACGAAGGCTATCAAAATTAAAGGATAAAAATGACTGACGAGACATTGCATTAATCGCACCAATTGGCGACGACAAGGGCATTCAATAGAAAGTACGTGGGAAGCGTCGGTTCAATTAAAATGTAAATTCGGTAATGTCTCCAAGAAGGTTCAAAGAATATATAGAGATGAGAGAAAAGGTTGAAGAGGTTACAAAGGCCACTACATTCGGCGGACAACAACCTGAACACCATGACACCACCCACATAGGGAGAACTAAACCATACTGGTCGACAATCTCGAAGAAACACTAGATCCTCACCACAAGCACAGGGACGCAAACACCAACCACTTCATCCTCCAAAATTCGTTAATGTAGATAAAATTTCATCGTCCAATATGACACCAGGAAGCCCCACACCTATTGTGGAGGAAATCCAGCAGACAACACCAGTGAGCATGGACATGGATGTACCAGAAGGGGGATAGGGACAACAGGTTGAGGACACAGGTAATCATTCACACTCTGGAAACCCTAAAGAGCACTCAAGACTTAATGGGACGGTCTTGAACTAGGAGGAAATAACTATGCCAGAAGGGTCACACACAAACACACCAGAACAACCATAGGAGGACATAGTGGAAGATGTCACCGACCGACTAGAGGAATATGCAGAAGAGTAAACAATGGAGACAAGAACCTCGAGTCAGCCAGCATGGTGCATACATAAGCCCCTACCTCAGTCATGGGCCCTCTATGCTAACCTCTCGGACTTAAGGATCGTTCAAATTTCACCTTCGAGCCGAAGTGGCTCGTTCGATTCCCCACTGGAATCTCTGTTAAAATTGACACACAGGTCTTTTCTGCTCCTCGTAGCCTCTAGGCCCGATCGTTGTTCATTTCACGACAGGAAAAAGGGAATTTCGAGCTTCAGGGTGTCGAGATGTATTTGACCCCTTGTTCTTAGGATCCCCGATCCTCTGAATCCCGATATGACGTCAACTAGGAACCCCTTTCCGCCTTAAACACGATCAACGGTTGGGATCATCTACTAAACTAACGGTCCCTGATCTCCCTCGAGACTTTGGGGTTTCAAATGACGAAATGTATTTGTCCTCGGGTCTTTCGATCTCTCGAATTCCTATTTTTTGATATGATGAGAGCTGGCCCTCTCCCGACGAAGCTTTCCAACTTATCGAGATTTCGGACTTCACTATTTCGAAATGCAAGGGTTTCCTGTCTTCAGGATTCGCGAAACACTGAACCTCGCATTCTCAAATTTCCACCACGCGTCCCAAATGGATGGACAGTCTAGATCAAATCTCAGACTTCACCTGATGCAAAGTCAAAATTCTCACCTATGTGAGTCCCATTGTCCTAATCTCTGAATTGGATGATCGCGTGACACACGTCCCTCCTTAGATCAACGACTGTGATCCTTTTGTTGTTTCGGGACTCAAAAGGTCTCAGACTCTTGGTTTCTAGACTTTCAAGATGTTGATGGCTCTCGATCCCTTCCACATGTCCCAACAGATGGATGGTTCTGATTTGTTTCGGGGTTTTTACTGTGGATTTACCCAATCTCCTGTTCACAAGACTTTTGATATCCCGAACTCTGACACCTCAATATCCCGACACCTTTCAAGGCCTTCGCTCGACTTGAAAAGGTTTAAACCCCATGAAACTCCTGTTAGATTGGACAGACGACGGGTATCTAAGTGAAGATCTGATGGTTCACAATCTTCTAAGCTTGCACCTTGGGAACCAGTCATAACCTCCTCACTTCTCTGTCAGATCTGACGACTAGCGGGATTTCGCTAATTCTCTACAAAGAATTTCGGTTGTCTGTTTCTTCCCTCTGACAACTTCACAAGTTCCAATCCTTTTGAAGCTTTCTCACAACTTCGATTCTTAAAGAAGACTCTTGCACACACTCCTTGCAGCTACCTCCAAACACTTGAAGTGTTGAACACTCTTCGACCTTGTGCACACTCTACAACAATAGTCCTTCAATACTCCACTCAGGTCCACAACCCTGAGACTTCACTCAGCCTGCGCACTCCTTGCACAACTCCTGTGCCCCACTGCACTTCTAAGTGAATGAGAACAAAAGCTACCCTATCTGAGGTTTCAGAGACAAACCTCTGAACCCTTTGTCGATGCACTCCTTGTGAACAATTCAACTACACTCCTTGTAGGAACTCTTTCTCAGATAGAGAAACAATTGAAACTCATTCCTTTTCCATTTCCTCTCAGATTTCAAACATTCAGCAAGAAATCATTCATACATAGCATAAAATCAATTTCATAATAGAAAGAGTAAAAACATTCAAGAGCATAACATTCAAATATGCATACACAGAGAATATATGGACACCATGAGTCTGAATCACAACTTTCTTGTATAAATTTAGAACTTCTGTACATGGGGTTTGCTACACAACTCTCTTCTTCTCCTCTATGCTCTCCAGAATAATGTTACAATATACAATGAGTGTTTCTATATTTCGTTTTCCCTCTCTCATTATAAACTGTATAATCTATGCATTAAAGCTACCTACTAACATAAATGCCTTCTATCTCCTAAGGACAAGAGCGGATAGCTTGAGGTCTGATTACAATCTATTAGTATGCCTCTCCTTAACTATCACATTTAAGTTTGGCACACCCATGTTCAAAAGTTTTTAAACAATTCATCATGTGCTCAAAATGTGTTGCACTTGCCCCACGCTCACTTGACATTGGTGATGATCCTACATCATACTCCTTCACTTGAAAATTTTCATGGGCTCCTGTCCATGAGCTCTCACACGGTTTGGCCATGCTTCTGAATCTCTACTTCATTTTCCTAGTTGGCATCTTCAACTGGATGTCCTTTCCACTTGACCAAATACTCAAAGTATTGCTTCTGCCTGGTCTTCTTGCTCACTCTTTTGTCTAGTATGCACTCCATCTGCAGCTTTTCTGCAACTGGCATCTATTTTGTCCACTGGATCACCGGTTGCTCATCTCCTACCCCTGCTTCCTCAGCCTTATATGGGTACAAATCTGAGATATTGAATATCGGAGAAATTCCGATCCCATCGGGTAATTCAATCTCATAAACATTTGCCCTAAATTTATTCAAGACCTTACACGGTCCGATTTTCTTCATCTTAAGCTTATTATACATTCCTCTCGAGAATCTTTCCTTTCTCAAATGTGCCAGAACCAAATCACCAAACTCAAACTAAAGTTGTGTCATGTTTTGATCTTCTCTTCGTTTATACTCCTAGCTTGAGTTCTGTAAACGCCCCTTCACCTGGCTGTGAAGTTCTTTCATCGCCTCTGCGAAATATTCTACACTAGCACTTCTAGTTGCATTCTATTTTGAATCCCTCAGTTCAGAAATTCCTCTTGGCTGCATCTCATAAACAATTTGAAATGGACTTCATCCTGTGCTTTTGTTGATTGAATCATTATAAGCAAACTCTGCCTGTGGTAATATGTTTTCCCACTGGCTGTGGTGTTCTGTCACCAAGCGCCTCAGCAAGTCTTCCAGACTTTTGTTCACTACTTCTGTCTGTCCATCCGTCTGAGGATGATAAGCTGAAATAAATGACAAGTTAGTTCCCAGCTTCTTCCATAAAGTTCTCCAGAAATGTCCCATGAACTTAGTGTCTCGATCTGAAACTATGCTCCTTGGTAAGCCGTGAATTCGAATGACTTCTTTGAAAAACAGGTTCGCAATGTGAGTTACGTCACTAGTTTTCTGACATGGAATAAAGTGTGCCATTTTGTAAAATTTATCCACTACCACAAAGATTGATTCAAACCCTCTTTGTGTTCTTGGAAACCCCAATATGAAATCCATACTGAATGCATCCCACGGCCTCTCAGGTATTGGCAACGGTTGATAAAATCCTGCATTTTGTCTCCTTCCCTTTGAATGTTGGCAAATCCTGCATCTGTCCACGAATATTTTTATGTCTACTTGCATTCCTAGCCAAAAATATGACTCATTCAACTTTGAAAACGTCCTTTCGTGACCAAAGTGCCCTGCCAATCCTCCACTATGTTTCTCCTTCAGCAAGTTCTCCCTCATGGAGCATTTTTTAATACAAAGTTGACTACCCTTAAATAGTAATCCCTCCCGGATCATGTATTCTATTCATTGGCTTCTGTCTCAGAGAATTGGATTCTCATCTGCTTCATATGCCTCCTTAAAATCTGAATCATCTCTATACATGTCCCTGAGATCATCAAAACCCAATGTTTTGACTCTGAACTCCTGCAACAACAGACATTTCCTGCTCAAAGCATCAACAACCTTGTTAGCAGTTCTAGAAATACGTTTAATTACAAAAGTAAAGTTCTGCATGTATTCAACCCATTTTATATTTCTTTGATTCAACTTTTCTTGTTGAGCCAAAAACTATAGTGCATGATTGTCACTGTATAAGACAAACTCTTTGGGAATCAAGTAATGCCTCCATTTCTTTAATGCCTGGATGATAGCATAAAACTCCTCATCATAAGTGGAGTATTTCACTTTCACTTCATTCAACTTCTCACTGAAGTATGCTATTGACCTATCTTATTGACTCAAGACTGCCCCTATTGCAAATCCACTTGCATCACATTTCACCTGGAATGTCTTCTTGAAATCTAGCAACACTAGAATTGTTTGCTCCGTGATTTTCCTCTTCAATAGATTAAAACTCTTCTCAGCCTCTTCTGTCCAGTGAAAAGACTTATGTCTCTTCTTCATGGTATCCATCATCGGTGCACTAATTCCACTGAAATTTCTGATGAACTTTCGGTAGAAACTAGCCAATCCGTGAAAATTTCTCACCTCGAATATACTCCTCGGTGATGGCCAATTCTGGATTACTTCCACCTTATCTGGATCCATCCTCAACTCATCTGCAGAAATAACAAATCCCAAGTAAATGAGATATGTCTTCATGAATGAATATTTCTTCATGTTTATCAGTAGCTTCTCTTGTTGTAATCTCTTCATCACAGTAGCCAAGTGTTTTATATGATCCACCTTTGTTTGACTAAAAACCAGTATATCATCTAGATACACAATGACAAATTTTCTGATGAACTCCTTCAGGACTTCGTTCATCAACCTCATAAAGGTACTTGGCACATTTGTTAATCCAAATGGAATAACGAGCCATTCATACAACCCTTCATTGGTTTTGAATGCTATCTTCCACTCATCACCTTCCCTCATGCGAATCTGGTGATATCCACTTTTCAAATCAATCTTCGAAAAAAAATTTGCTCCACTTAAGGAATCCATCAGATCATCCATCCTTGGAAATGGGAATCTATACCTGATGGTTATCTTGTTAATTTCCCTTGAATCAGTACACATCCTCCAGCCTCCGTCTTTCTTTGGACTGAGTACTGTCGGAGCAACACATGGACTTAAGCTTCCTCTAACCAACCCTGTGTCCAACAAATCCTGGACTTGGTCTTTTTACCTCTTCATTCTCTTGCGGCATTAATTTGTACGCTACTTTGTTTGGTAAACTGGATCCAGGTATGAGATCAATGTGATGACTCACACTTCTGATTGGTGGCAACAAATAAGGTAGTTCGTCCACTACTATGTTAGCGAACTCTTCCAGCAGTTCCTGTACCTCTTCTAGTAAATCATCCACTCTTGTGCTAGTCAAAACAATGGTTGGCTTCCTGACCACAATAAATTGTGGTTCCTCCTTCTTCTTAAGCTCTGTAATAAGCTCCTTCCCACTCATGAGGAGTATGGTGTTGCTTACTTCCAGTTTCACCTCCTTATCCTTGATTGGAAGCAACATGTGAGTCCTCCCATTCTTCTCTAGGGTGTATGTGTTCATTCTCCCATCATGAATCACATTCCTATCATATTTCCACGGTCTACCCAGCAATAAATGACAAACATCCATGGGAATGACATCACATAATATCTTATCATTATATCCTCCTATCTTAAATTCAACTAAACATTGTTTAGTAATAGTTACTTGATGTCCCTTTTGTAGCCATGAAACTCTGTATGGGCTTGGATGATCAATCGTCTCCAGCTCCAGCTTTTCTACCATCTCCATAAAAATGAGATTATCTTTTCTACCACTGTCTACAATGACCTTGCATACCCTGTCCTTGGTTTTGCAAGTAGTCCCAAAAAGACTGTTTCTTTTTTCTGAACTCTCCACCTCCTTCTCTGTTGTTAAGAGAACTTTTCATATCATCAATGATCTTCTGCCTTCAACATCTTCTGCCTCAACATCTCGCCTCTGTGCTTCAGCGATGTGATTCTATCCTCCTTATTTCTTTTTATCTGGACACTCATAAGACTTGTTCCCATTCTTTCCACATGTAAAGCATGTTATTACTCCACCTCTTCCTCTTCCTCTACCTCTAGTATGAGGAAAAGTATTATTGTCAGCATAATCTCCTCTCTGTTCGGTATGCTACCCTCACTATGAGCTTCCACCTCTCTCAGTTCGAGTCTGAGGTTTCTTCTAGTCCTCCTTGGGCTTCTGATATTTATCCTGGGCAACTAATTTGCCTCTGGGCTGACTTCTGCCTCGGCCTCTTTGACCCTTCTTTTGGCTCAGCTTCTCTTCCGCTTTTAGATCCATCTGATAAGAATCTTCCACCGTTTGGAAGGTTACCATGCTCATCTCATCCTGAATTTCATATCTCAGGCCATTCAGGTATCTGGTAACTTTCTCATCATTTCATTCCCGATGACCTGTCCTGATGTTCAACCTGTCGAATTCTTTAGTGTATTCTTTCACTATCATCAGCTTCTGTATCAGGTTCTGCATTCTTCGAAATAGAGTAATTTGGTAATCTCTGGGAATGAATTTTTCCTTCATCTTCACGATCATTCTATCCCAGCTCTTGATCTTCTATTTGCCTTTGCAGAGTCTATTATCTTGTAGTTCATCGCACCACAATGCTGCATGTCCTTTTAATCTCGTGACAACATGTCTGACCTTCTTGTCATCCTCAACATCTTCATAGTCAAAATAAGTATCTAGAGCTCTAATCCAGTCTAGAAGCTCTTCAACATACAGGTTTCCCTCATAAACTGGAATGTCCATTATTTCCCTAGCACCCATCCTTGCAACAACCTTGAGTAGGCATTCATTTGATGCATCTTCGGTTACAACTTCTTCTTCTTCATGTTCAACTTCCATTTCGATTTCAGAATCAATAAGATCCCCAATACTGACTATTCGTCTCTGTGTTGTCTCCATGTCCTCAAGTCTGGTGCGTAAATCATGCATTTCTCTTACCATGACTGGATCAAGCATCTGCCTAGCTCTTCTTCTTGGTATTTCCCTTTCCTCTGGTGGATCGGGTGTTTGCATGTCCCTTCTTCTTGGCGGCATGGTGAATTTTCCTTTTCTCTACTACAAGAAGCAAAGAAGATTTTCTGTGCTCTGATACAACTTGGTGCAGACGTAATCCCCTACCTCGGTCACAGGCCCTCTGTGTTGACCTCCCGGTCTTAAGGATTGTTCAAATTTCACCTTTGAGCCAAAGTGGCTCGTTTGATTCCCCACTGGAATCTCTATTAAAATTGACCCACAGGTCTTTTCTTCTCCTTGTAGCCTCTAGGCCCAATCGTTGTTCCTTTCATGACAGGAAAAATGGAATTTTGGGCTTCGGGGTGTCGAGATGTATTTGACCCCTTGTCCTCAGGATCCTCGATCCTCCGAATCCCGATATGATGTCAACTAGGAACCCCTTTCCGCCTTAAACATGATCAATGGTCGGGATCGTCTACAAAACCAACGGTCCCTGATCTCCCTCGGGACTTCGGCATTTCAAATGCAGAAATGCATTTGTCCTCAGGTCTTCCGATCTCTCGAATTCTAATTTTTTGATATGATGACAGCTGGCCCTCTCCCGACAGATCTTTCCAACTTATCAGGATTTCAGACTTCATTATTCCAAAATGCAAGGGTTTCCTGTCTTCAGGATTCGCGAAATGTCGAACCCTGAATTCTCGGATTTCCTCCACACATCCCAAATGGATGGACGATCTAGATCAAATCTCAGACTTCACCTGATGTGAAGTCAAAACACTCACCTATGTGAGTCCCGGTGTCTGAATCTCTGAATTGGATGATCGCGTGACACACGTCCCTCAGATCAACGGTTGTGATCCTTTTGCTGTTTCGGGACTCAAAAGGTCTAAGACTCTTGGTTTCTAGACTTCCAAGATGTCGATGGCTCTCAATCCCTACCATGTGTCCCAACATATGGATGGTTCTGATTTGTTTTGGGGTTTTCACTATGGATTTACCTGATCTCCTATCCACAGGACTTCCAATATCCCAAACTATGACACCTTAATATCCCGACACCTTTCGAGGTCCTCGCTCGACTTGAAAGGGTTTAAAACCTATGCAAATCCTGTTAGATCAGATGGCTGACAGGTATCTAAGTGAAGATATGATGGTTCACAATCTTCTAAGCTTGCACCTTGGGAACTAGTCATAACCTCTTTGCTTCTCTGTCAGATCTGACGGCTGGCGGGATTTCGCTAATTCTCTACAGAGAATTTCAACCATCTGTTTCTTCCCTCCGACGACTTCATAGGTTCCAATCCTTATGAATCTTTCTCACAACTTCGAGTCTTAAAGAAGACTCTTTCACACACTCCTTGCAGCTATCTCCAAACACTTGAAGTGTTGAACACTCTTTGACCTTGCGCACACTCTACAACAACAGTCCTTCAATACTCCACTCAGGTCCACAACCCTGAGACTTCACTCAGCCTGTGCACTCCTTGCATGGCTCCTATGCCCCACTGCACTTCTGAGTGAATGAGAACAAAAGCTACCCTATCCAAGGTTTCAGAGACAAACCTCTGAACCCTTTGTCGACCCACTCCTTGTGGACAATTCAACTGCACTCCTTGCAGGAACTCTTGCTCAGATAGAGAAACAGTTGAAACTCATTCCTTTTCCCTTTCCTCTCAGATTTCAAACATTCAGCAAGAAATCATTCATACATAGCATAAAAGAAATTGCATAACAGAAAGTGTAAAAACATTCAAGAGCATAACATTCAAATATGCATACACAGAGAATATATGGACACCATGAGTCTAAATCATAGATTTCTTGTATTAATTCAAAACTTCTATACATGGGGTCTGCTACACAACTCTCTGCTTCTTCTCTATGCTCTCCAAAATAATGTTACAATATACAATGAGGGTTTTTATATTTCGTTTTCCCTCTCTCATTCTAAACTGTCTAATCTATGCATTAAATCTACCTACTAACATAAATGCCTTTTGTCTCCTAAGGACGAGAGCGAATATCTCGAGGTCCGATTACAATCTATTAGTATGCCTCTCCTTAACTATCACATTTAAGTTTGGCGCACCCATCTTCAAAAGTTTTTAAACAATTCATCATGTGCTCAAAATGTGTTGCACTTGCCCCATGCTCACTTGGCATTGGTGATGCTCTTGCATCACACCACAATAGAAGGGAAAACAGGCAGTACCAAGGTCACCACGTAAGAAAGCCACGACAACCATTATCTTGTTGCACATTTCGGAAGGGGTATGTATAGAAATAAATATGTTAGGCCACATGGAGAAACTGAGGTATTCAGACCATGACGTAATGGACATGGACAAGTTCCTAGAGTTTTCTAAGAAAGTTTACCTACAATTTGTGGGTATGGGAACCTTTGGTGAACCAATTAATCAACCAATCTAGTGGGCAATCAGACTCGAAGAAAATGAGATTCTAGGCATGTTGGACATCCCACACTTTGGGAGGGGACAATATGCAAACAAATGCGTCAAGCAGTTGATGGTAGTCACCCATGGCGATACCTGTGGCTGGAACAACTGATCTCAATAGATGTATATCTTATTCAATACATCACATGGTTTCCATCATGAGGGGAGGAACTCACACAGTTCCTTGAGGACAAGACAAAGGAGAAGGCATTGGTCGAGGAAATGAAGAATAATTATGGTATCGAAAGGGGATCACATGGAATCATAATCAAGCGTATCAGTGATGTCACGACAAGAATGGCCACAAAAATTATGGCATGCAAATTACTTAGGAAATGTCAAAAGGAGGAAGCCTTAGCCAGGGTTGTTACAGGTGCAGCACAGTGTGCGGAGGAAACCACACTCAGTTGGGCCCCGTATTTGTTGAATCTATTCTTAGATGAATGGAAGGACGCACGGGACCTAGAGACAAAATTTCATTATTCATGGCTACTCATCCTGGTATCGTTTCTCATATGGAAGGAGCCGAGGTATTCATTATTTTCCACTAGACCCAATCCTTGCCATGCAATGCAATACCTATTGTTGGGGTCTACTTTAGACCCCAAGAATAGAAAGGCAAGTGTAGACATATTCGAAGGATATCACAACTATATAAAGGAGATCATCTCCAACACTTGGAGAGTGACACTGGAATTGGTCGCATAGTATCAGGGCATAGCCAACTTCAAAGACACTAGGAATGTAATGTGCATCCAGGCATGGAAATATTCCGACAATCAATGGCTACAATTGTGCTATTGCATCAAGGAGGCAGACATAGAAGTGGCCATTAAGGACTGGGACAATAACTGGAGGATTCCAATACTCAATCGAGAAATTCCTGCATAAATGGAGGAAGAGGAGGAGGTAGGACAAGGAAAGACACCTATCAATGATATAATAGTTCCCAAGAAGCCAAGGATAGGTAAGAACAAGGTGCAACAGAAAAAAGGGGGGGCATCCAAGAAAGGCACCCAGGCGGAGAAGAAGAACAACACATAGGTGCCATAGGTATAGGAGAAACATAATGAGGCAGCACAATGAACCACATCAAGTGCTACTCAACAGGAGAAAATCCAAACTAAGAGGCCATTCATCTAAAAAAGGGGTGCACACAAGAAGGCGAAGGCACAAAGAACGCCCCTAGAATACACGATCATCGAGGACCGTGTGGACATGGTGGCCCAAATGGGCTAGGATCGCACAATCGAGGATTTCGACAATGATGAGTGCCAAAGGGACAATATCAAGGAAGAGATGGCATACATGTGACAACTCCTCCAATATCTCATAGAAGCACAAGTAGTAGACAATAATGTAGGAACAGTCCCATCAACATCACAGATAGGAGGCAAGGTTGGATCGAGCAAGAAGGACAATATCCAAACGAAAGCACAACCGAGATCGACATTTCACGTCACTCCCAACATACTGCACATGGACAAAATCATGGGGAAGACACCCCTAAAGGACTTGGCTGAAATAAAATTGTTATTAAAGTGGATACCAACCAAGTCCTTGTATAAAATACAAGTCAATGTCACACAAGAGGTACAATCATGAGAATGCACAAATGTAGCAGAATTGCAACAGATAAGGGACAATCGAGACGAGTTGGAATTGGTATTCGAGTAGGCTAATATCAATACCAAAGATTGAAAAATATTGCGTGGATAGGCTAGAGCAGGAATTGGCCGTAGCTTATGAGATACTCCCAAAGAGTGTGCAGACGGTTAGACTCACGGTGACACAAAACATTTATCATATTGTGTAGACAATCGATCAATACAAACATGAGATCGAACACCTCCCATAGCATCACATACCTACCACTCCACCAGAGGTGAAGGAGCAAAGGAAGCAGGAGGAAACAATGAAAATAAAGGAGATTGAGCGACAAGTTCATGCGGTGGCCGACTTGTTTGAGAAGGCAGCACAACTTTGGATGACACTGGAAGAGGATCAACAGGTCCAGCAGTGGGACTAGGAAAAATAAAGGATAAGCGCAACTATCAAGGACCTCAAGCGGAGGAAAAAGACAATGTCAATCATGGAGCACATCAAAGGAGCACAGGATATGAAGAAACTATAGGTAGAACTCATAGTTGCGTAAACACACGAAAAGGAGCACAAGGCTCAAATGGAACTGCTCTAGGAGCAGGCAACATAGGTCATTGCACAAGTAGAAGAGGCAAAGATGAACATGGCATAAACGTAAGCAGAGTGCGTAGGGATGGTCAGCAATGAGATTGCAGTGAAGGTATTGGATGCACTTAAAGAGAAGACCATGCATTCCAAAATGAAATCAACAGAGCTCATGAAGAAGTTCCAGGTAATTGCAAGAGAGATCGACAAAGCACACTAGGTTTAGGTGGCTCAGGATGAGCCACATGTTAGTGTTGGGGGCCTGTTGGATGCAAGTCGAATGAGGAAGAAGGGATATTTTTGGAAGAGAAGCATGCAAGAGGAAAGAGACATCTGGAAGGAAAAGAAGCACATGAAGATGCATGGAAGACCTAATGATGCTAGGGTTAGTGATTTTGTAATACATTGTAATGGTTGGTGAGCTAAAGATATAAATAAGTGGCTCTTCGGATATAGAGAAGAGAGATATATACATAGATCTAGATATATGGAGGGAGGGAGAGGGAGAGAATTTTAAGAAATGTATAAGTCATTAAGCTGGTGAGCTAGAGAAGGGATGAGTGACTTGATCCCAAGGTTTAGATCATAGGCTGAAGAGCCTGGTGCGATCTAGTCAGCCTCGCAGGGATCAAGGAGCTTGTGGAAAGAGGAGGGACTAGGACTTTAACCACATGCGGCATGGATATTTCTAAACTATAATAAAATATTGAGATCCAAATATTTGTGGACGTAGCCCAAGAGGGGGTGAACCACGGTAAAATTTTGTTATGCAACCAAGTGAATGCATCTTTTTGTCTGATTAGTGGATGACTATTGAATTAATGAGTAGTTAAGTAGATCTGGTATTTTACATACATGCATAGAATGAATATTATAACTAGATGTTAAATGGACTGAATAAAGGTTAGGACATACTAACATAGATCTTGATCAATCCCAGGTTGCAAACACCTGAGTATTGTAACCACCCATAGAGCTATCTCAGGTGAGACTACGCAGTGCACTCTGTGTACTGTGTCACCTTCTGGGTTACCAGAGGGGCCGATAGTCTTTAAGGGATTTTTTTTTGGAATCTTCTAAGTACTTTTCCTGAGCTCATACTGTGCCTTACTTGAATGTTTTTGCTTCCAACATAGTTCCTTGACTGAGCGTGGTTGCTTCCATTACCTGTTCCATACCCAAACTTTGCTGCTAACATCACCCATACTTGATTGACTTAGGATCCAGACAGAAGAAGCAAGTTGTCAAGCCTATGGGTTTGAAGAGGTGGGTTGTCAGGCCTGTGGATTGAAGAGGCAGGTTGTCAGGCCTATGAGAAACTCTCTCCAGGTGGGAGACTTTCCTCGGGGAAGTAATTTTTCCTGAGGGATCCCAACTGCAGCTATAGTGTTCTAAGAATTATTGTCTAGCCTATTGTTGAAGCCTTGGAAGGGAAGTGGGGCATCCAAAGGACTATTGAGTAGAGAAGGGGCACACTTCTTGGGGTGGGACAGGCATGTGGGGAATGAGAGGATGTAGGTTGTTTGTTTGAGTTGACATCTTGAAACAAAATCCTTCCTGTTGACTATGTAACTTCTTGTTTTCTAGCCTATCCTAGGAATCCCTTTTCCCGGGTGGAGTTTAGTCCCATATCGGGGTTGAAA
The DNA here is from genome assembly GCA_009831015.1 of Picea engelmannii. Taxonomy (NCBI): domain Eukaryota; kingdom Viridiplantae; phylum Streptophyta; class Pinopsida; order Pinales; family Pinaceae; genus Picea; species Picea engelmannii. The sequence continues at coordinate 377,139 of ML777870.1, forward strand.
CACTGTTGAGAGTGAAGATAAGTGTGGTCTAAGTCTCGGAGGATCGTGGAAGGTCTGCATGTAGTTGGTGGTCTTCAATAAAAAGATAAGTATCGATTATGTGTTCAATTGCATGTTGTGTATATGTACATGTCTTTATATTTATGAGTATTGCCTATGTATGATGTATATATAGGCTTAATCTTATTTCCACATGAATCTGTGGATTAGAAAAATGTGTTTTTCTATTTAGAGTTATATATGTTTACAGATGAAAGTATTATAATTTTTTAAGTGGCATGACCCAGTCTAGGTAGGCTCGGTATCTTAGAATGTATTGAGTTATGCAAGTGTTTAAGTGTGGTATAGCCCAACAGGTATAAGGGTGGGTGTATTAAAATCTACTATTAGAGCTCCAATTTTCAACACTGAGCCTGGATTGGGCCATGTAAGTGGAAATTGAACAAAAATGTTCAGAGTGAATTGTTGTGAAAATGGACAGAATTCAAGTTTCAGAACGTCCATGAGTGCCAAGAGGGCACTTAGAGAACACCTTAGTTTTTTTTGAAATCTCATGAGGTTTAGTGGTTCAATAAAACCAATAGAGGAAATAAATCACAACAACCGTGGTTTTGGGGCCACAAATTTTAAATTTGGTCCGTCATATCTATTCCGGAGAAGGCAGATCCTTCACAGCCATCAGATCTGGGAAAGGAGCATGGTGGTTAAACCCTTCAGTCCTTCAAACTTCGTTTCTTCGACAATTTTTAAGACTTTGACAAAAGGAGGTAGAAGCCCCAAAGATCCGAAGTCTTGTAGTGAATCTACACCATAGATCATTTGGGAAGAGGCTGACCATTAGATCCCCCAAGTGGTTCAGTAGTTCGATGTTTGAGGAAATCTAGTTATGGATGTGTGGAGTGTATTTTTCCCCAAACTTCCAAAGTCCAGAACCAATCTAGAAAATTCATGTTTGAGGAAATGTGTCCGAAGATTAGCAGGTTTTTGTAATTTTAGTGTCTGACAGTTCGGTAGTGGGGTGGTGTTCAACAACGAAATATTTCGAAGCCTGAAGTTCCAAAGTCCTGGAGACATGAAGTCCTAAAGCTCTGGGCAACAACTGTTCGGAAGTTCATAATTCAGGTGTTTTGATGTGCTCTAGTGTGGGATTCCCTAAGTCCCAAATTCCTAGAGTGTCAAAGTGACGGGACATGATGATGTCACCTGGAGTGACATGGACATGATCGAGAGTTCAGAATATCAGCGATCGAGAATTTTAAAGTGTGCAGATGAGAAAATTTCCGAAGTCCTGGAGCCCCGAAGTCCCAAAGCTCCAGGGGAAAACTATTCGAAAGTTTGAAATTCGAGAGTTAACAAGTATGTGGGTGTAAAATATTCCCAAGCACAAATTGTCGAAGTCCTGGAACATGGACCTGTTCGGAAAGTGACATGGACCTGTTCGGAAATTCAGTGTTCAATATTTTTGAAGGGTGTTGTAGAAGAAACCTCTAAAGCTCAAAGTTCTGAATTCACGAAGCACCGGAGTGACATTTATTGTTGATGTCACCTAGGTTGACTTGTACCCACTTGATTCTTTCCATGTGTCATCATGTTTCATTCTTTTCAAAGACCTTTTGTGCTAGTTAGAACTTGACATGTGTCACCCATCATATTGGACCATGTGTCAACTCCTTATTTCTGCTATGTTGCAACCCCCCTGGTGCATGATTGATGACGAGACTTCAAGATTTCACCAATTAGGTGTTCATGGGAATGTGTGTATGTTTTTGAAATATATTTCATAGCCTTAAGTAGGGGAGTGCCAGAGTAACAAAATGCCAAAGTGTCAGCCTGAGAATTTGGAAATTCGACATTCGGGGGAATGTGAGTATATAGATGCAAGAACCACCGAAACATGAAGCTAAAGAGAGATTCTTAGGGAATTCACTAGTTCGTCATTTGTATGGAACAATGTATGGAGTATGAGGAACTTTAAAACACCTAAGCTCCGAAGTAGCAGAGCCCCGAATCCCTAAAGATGTACTGTGCAAGAGTTCATCAGTTCGGTGTTCGGAAGAAATAAGGCATGAGGTAGTAAGAGCCTCTGATGCCCAAAGTTCAGGATCCTCGAAGTCCCATAGCTCCAGATAAGAGAATATTAGCTAAGTGCTTGGACATAGTGCTTGTTCATATGATATTTCGATCGAAATAAAAGAGGGTTAGTGCCGAATTGTTATTTTTAAGGACAAAAGGGGCTTAAAAAAGGAATCGGTGGGGTTCTAATTGGTATAGATTTGCACCTAAATATGTAATTAAGGCCTATAAACCTGAAGAGAGGATATAGAATGGATAAAATAGCCAATTTGGCTCTCAGAAAGAACAAGAATTGTATAGGGATTACATCCCAAGTAGAACAATTGTTCAAATATTCATAATTTCCTGCTCAAAACTCAGAATTGAAAAAGGAAGCAATCATTGGAAAGATATCGGACAATAGAATATAACTGTTCACCCATAAAATTGATATGAATAATCATTTTCTCATAAAATTAGAAGAAATAACTCTGATGTATTATTGAACCAGAATGGTTCATATTTTCATGAAATTATTGAGTCAACTAGCCTGACAAAGTTCTGTTGGCTGCACATTTTGTAGATTTAACAGCAACCAAAACAGGATCAGCACAAAGTGCATAGGGATGGAAGAGACACAAGGGGATTACATCTAGGAAGATGATATCAAAGGGATGGGTGTCCATGTGGGTATTGAAGGAACAAAATCCAATGGACATGGAGAAGGAAAGGATGAAAACATGAATATGATAGAGACCATTAACAATTTGCAGAGATATTTCCAAAGTCATAAAGATGATAATGAAAGGCTTACGAAATCCAAGGAGTAGTGGGAAGACTTCAACATGAAGTTAATCAAGAGCCTGGACATAATTGAAAAGAAATTGGATAAGGAGAATGGCTCAAGCAAATCAGGAAGTCATAGGTCTCCTAAGGATAAAGGAAGATCAAGGAGTGTTAGAAGACATCCCCATCACTCCCCAAGTCATTCCAATAGGAGAGAACAAAACAGATCAATTCCATCCCTTATTAAGAAGCATCATAAGAGGTATGGGGTGGATGAAATGTGAGCGGAAATCAACAAAATCAAACCTCCTACATTTGATGGTGAACACAATAAGAATGAATATGTCGAGATATGGTTGCTAGGCATGAGAAAATATTTTCAATTGCATAATTATTCTTCCCATGGGGAAGGAAGATTTTCTATCTATCAACTCAAGGGAAAGGCATCCATGTGGTGGGATTATCTTGTGCAAGTGCAACACATTAAAGAGAAAAATGTTACTTGGAAGGAATTCAAGAAGCATTTTGAAAAGAAATACTTGACTAAGAGATATTATGACAAGAAAATGAAGGATTTCTTTGAACTCAAGTTAGGGAGTATGACCATCGATGAATATGAAAGAATATTTTTGGAACTGTTAAAGTATGTCTCCTTCATTAAGGATGAGACAGTTAAGATTCATAGGTATTTGAATGGGCTTCCATTTTTCATTAGTGATAAAATACAATATGATGATCCCAATAATTTGAAAGAGACCATAAGGTGAGCTAAATGAGTATATGATCTGCATAAAGGAAATCCAACTTTTCAAAAAGCTTGGGAAGACAAGAAATAGTTCAACATGGAACAAAGAAAGAAAGGGAATAAGCCACCATTCTTCAAAAATAGTCCTCTAGGAAAACAAACTTCTAGAGAGCCTAGAACGATTGAGATAGGTGAACAAAGGCCAAGGTAGCCACCCATTCAATGTTGGGGTTGTAAAGGAGATCATATGTATAGATATTTTCCTCACAGAAGTGAAAAAGTGAGATCTTTTCACAATGTACAACAAGATAAAATAGTGGAGGACATGGGAAGGAATCTACCTAGGATCTATGAAGCCTTGGACAAAAATCAAGTGAAATTTCAATCACACATGATTAAAGTGGAAGGTATGATCAACAACCAAACCATTGCAATTTTAATTAATTCAAGAGATATTCATAGTTATATAGATCCTAAGATGGTGGAAATACTTCAATTTCCAAGAAGCAAGAACGAAAAATCTTGGTTGGTGCAGTTGGCTATCAGAGCCAAAAGAAAAGTTAACGAGATGGTTAAGTCATGTCTAGTGGGCATGAATGGGTTGAGCACAAAGGTAGATTTGAGAATCTTTCCTTTAGGTTCTTATGACTGTCTAATTGGGATGGATTGGTTGGACCAACACCATGTTGTCTTACACTTTCATAAAAAGGAATTTACTTGCCTAGATGAGGAAGAGAACCTAAGGATAGTGCAGGGAATTCCTAGGGTAGTAAATGTAAGAGAAATATCAACATTGCAGCCAAAGAAACATTATAGAAAGGGTTTTCAAATATTTTCAACCCATATGGAAGAAACACCTAAGGATAAGGTGTCAAATATTGAATATTATGCATTCCTAAAGGAATTTGAAGATGCATTTAAAGAAATACTAGAACTACTCCCTAAAATAGATGTTGATTTATCTATAAATATGATGCCTGGAGTAGCTCCAGTATCCAAGACCCCTTACAGGATGAGTACACTAGAACTGAAGGAGTTGCAAATGCAGCTTGAAGATATTTTGAAGAAGGGGTATATACGCCCAAGTGTGTCACCTTGGGGTGCTCCAGTATTATTTGTGAAAAATAAATATGGAACAGTGAGACTTTGTATTGACTTCAAGAAGTTGAACAAAGTAACTGTAAAGAATAAGTATCCTTTTCCAAGCATCGGTGACCTTTTTGATTATTTGAAGAATGAAAAAATATTATCAAAGATTGATCTCAAGTCAGGTTATCATTAGGTAAGAATTAAATATGAAGACATCCACAAGACTACCTTTATAACAAGGTATGGTCATTATGCATTCACAGTGGTGCCATTTGGGTTATCAAATGCACCATCCATTTTCATGTGTTTAATGAATGATATTTTTAGAGAATACTTAGAGAATTTTTAATTTTCTTCTTGGATGTAATTCTTATATATTCGAAGTGTTGGAACAGGGTAAGAGCCAGGGTTCAGCTCTAAGAGCGCACCAACAAGCCCTAAATACCGGCCCTTTCGGCAACACCTTCGAGGAAGATGCAGTCTCACCCGAAGTAGCTATGGGGGATTGCAAGACACATATGTCTAAAACCAAAGGGAATACAATGTGGATCTAATACAAGAACAACACAACATATATATATCAATTACCACCTTAGATCTACTTCGCACAACTATCTATTAGATCTAACACAATAATGAAATATCAGTATATCTATAAATAAGAGAACACAACAACAATCACACACAACACGAAGATATACGTGGTTCACCCCCCCCCCCCTGGGGATACGTCCACAGAAATGTGCTTTATAATATATTAAGATGAAATCATACCGTTCTTATTTGCACTCTTAGCTAGCAGATCTTCTCTCTTTCTCTCTTCTTTCTTCTCTTTGTCCTCCCTCCCTGCACACCTAGCTATAGGTTTGATCTTCACACCTAGATGAAGATATTACAACACATACTTCTGTCACTACTCAATGATTCTCTCTCTCCCAAAAATAATAACTCATAGCAATGACAAACTTGGAACAAACCCTCTTCCCTCATCTAGGTTCTTATTTATACATTACAATAACTCTTAGAAAACCTTAGGCCGAAACCTAAGTACCAAAACCCTATATACAAAAACCCTAGGTGTCTAAAACCCTAGGTCAACTTGACCCACATTTTCAAGTCTTCACCATCCTGTCTTTCCTTCCTTCTTCTATGGTGCTCCAAAGCATCCAACGATGGATTTTTCTACTTGCTGATTTTTCCACAATCTCCTTGTCCAATGACTTTCTTTCTCTTACTTTGCTCCATCTTTTCTACTCTTTTTCTCACTTCGACCCAGTATCAATCACTGTGTCTTCTGCACAGTTTGCATTCCTTGTTTTCTGCCTTAATCTTCACTTACTTTCATACCCAAGTGCCAACAGGCTCCCAACACTCACTTGTGATGCATCCCGAGGCACTTTAGATCTGATCCTTCTAATTTTCTTTGACTTCGGACTATGCGGAGAAGCCCGTGCTTTCTACTCTCCCCTTCCCCACTGTGTGCATATTGTCTTTCCTATGTTTGGTACCCAGTTTCAACTTCACTTGGTACTTGGACCCCTTTTCCTTATGTTGTTAGTGAGAGTTGCGAAGCAGCTGGTTGTCATAATAAAATTTCAACTGGCTCATGTTCACCAAACCTTCCTTCCATTATCCATTCAAAGTCTTCAATTGTGCATCTCCTCCTTCTGTAACATAGGAAATCTCATATGGCCCAAGACAATGCGTTCTAAAATTCACTGGATGCTTCATGAACTTGTTGTCGTATATCAGTATCGAATCACCTTGCTTAAATGCCTTATTCTTGATGTGTTTGTCATGGAAGCCTTTTTCTCTTTCCTTCTATACCTACTGATGAAATCCTACAATAAATTTGTCTTCTTCTAGTTCGACCAACTGTGCGAGCCTCTCTTGAACAACGTCAGTGTCATTCATATCTGTAAAATCTGCAATTCTTAAGCTTGGGACCAAATATTCCATTGGGAAGACTGCTTCAAGACCATAAACCAACTTAAACAGAGTATCCATGGTCAACTTCTTGCAAGTGGTTCTATAGGCCCATAGTACTGTTGGTACTCGTAAATCCTAGTCATCCTTGTTCACATTACAAATCTTCGTCAGCGATGTTTCCAAGATCTTGTTGAATGCTTCAATTGTCCCATTCCCTTGTGGGTGGTAGGGTGTTATCTTCTGATGATGGACTGCAAATTCCACAGTCAAGGCTTCAATGGTCTTATTGATGAAATGTGTGCCTTGATTGCTCATAAGGATCTTCAGGCATCCAAACCTGGTTATGATGTCATCAAATATGAATCGTGTAGCTATAGTTTCACTATAGTCCTTAACTGCTTGTGCTTCGGCCCATCTAGTCAAGTACTTTGTCATAGTGACTATGTACCTTGTTCATGTGCGCTTTCCAGGTGGGTTTATAGTTCCCACAAAATAAATGGCCCGTTTCTCAAATGCTTGTAGGGTTAGTTGCGGTGCTAAAGTTATTTCATCTATTCTGGACAGTTTCCCAACTTTTTGGCATACATCACAGGCTCTGTAATAGTCCTTAGCATCTATGTGTAAGGTAGGCCACCAAAAGCCAGCTCTAAGAACCTTCTGTGTTGTTTCTTTTCCTACGTAGTGTCCTCCTATGATGTCTTCATGATCTTCTGTGAGGATCAATGGTCATTCTGCCTCCATAACACACCTCCTCAGTATCTCATCAGGTCCCATATTGTATAGTTGTCCATCTATAACTGAAAATTCTGCAGTGCACACTACCTGTTGTTTCTTCTGGGTGATTTTATATTCACTAGGTGCCATTCCTATTGACAGGAACTGGACTATCTCCATGAAGTGATCATCAATCTTTCTAATGGCCAACAATTGTGCATCCGACAGTGTATCTGCCAAAATAGTAGGCTCTTCTCCATGTTCCAACCTCGACAAGTGGTTAGGACCTTTGTTCATTCTTCTTGGCTTAACCACGATATCAAAATCATATTCCTGAAATAGAAGAAGCCATCTGCATATTCTCCCCCCCAATACTATCTTGTTGACTAGGTATTTCAGTGTGGAGTGATCAGTAAACATTTTAAAGTGTCCTCCCAACAAGTAGTGGTGAAACTTATGCAGCGCATACACCATGGCTCACCCTTCTCTCTCAGTGGTGGTGTAATTAATCTTAGCTATTGATAGCTTCCTGCTAGCAAAGGATAATCGGTGGTCAATGTCTCCAGCTCTCAGTTGTGCTAACACAACTCCTAATGAAATAGAGGATGCATCGACATGCACATAAAATTCCTTGCTCCAATTTGGGAAAACTAGAATAGGCGCAGTAACCATTTTTTGTTTCACTGTGTCGAAGCTCTGTTGGCATTCTTCTATCTAATGAAACTGACAGTCTTTCTTCAAAATCTTCTCCATGGGTGTTGCGATCTGTGCATAGCCTTTAATGAATTTCCTGTAGTATCCAGTGTGTCCCAGCGCAGTGCACATCTTTTTGACTGAAGTAGGAGGGGGCAGATCAACTATAATGGAAATCTTAGATGGGTCTACCAATAGTCCCCGCTTACACACAATATGACCTAACAACACTGGAAAGGGTGAAAAGAAGATGCACTTCTTCATTTTCAAGGAAATCTGACACTGCTTGCACTTATCCAACATTAGTCTTAAACATTCAATATGATTTTGTAATAATCTAAAAACAATCCAATAATCAAAATATGCTTCCATAAGTTTATGTAAAAACTCCTTGAACACTTCAACCACCACCCTGGAATATATGGCTGGGGCATTCTTCAATCCAAACAACATCACTGTATACTTGTAGGATCCCCATTCTGTTGCAAATGTGGTCTTATGGCGATCTTCCTTATCAATCTGGATCTGATGGTATCCTGAAAATCCATTGGTGAAGGAGTAAACCTCTTGTCCTCCCACATTGTCTAACACTTCATCAGTGAATGGCATAGGGAATGGGTCATGAAAATAGATATCATTCAACTTTCGGAGATCTACACAGATCCTGATCTCTCATGTCTTCTTGTCTTATACCACCATAGGGACAATCCACTCTGAATCTTCAATATGTTCTATGATTCTTGCTTCCAACATTCTATCGAATTCAATATTCACTTTCTCCTTATATTTATGGTTTAATATGTAGGGTCTCAGTTTGACTGGCCTTGCATCTGGTTTCAAGGGGATCCTCATCTCTCCCATGGGCCCTTTAATTGCCTTCATATAAATGAACTTGGTTGGAAACAAGTTCTGATATTCATGCTATAACTCAGTGATCTTGTCAATAGTGATAGCATCCCAATAATCTCCAACATTTTTGTTGGCACAGGGGCAGACCCAGGGTTCAATGCTCAAGAGTGCACCAACAAAGCCCTAACTATCGGCCCTTTCAGCAACACCTTCAAAGTAGATGAAGTCTCACCTGAGGTAGAGGCAGGGGTGGTTGCAAGACTCAAGTGTCTACAACCTTAGTTGGGACACTGATCTATGATTATATCATTTACAGAGCACTTAGAATCAACAGATTATCCATATCCAACAGATCAAGCACTTAGTGCATACATATATATATCAGATCTAACATCATACATACCATTAGCATTAAGAATAGCAAATCTATTCAAACATATCCAAGCACTTAGCAAAAGAAGGGATAAATGCATCAAGTCAAAGAACGAAGCATAACACACAGTATTTACGTGGTTCACCCCCACCCTGGGGCTACGTCCACCAACTCTTCTTCTTTATTGTCTACAGTTAAATAATTTACAAGCACAGAGCCTTAGAAACCCTTACTCTGCACATGACATAAGTTCTGTGCATCTCGCTAGATCCTTCTTCCTTGCATTACATCACAAAGCCTTCTATATCTTCACATAGGGACTTTCACTAAGCTCTGCAAGTCTATATAGAATGCACAAAACCTTTGATCACAAAGATACTTCCCTTGGCACTTAGCCTACATCACATACATATAATACTCCCCTTCTTACATTTCTTATCCTTCTATTTATACATACAAAAGAAGGACTAAGCGTGGGTAAACCCACAGTCAACATCCCTTTCCCATTATAATTTCCCAAAATCCAAAAAGGGAGCCAAAATTGGCCCAAGATTCTGCAATATCTGCTTCATCTGGTGATCCATCTTCGACAAGATGTCAAAGTCCCAAAAATAGTCAAACATGACCAAGAAATTACCAAAAATTGGTCAAGGGCCAACAGGCCCCCAACACTCACCTTTGACTTGTCCTGAGTCACTCTGGTCTGATCAATTCTTCCTCGGATGTCTTGAGCTTGGCTCGAGCTACTTCAACCTATTGTTGTGCTATGGCCTCTTGCTCGACAAACTCCTGGATGAGTGCGTCATTGACTAGTAGTTCTAGGCATTGTTCTATTGTGATGACAACTTGTTCTAGCTCAGTTCCTTGGCTTTTGATCTCAGAAAATAACAGGCATGCCTTATCTTGCATAGGTTGGATTCATTGAATGATTTCCATCACTTTTCTCTGGATCGTATGAATCTACTGTTGAGCCATGCCTTGTTCTTGAAATCTCTTCATTATTTTCACTGGTGATAAGGTCTTCAACTGCACCTGTAGTGTGTCTGCATGCTTCTTGGCTTGTTTGAGCTGCGACTCTAATTTATATAGCTATGGGTTCTCGATGAGGTTCTCGTATGTTTGGGCACTACAACTACTTAGCTTCTTGCACTCCATGGAAAGAGCTTTCAGTCTGTCAACTGCACTAAGGGTAGTTATTTCTCTTTGTTCTGTGATCTCCTACGGGGTCTCAGGCACTGCATGAAGCTATAGATCTGCAATGCATTACTGGAGCTTCTGGATCACTTCTTCGAGTTGTGCCACCTGCTATGGGATTCTTTCTTCAACCTTTACCTCAATCGCTATCACAGAGCAAAGTTATTTGTTGATCGCATCCTTTACTTGTAGTTGCTCCACAAGAAACTGTTCCTTTCAGTGTTCTAGCTGTGCTTTCTCGTCATTCCACTTTTCTTGGAGAGTACTCCTTTCTTGTTCTGCAGCATTGCATTGTTCTACAAGTACTCCATGTACTTGTATCAAATCTTGAGTGGTTTTCTCTTCTTTATCTTGTTCTTTTCAAAGTCGAGCCTGGATTGAATACACAATTTGGTGGAGTTGAGCTGGCTCATATCCTACTTCTGGTGTTCCGATTGACAAGGGCACAGTCGAGAATGTGTGCTTAAGCTGAAGTGTCTGTTGCACTCCTTGGAGCTCTATCTCAATCCGATTGTACATATCCTCTTATTTAGTCTCTTTCTTCTCTACTATCTCCATCACAACATCATTCAGAGTTGCGACGATAATGTTGAAGTCATCTAGGGTCAGTGTGGTTTGCAGCTTAGTCATGGGAGCTTTGGGATTCTTCTGAGAATAAAGTTTATGAGGTGAACCCTTCCTTTTCTTCAAAATCTTCGCTTCATCTTTATGCTTCTGTTCAACTTTGTCTAACTCTTCACCACCACCCTCTTTCTTTGGCATGATGGAAGAAGTCTTCACCGAGTTACTTCTTAAGTCTTGCACTTCACTGATATTTTGTCACATGCTAGGCCCAGGTAGATCTTGCGTAGTTTCTGGACTGTCCACATCAGATATTTCCATAGGGTCAACTAAAATAAGGAGGTCCACTAACCATTCCTTATTGATCTCCTCCATATATTCTTCCATTAATTTGTAATAGGTCTATAACTATTGCTTGTGCTTGTCGACGTGCGCTGTGATGTAGATAAAGTGCTTGTTTGTGTTGAACTTCATCAGGGGTCGAAACCTGTAGAGGGTGTTCAGAGTGATGCGTGGTGTAGACTTGATAGCTACTTTCAACTTATTGTAATATGAATGAAACACGACATTTGACTACTACTGCTTATTCATATAGTCTGAGTACCATAGGGTACTGAACTTCACTTCCAAAGGTTCAAATGGCTCAATGTCTAGGAAGGTCATACCTTCTGGCATCTCCCATGCAATGAAAGCAATCAAGATTAGGAGCCAACTGAAATGGAACTCATATCCTTGGTCTTGGGCTTCTCTGCAATCGAGCTCCAATTGGTTTACCAAGTACTGCACCCAATTCATTTGTAGGCCCTCCATGCACTTTCCTGTGAGGTCTACTATGAATCCAATGACTTGGGTTGGTCAGTTCTTGTGAACTAGCTTTCCTGTGATTAGCTGACAGGCGAGGCACACTATGCCATTATGAATAGATACTACCTTGTAGCCTCACATGCCCTTCTTGACATTGTCGTAATTCTCTCTTATATTCTGTGCTAAGGATCGGTTTGTGGTCTTTCTAGGGTAAAACTCCTAAGGGTCAGGGCCTTGCATGCTCAGCCCTGTGATCTGATTGATTAAGGTCGGATCCACTGTAATGCGGTGGTTCAACAATAAGTATCCTCCGTTGTAGTAGGAAAGTAGAAATTTGACGCAGTAACTCACTTCTTGATGCCTCCAGAAGTGAGGGATCTTCATCACATTGAGCAAGGTAGACTACGCGAGGTTCTGGGTCCAAGGCTAGGGGATAATCTTTGAATTCTTGCCTTTCATCCTGGTCATATACTTATGTGGGGCTAGCATATTGTAAGATTTACAGTCTCCAAAGTTGAAGTCACTAAACTTCAGAACTGCTATCTTATCTTGGTTTGTGTGAACTACACATACCCCTTTCGGGAGGTACGCAGTGACCAAGGCATAGTCAAAATCTGTCGACACGCTATCTCAGTTCATTGTGCTGCTCAGAGGAGGTATATACACAAGTAAGATGATTGGAATCAACTTAGCATTTGCAAGATCATCTCTATGCTTCGTTCTCATCTCTGTCATGATTCTAGAAGTTCCTGCTCCTCAAGTAGTCAATGGAGAAGCTTGGACTCCTCCCGTCAATGATGCTTGCACACCTACAGACATCCTTCTTTCAGACATGACTTTCTCTATCCTGAGATCAATGAGTACTTCCTTCACAGATTCTTCAAGTGCTCTAAGCTCCTTGGACATACACGCTCGGGGTTAATAATATCAGGTTGATGAAGTAACATAGGCACAACAATAAGATGGAAAGTAAGGGCATAATGGTCATTGGACAATCTTAACCAAGGTTGTGAGATCAAATTCTCAATTGGCAAAAGTGTTCTTCATGCATGGCACGACGGGATAAATAGGAAACTCATCAACGAATTTCTTGCAATGGATATGAGGCTTCATTAACTCTTGTTCTATCTATTATGGTGCAGTCCAATGGTCTAGTGACAAGACATAAATGTTTTTCCATCCATTCAAAGCATCAGTCGAATGGATAGATCATCCCCAATGACTATATTACTTTGCCATGGCAAATTTCCATGTGTCGCTACTTTGATATCCTGGCGAGGCTCCTATTCTGCATATTTTCTTTCTGCGAAGTTCCCTCTGGAATATTCTGTAATTTTTCAATCTTAGCCCTCTTCTTACTTATCTTTCTAGCCTTACTTCTAGTGAGCTTTGTCTCAGTGTGTCTTTTTCCATTTGGATTCTTATCTTCATTTAACATAGTCACTGCGCGTTGTTGAGAATATTTCTGGGATAACACCTTTTTTTTATTTGAAGTAAGTGCTTCAATATTCTATGGATATTCTAGTGGTATTGCAGCTTCAACATTGGAATCTCTATGGTCAAATGGCTTTTATCTGTTCTCCTGCTCTTTAATCAATTGAGCGATCCTTCTAGTCATGAAATCTATTAACTCTTGTTTCTTCTATTCCAAGGCTTCTTTTTCTTCTTTTCGTCTGGCTTGATCTCTTTCAATCCAAGGTTTCCCTAGTAACACGATAAATGAGGCGTTGTCTTCAATGCATTTAATAATCTCAAAATCTTCCTTTGTCGAAGTTTCGTTGACAGTTGTAGGTATATGAGCAAGACTCCCACATAAACTTACCAACTTCCCTCCGAATAGTCCTATTCCTCCTAATGAAGGGATCATAGCAGGCTTTCCTATAGATTCCTAAGTGTTTTTTGGCATAATATTCACTTGTGTCTCTTCATCAAGAACATGGTCATTTGAAGTCCCCTATTCTTGCTTCAATGCATTCTTTTTCTTTTAAAATCTCTGATAATATGACATGTCGGTGGTCATTCATGGTCTCTTTCATTTGTATCAATACTTTCTCTGATTCTTGCTAGGGTTCTGCCTTTCTTGGATCTGCCTTAGGGTTTTCTTGATACAGATTCATCCCTTCTAGCTTAGCAATCATTCTAGGGCAATCCAACACTTCATGGTCCATAGCTTTACAACAAATACAACTAGGTCTTTTTCCAGGGAATTCCTTAGCAAGATGTCCTGGTCTTTGGAAACTATAACAAAGGGTCAATCCTCTCTTTCTTTTAAATGATCCCCAGCTCCCTCTATACTACGCACTAGGATCATAAGAGTTAACCTACAACAAATTCTTTCTAGGATCCTGCATCCTTTTGTTAATCCAAACATTTTTTCTATGCATAGGTATAATATATCTTTCACTATTTTTATCATATCTTTTCATATCAAATCTTCTTTCATCCAATAGTTCCCTAGTTTTTAAGCTAGGAAAAAATCTATCAAACATACCTAGATCCATATTCTAGAAACAAACGATTTCACTTACCTACTTCTATAGAGCACAAAGCCTCTAGATCTAAAAATTTTAACTATTCTTACCTTTATCATAGCATAGAGCTTACAGATCTTACCTCTTTTCTTTAGATCTAACCCTCTTTTCTTCAAATCTTCCCTTCTTTTCTTCATATATGACCTTCTTCTTGGCACAAAGCTTCCATATCTAGCTTCTTTCTTCAGATCTAACCTCATTTCCTTAGATCGGGCCTCTTTCTTTCAGATTGGGCCTCTTTCTTTCAGATTGGGCTTCTTTCTTTCAGCACAGATCTTATAAATTGGGTATAAAACTGCGCACTAGGGCACATATCTTCGCACAAGACTTTCAGGTCAACCTTTTTTCACAAAGCCTCTTCTTCTCAATTCCCAACAATCACAGTTTCAGGTGTTGGTAGGTTTACAGTTGGGAGTGAGCTTGTCATTAATGGAAAGAACAACAATGGCAAGAACAGTGATGGCAAATATCAGCATGATCAACAACACGGTGATAATGGTAGAGGAGGAGCAACAGTGAACGTTGGATCTCATTCAGAATCCCCGATGACCATCAGATCTGAATTCAGAGAGGAGTAGCATGAAGTAGATGAGAATAGATCTTGGGAATTATATATGAGTGTGGGGTCCAACCGTCATTGGATCCAAGAGAAACTGCACATTCTTTAAAAGTGTAAGGAGAAGAGGACTTACAAAATCCCTAAAGTAGGAGGACCATCCATCTTCGGGCAAGACACGTGGTAACAGATCAACATTTCCCTGACTAAAAGGTCAAAGGCATGAGGTGCTCTATGCTTCCAACTCGCGATATGCGAAATTGTGATATAATCTCAGCCGATAGATAGAGGAGAAATCTGGACCGTCAATCCAAGAAGGACACGTGGAAAAAGATCATCGTTTTGCTGACTAGAAATTCAAAGGAATGAAGTGCTCTAACTTTCCAACTCACGAAACATGAAATCACGATATAATCTGAGTTGTTGGATCAAGGAAGAATCTAGCCCATCAGATCTAGGAGGTAGATCATCATAGACCACACCAGCAAGGACAGGTGGTATCCTACTTCAGTGAGGACACATGGTGCAATCTTGCAAGGACAAGTGTCAAGTTGATTCGGCATCTCCGACCAATGAAACTCTCAAATCTGAGTGACAGGTGGTAGCCACTCGGCTCATGACACGTCATTGAGTGATGCAAGAATGATTTCACTCGAGGAGTTTGAATTCAGGATTTTTATCTTCATCAATCCGCTAAAATCTCGAAGGTTGAAGTCCCAGGGAGGAGGATAGTCATTGGATCAACGAGAAATATCGACCATTGATATGGAGAGAAAAGTGCTCGTTTGATTGGCGAGTGGTCATATCTTGTGGTCACATCGTTGAGAGATGAAGAGAGGATCTAGAGATATCAAGCCCCGTTCCAGAGATCGCGATATGGAGAGTCATGAAGTCTCACCACAATATTGCCGAAATCATGAAACACGAAACAACGATTCAATCTGAGTCATTAATCAAGAGAAAGCGTGAACCCTTGATATGTCTCCATTTCAAAGTTTCAACGATCGCAACTTGGAGTGTCGAGACCCTTCATCATAGGAATGATGAAATGAGAAATTCCTTTTTGGTGTAGGCCATGGTCACCGCCGGTGGTTATATGAGGGGAAGGAGCTAGAGTAGCTAGGCTCCATTTCGGGTACCGAAAGTGGAAGAGTCAAGGAGACTCATGGAAAAATTCCCAAGTTGCGAATTGCAAAAGCCCTTTATGGATAAGCTCTTGGTCATTGTCGTGGGCACATGAAGGAAGGAGCTAGCATATCTAGTCTCCATTTTTGGGTTTGCAATATGAGGAGTCAAGGAGACTCACAAGAGAAAACCTAAAATGAAAAATCGCGAATTGCCTTGTTGATTAGGCCTATGGTCACAACCAAGCTCACATTTTCAAAGTTTTAAGGGAGGAGTTAGCATTCAGCTAAGCTCCATTTCGGAGATCGCAACTTGGAGAGTCGAGATGCCTCATCTCTAGATCCCTGAAATGTGAGTCATGAAAGCGGCTTATGTAAAGGCGTTTGGTCATTGACAGAGGTCACCTGAAAGGAAGGGGCCTAGCTAGAAGAGCTAGGGCCCATTGTGCAGTTTTTATGCAAAGAGGGAAAAAGAACCAAGCATATGGGCACCAAAAGGATCTCTGGAGAACTTCTAGAAACCACTGATGGTTTCTACTAGAGTCTCAAGATAACTGGAAGTGAGAATGAAGCCTTGCAAGGATGAACTGGCAGAAGACTCAAGATGAGATCGACATGCACATCTCGAAGTGAAGATCAGTGGAGCTGTGAAAATATAGCGCATGCAGCATGCACAAGGTGCACAAAGACTATAAAAATCCATAACAAAGAAGAGATGAGTGTGCTTGATGGAGATTCACCCGTGTAGAAGGAAGCAAGGTGGAGAAGATGAAATGCACATAAGATGAATGGTGAATAGAATGGACATGGTGCATAGAGAATAAAAAGAGAAAGAAAAGAAAGTGTAAGGAGTGTGTGCAGGAAGACACTGATGCAAGCAGAGCAGAGTATTGTAGAAGAACAGTGATGAGATTGCTAAGCCATTAATAAATATTATATCACTGTGATAAATTTAGTGATAGAAAAGTTTCATATTTTAGGGTGGAAGGGAAGTGCTAGGGAGGAATGTTGTCCTTATAGTTTCAAGCAGGGATTGAACACAAGGAGTTGTAGCTTCCATCTGGTTGCAGCCAGAGAAACAAGGGTGGAAGAGTGGTGAAGGGAGAACATTGGTTCTCGGATATACAGGTCGGTGCCTGTATGACTGGAAGTTGGTGCTTCCATTCAATTGGTACTGTAACATTTAGGGAGTTGGTGCTTCCTTCTAGTGGGTGCTAGAGAAACCAGAGAGTTGGTGCTCTCAGCAAGTAGCAACTTGAAAAATAGAGGTGGTAGCCTCATTGTGAGTCGGTGCTCAAAAGAGTGATAATGTACAGAAAATAGTTATCATATAAAGAAAAAGAGGTTTTCACCCTTTATGGGTTTCCACAGGAATATCTGTCTCTGGATTATACATGTGTGTGATTTATGTTGAATACTCTATTTCTTATTTATTATGATCATCATTGAGTGTTCTATAATGAGTTTAAAAATGGATATAATTTTTTAAGCACAGTAACAACTTATTCACCCCCCTTCTTAGTTGTCCAACAACTGGTATCAGAGTCGGCCCCTTTTATCTAAGGGTAGATCCTAGAGCTTAAACATGTCAATCCATGAAGGAAATTAAACCAATAGGGCCCCTTTGTTCAATGGAACAAAATTTGCCTTCTGGAAAGTTAGAATGAGAACCTACATAATGGCTTTAGGTGCAGATGTCTGGGATGTGGTAGATATTGGTTATGTAAAGCCAGTTCTACTAGCTAATAAGGATGACAAGATAGAATTTAGCTTCAATGCTAAGGCTATGAATTATATCTTGAGTGGGCTTGCAAAATCATAATTTATAAAAGTTATGCACCTAGGAACTGCCAAAGAAATGTGGGACAAACTCATTAGCAGTTATGAAGGTAATGAGAAGGTAAAGGACGCCAAGCTTCAAACATACAGAGTACAGTTTGAATAGATGAAGATGAAAGAGGATGAAACTGTTGGAAAGTACTTTCTGAGAGTTGAAGAACTGGTAAATGCAATGAAAGCACTTGGTGAAAAAATTGAGGAACCTTCTTTAGTTCAATTTTTTTTTAGTTCTCTACCAGATAGGTTTAACCCGAAGGTCTCTGCTATAGAAGAACTTAATGATCTAAAAACCTTGGAGTTTGATCAACTTCTAGGAACATTGACTACATATGAAATGAGAATAGTTAAATACAAACCCACCTCCAAAGAAGCATCATTTAAGGCAGACAAGAATGAGGATTATGAGCCTGATGAAATTGAAGCAAAATTTGTGAGAAGACTAGAGAAGGGATCAGGCAAATACAAAGGTAAATTGCCTTTCAAATGTTTCAACTGTGGCAAGATAGGTCATTTTGTAAATAGATGTCCTCACAAGAGAAAGGATCAGACATGTGATGATGAGGAGAAGCACAAACACAAAAATTTCTTTAAAGAGAATAATTTTAAGAAGAAAAGTCTTTGTGTAAACAATGATGATGATCCTTTAGATAATGAAGAAAATGAATCCTCTATTGAAAATAAACTAAATAAATTCATACTTATGGCCAAAGAGGATTATGATAATGAAATCACAGGAAGTGATGCTAATGAAGAAGAAGTTGTGGTTGACCTGGAAGGAGAACTAATCAGTGCACTAGAAGACCTTGACAGGCTCAAAATTAAGACAGAAAGAAAAAACAATTGTTGATACAGTTCAAGAAAGGAAGTAAAGAACCTAATGAAGACATAGTCCTACTAAAAGTGGAATTAGAATAGGCAAAGAAAATTGAAGACATTCTGAAACAACAGTTATCAGAAAAGAAGGAAAAATGTGAAGCTCTAGAAAAAGAAGTAGTGAAAACTAGGAAAGAGTTGGAGAAGTTTGAAGCCTTGTATCATCAGAATCTGTCAAGTATCAAAGAATCAGAAGAATTGGCCACCATTCTGAATCAACAAAGAAACCCAAAGCTGAAAATAGGTCTGGGTTATGAAGAGGAATCAAGTAGTGATCAACCAAGCAACAAAGAACCCATCAAGTTTGTCAAATCTACCATCTATGACAACAAAAAACCTGCAAAAACAAAAGGAGATAATCATCTGCCCATGAGGATTAACGAAAGAGGTACTAGAACTAAAACTATATATTAGAGAAATAATGTACTCTTTGTTCAAAGAAATCATCAGCATAGAAGAAATCGACCTTCTCAAAGAAGACAACCATTTTCCAGGTACCAACGTTTTTTCTATGGATATTGTTTTTTATGTTCTAACTTTGGTCATAAAGCTATAAACTATCTTTTAAAATTAAATTATGAGCAATCAAGACATTCAAGGTATAGATATCTTCCACAACAAAGAATGAGACAGCCAAATAACAAACCACCACAGACTGAAAATCACTTGATGGATGGGAAAAGGACACATGTTAAGCATAAAAATCATTACGATCCTTTATTCGACGAACCAAAATGTTATATCTTTCATAACTATGGACATAAAGTTGTTAACAGTCACTTAAGGAAATATGAACCAGATTTGAATTCCCCTACTGAAAATGTCAAGGTTTGGAAGAAGAAAGAAAGTGACAAGTGTGGATTAGTGTTGTCAGCTCAAAGACAAACGAACCCTTGGTATATAGACAGTGGATGCTCCAAACATATGATAGGAGACAAAGGTAATTTTCTATCTCTAAGTGAAAGAAAATGAGGAAACATAACCTTTGGAAATGATGCTCCAGGTAAAATAAAGGGTAAAGGGATAGTGAGTTTAAGTAATGGAAAAGGAAAATACCAAGATGTTCTGCTTGTAGATGGGTTGAAACATAATCTACTCAGTGTAAGTCAAATGTGTGACAGAGGATGTGAAGTGGTGTTCACGTCCAAGGACTACAAGATAAAGTCTATAAACTCAGGACAAGTGGTGGCCAAAGGCATAAGGATAGAAAATAATGTATATGAGCTGAAAGAAGATAGATAAGAGTGTCATCTAAGAAAACAGGATGAAAGCTGGTTATGGCATAGGAGAATTGGACATCTAAACTTTGACCACTTAATCAAGATCAACAATCTTGAGGCAGTAAAAGATCTTCCGAGAATATCAAAGCCACAAGATTCTATGTGTAAACCATGTCAAGTAGGAAAGCTAACCAGGACACAGTTTAACCCCAAGAGCTCTACTTCAATAGAGAAACCACTCCAACTAGTTCACATGGATTTATGTGGACCATCAAGATAGGAAGGCATAGGGAAAGAAAACTACTTTATGTTGATTATTGATGATTACTCCAGACTTACTTGGGTTGCCTTTCTCAAGGAAAAAGCTGAATCATTTGAGAAGTTTAAAATGTTTAAGTATTTAACTGAGAATCAAACAAGCAAGAGGTTAAAGGTAGTAAGATCGGATAGAGGAGGAGAATTTATGTCAAGTCATTTCAAGGAATTTTGTGATAATCATGGGATCAAGAGAGAATACACAATCCTAAGAAATCCACAACAAAATGGAGTAGTTAAGAGGCAAAACAGAGCAGTGCAGCAAATGGCCAGGTAAATGATGAATGAGAAAAACATTGGTCAAGCCTACTGGGTAGAAGAAATACACACAACAGTCCATTTCCTTAACAAATCTCACCTCAGACCACAAAGTGACAAGACACCTTATGAGCTGTGGTATGGGAGACCTGCTTCAATCAAACACTTCAAAGTCTTTGGGAGTAAATGTTACATAAAGAATAATGATGATAACCTTGGAAAATATGATGACAGGGTTGATGAAGGTATCTTCTTAGGGTATGCTACAAAAAATAAAGGATACAGATGCTATAATAAGAGGTTGCATAAAATGGTTGACTGTATTGACATAAAAGTTGATGAAGGAATCCCAACAAGAGAGGTGTACAATAATGAGTTTGCAACAGAGGACATAGCTAAAGATGAAGATGAATAGGTCTAAGAATCAAAAAATGAAGTCTCTGAATCAGATGAAGAAACAGATACTCAGACAGACTCAAATCAATAGACAACTTCAAATTCCTCCTCCAGAATCACTCAAAAGAATCATCCTACAAGTTAGATAATTAGTGAAAAAGACAAAGGTGTACAAACCAGGAGAAAGATAATCAAAAACAGCGAAAAATCACATATAGCCTTCATAACCATGCTGGAACCCAAGAATTTTAATGAAGCTAGCAAAGATGACCATTGGGTTAAAGCAACGAATGATGAACTTGATCATATTGAGAAAAATAATATGTGGGAGATGGTTCCTAGACCTGAAAGTAAAAATATCATTGGTTCCAAATGGATCTTTAAGAATAAGTTGAATGAGCAAGGACAAGTTGTCAGGAACAAAGCAAGATTGGTCTGTAAAGGCTATGCTCAAATAGAAGGACTAGATTTTGATGAAACATTTGCGCCCATAGCAAGATTAGAATCTATCATAATATTTATTGCCTATGCTTGTCATAAAAGGTTTAAAGTCTATCAAATGGATGTCAAGTCAGCTTTCCTAAATGGAGATTTAAACGAATAAGTCTATATGGAACAACCAGAGGGTTTCAAACTGTTTGAAAACTCTGACTTTGTATGCAAGATGAAGAAATATTTATATGGATTAAAACAAGACCCTCATGCCTGGTATCACATACTGGATACATATCTCCAAGAAAAAGAGTTCAAGAGAGGAACAGTTGACAACAATCTATATATCAAAACAGAGGGTAATGATTTACTCATCATGTTGGTCTATGTAGATGACATCATCTTCGGATGTAATAAGGATTCATTGGTACAATGGTTTTCTTCTACCATGGAGTCTGAGTTTGAAATGTCTATGATAGGTGAACTGTCATTTTTTCTTGGTCTGCAAATTACTCAGAGGTCTAAAGTAATGTTCATTTCTCAAGAAAAATATCTAAGAGAAATGTTGAAAAGGTTTCAAATGGAATATTCTAAACCTGTGGACACATCTATGGTTACTGCATGAAAATTAAGCAAGGATGATGACTCACCTGATGTTGATCAATGTTCATATAGGTAAATGATATGCAACCTACTGTACATCACAACATCTCACCCAGACATAATGCATGCTATTGGAATGGTAGGAAGATATCAGTCTGCACCTAAACAGAGTCATTTGCTAGCTATCAAAAGGATATTCAGATATTTGAAAGAAACAATGAACTATGGCCTATGGTATCCTAAGAATTAGAATTTTCAATTATCAGTCTACTCAGATGTTGATTGGGATAACTGCATGGATGAAAGGGAAATCACGAGTGGAGGTGAGTTCTTCTTAGGAGATTATCTAGTAGCATGGTTGAGTAAAAAGGAAGGTTCCATTTCTTTATCAACTATAGAGGCAGAGTACATTGTTGTTGCTACTTGTTGCACTCGAGTATTATGGATGATTCAGACACTTGCAGAATTGGAGGTAAAATACACTGCATCGATCCCAATTCATTGTGATAACACTAGTGCCATAAGTGTGTCCAAGAATATTGTATTCCACTCCAAGACCAAGCATATTTCCATAAAATACTATTTTCTAAGAGAGCAGGTCACCAATCAGATTGTTCAGATCCATTACATTCCAACCACAAAACAAATTGCATACATCTTTACTAAACCCCTAGCTAAGACACCATTTGAATATCTACGACAGAAGTTGGGTGTCATCCCGTCTCACACCTAAAAGAGTTCATCTTGTTAGGGGGAGTTTGTATTGGTTGAATATCTAATACCTACAGAAAATAATGCAACAACTCAGGGGGAGCGTGTTCTCTTTGACATTGATGTCAAAGGGGGAGAAAAGTATAGACTAGATGCTATAGCTAGAGGTCCAAACAATTTAGTGCAACCGTTCAAGGTTGCCATCAATGTTAAAGAGGGAGATTGTTGGCAGGTTTAAAGTTGGGAGTGAGCTTGTCATTGATGGCAAGAACAATGATGAAAAGAACAGCGATGCCAAAGATCAACATGATCAACAACATAGTGATAATGGCAGAGGAGGAGCAACAATGAACGTTGGATCTCATTCAGAATCCACGATGACCGTCAGATCTGAATTCAAAGAGGAGTAGCATGCAGTAGACGAGAATAGATCTCGGGTATTATATCTAAGTGTGAGGTCCGACTATCGTTGGATCCATGAGAACTTGCACTTTCTTTAAAAGTGCAAGGAGAAGTGGGCTTACAAAATCCTGAAAGCAGGAGGACCATCCATCTTTGGGTAGGACATGTGGTAAAAGACCAACATTTCACTGACTGAAAGGTCAAAGGCATGAGGTGCTCTATCCTTCCAACTCACGATATATGAAATCGTGATATAATCTCAGTTGATATATCAAGGAGAAATCTGGACCGTTGATCCAAGAAGTACATGTGGCAAAATATCATTGTTTCGTTGATTGGATAGTCAAAGGAATGAAGTGCTCTAACCTTCCAACTCACGAAACAAGAAATTGTGATATAATCTGAGCCATTGAATCAAGGAAAGATCTGGGCCGTTAGATCCAGGAGGTATATCATGATATACCACGTCAAAAAAGACAGGTGGTAGCCTACGTCAGTGAGGACACCTGGCGCAATCTTGCAAGGAAAAGTGTCAAGTTGATTTGGCATCTCCGGCTATTGGAACTCTCAAATTTGAGTGACACATGGCAGCCACTCGTCTCATGACACATCATTGAGTGATGCAAGAATGATGTCACTCGGGGACTTTGACTTCGGGAGTTTTATCTTCATCACTCCCCCAAAATATCTAAGGATGAAGTCCCAGGGAGGAGGATAGTCGTTGGATCAACGACAAATATCGACCATTGATCTGGAGAGAAAAGTGCTCATTTGATTGGCGAGTGGTCATATCTTGTGGTCACATAGTCGAGAGTTGAAGAGCAGAGCTAGAGCTTCCAGGCTCCATTTTAGAGATCACGATATGGAGAGTCATGAAGTCTCACCACAATATTGCTAAAATCATGAAACACAAAACAATGATTCAATCTGAGTCGTTGATCAAGAGAAAGCATGAACCATTGATCTAGCTCCATTTTGGAGTTTCAATGATCACAACTTGGAGTGTCGATACCCTTCATCACAGGAATGTCAAAATGTGAAATGCCTTTTTGGTGTAGGTCGTGGTCACCACCGGTGGTTATGTGAGGGGAAGGAGCTAGCATAGCTAGGCTCCATTTCAGGTACCAGAAGTGGAGGAGTCAAGGAGACTCATGACAAAATTTGCAAGTTGCGAATTGCAAAATCCCTCTATGGATAAGCGCTTGGTCATCATCATGGGCACGTGAAGGAAGGAGCTAGAATAGCTAGTCTCCATTTCTGGGTTTGCAACATGAGGAGTCAAGGAGACTCATGAGAAAAAATTTGAAATGTGAAATCGTGAAATGCCTTGTTGATTAGGCTTATGGTCACAACCAAGGTCACATTGTCAAAGGTTTAAGGGAGGAGCTAGCATGCAGCTAAGCTCCATTTCAGAGATCATGACTTGGAGAGTCGATATGCCTCATCTCCAAATCCCTGAAATGTGAGTCGTGAAAGCAGCTTATGTATAGGTGTTTGGTCATTGACATAGGTCACCTGAAAGGAAGGGGCTTAGCCAGAAGAGCTAGTGCCCATTGTGCAATTTTTACATAGAGAGGGAAAAGGTGCCAAGCATATGGGCACCTAGTGGATCTCTTGGGAATTTCCAGAAACCACTGATGGTTTCTACCAGAGTCTCGAGGTAACTGGCAGTGAGAATGAAGCCTTGCGAGGATGAACTAGAAGAGGACTCAACATGATATCGACATGCACATCCTGAAGTGAAGATCAATGGAGCTATGAAAAGATAGCACATGTAGCATGCACAAGGTGCAAAGAGACTATAAAAATGCAGAATAGAGAAGACATGAGTGCGGTTGAGAGAGATTCACGTGTGTAGAAGGAAGCAAGGTGGAGTAGTTGAAATGCATAGAAGAGGAATGGTGCATAGAAGGAACATGGTGCATAGAGAATAAAAGGAAGAAGAAAAGAAATCACAAGGAGTGTGTGTAGGAAGACACTGATGCAAGAAGAGAAGAGCAGTGTAGCAGACTAGTGATGAGACAGCTAAGCCATTGATAAATATTATATCACTGTGATAAATTTAGTGATAGAAAAGTTTCATATTTTAGGGTGGAAGGGAGGTTCTATGGAGGACTGTTGTCCTCATAGTTTCAAGAAGGGATTGAACACAGAGAGT
This sequence comes from Picea engelmannii, assembly GCA_009831015.1. Classification (NCBI taxonomy): domain Eukaryota; kingdom Viridiplantae; phylum Streptophyta; class Pinopsida; order Pinales; family Pinaceae; genus Picea; species Picea engelmannii. The sequence continues at coordinate 402,346 of ML777870.1, forward strand.
TGTAGCTTCCATCTGGTTGCAGCCAGAGAAACAAGGGTGGTAGGGTGGTGCAAGGGAGAACATTGGTTCTCTGATATATAGGTCGGTGCCTGTATGATTGGAAATTGGTGCTTCCATCCAGTTGGTGCTGGAACATTCAGGGAGTTGGTGCTTCCTTCTAGTGGGTGCTAGAGAAATTAGAGAGTTGGTGCTCTTAGCAAGTAGCAGCTTGCAAAACAGAGGTGGTAGCCTCATTGTGAGTCAGTGCTCATAAGAATGATAATGTACAAAAAATAGTTATGATATAAGATGTTTTCACCCTTTATGGGTTTCCACAGGAATATCTTTCTCTACATTATACATGTGTGTGATTGACATTGAATACTATATTTCTTATTTATTGTGATCATCATTGAGTGTTCTATAATGAGTTTAAAAATGGATATAATTGTTTAAGCACAATAACAACTGATTCACCGCCCCTCTCAGTTGTCCAACATCAGGTCCCGACAATGGAACCATTTGTTGGCACAAGGGCAGAACTAGGGTTCAACGCTCAAGAGCGCACCAACAAATCCCTAACTATCGACCCTTTCGATGACACCTGCGAAGCAAATGAAATCTCACCCAAGGTAAAGGCAGGCGTGGTTGCACGACTCAAGTGTCTGCAACCTTAGCCGAGACACTGATCTATGATTATATTGTTTACAGAGCACTTAGAAGCGATAGATTATCAATATTCAACCATTACTATACTTCGCAGAGAGCATAGAGCATCACATCATTCACAATGAACTAGAATATTCGAGCACTTAGCATCAACAGATTATCCAGATCCAACAGATCAATCACTTAGCGCATTCACACACACACACACACACACACACACACACACACACACACACACACACACATATATATATATATATATATATATCATATATCATATATAACATCCTACATATCATTAGCACTAAGAATAGCAAATCTATCCAAACATATACAAGCACTTAGCAAAAGAAAGGATAAACGCATCAAGTCAAATCATGAAGCATAACACACAGTATTTACATGGTTCACCCCCACCCTAGGGCTACGTCCACAAACTCTTCTTATTTATTGTCTACAGTTAAATAAGTTACAAGCACAGAGCCTTAGAAACCCTTACTCTACATAGGACAGAAGATCTGTGCAACTCGCTAGATTCTTCTTCCTTGCATTATAACACAAATCCTTCTATATATTCACATAGGGACTTGCACTAAGCTCTGCAAGTCTATACAAAATGCACAAAACCTTTGATCAAAAATATCCCTCCCTTGGAACTTAGCCTACATCACATAGATATAATACTCCCCTTCTTACATTTCCTATCCTTCTATTTATACATACAAAAGTGGGCCTAAGCATGGGTAAACCCATGGTTGACATCCCTTTCCCATTACAATTTCCCAAAACCCAAAAAGGGACCCAAAAGTGGCTCGATATTCTGCAATCTCCACCTCGTTTGGTGATCCATCTTTGATAGGCTTTCAAAGTCCCAAAAATGGTCAAACATGACCAAGAAATTACCAAAACTTGGTCAAGGGCCAATAGGCCCCCAACACTCACCTATGACTCATCCAGAGTCACTCTAGTCTGATCAATTCTTCCTTGAATGTCTCAAGCTTGGCTCGAGCTGCTTCAACCTGCTGCTGTGATATGGCCTCTTGCTCGACAAACTCTTGGATGAGTGCGTCATTAACTGGTACATCTAGGAGTTGTTCTGTTGTGATGACAACCTATTCTAGCTCGGTTCCTTGGCTTTCGATCTTGTAAAATAACAAGCATGCCTTATCCTACATAGGTTGGATTTGTTGAGTGATTTCCATCACTTTTCTCTGGATTGTATGAATCTATTGTTGGGCCATGCTTTGTTCTTGAAATCTCTTCATTCTTTCTACTGGTGATAAGGCCTTTAGCTGTGCCTATAGCGTGCCTGCGTGCTACTTGGCTTCTTTGAGCTGTGACTCTAATTTATATAACTCTGGGTTCCTAGTGAGGTTCTCATATGTATGGGCATTGTAGCTACTCAGCTTCTTGCACTCCAAGGCAAGATATTTCAGTCTGTCAACTGCGCTACAGGAAGTTATTTCTCTTTGGTCTCTGATATCCTACAAGGTCTTAGGTATTGTACGAAGCTCTAGATCTGCAATGCATTATTGGAGCTTCTGGATCACTTCTTCGAGCTATTCCACCTATGGGATTCTTTCTTCGACCTATACCTCAATGACTATCACAAAGCGAAGTGCTCTGTTGACTGTGTCCTTTACTTGTAGTTGCTCTGCAAGAAACTATTCCTTTTCATGTTGTAGTTGTGCTTTCTCATCATTCCACTTTGCTTGGAGAGTAATCATTTCTTGTTCTGTATCACTTTGTTGTTCTACAAGTACTCCCGGTACTTGTATCAAAGCTTGAGTGGCTTGCTCTTCTTTCTCTTGTTCTTTTTGAAGTCAAGCCTCGACTAAATCCGCGATTCGGGGGAGTTGATCTGGCTCATATCCTACTTTTGGTGTTCCAACTAACAGGGGAGTAGTGGAGACTGCGCGCTTAAGCTGAAGTTCCTTCTGCACTCCTTGGTGCTCTATCTCAATCCGACTATACATCTCCTCTTGTTTAGTCTCTTGATTCTCTACTATCTCCATCACAACATCATTCAGAGCTGTGACGATGAAGTTGAATTCGTCTGGGGTTAGTGTGGTCTGCAACTTAGTCACGAGAGCTTTAGGCTTCTTCTGAGAAGAAGGTTTATGAGGTGAACCCTTCCTTTTCTTCAAAAGATCTGCTTCGTCTCTGCACTTTTGTTCTACTTTGTCTAACTCTTCACCACCACCCTCTTGCTTTGGCATGATGGAAGAACTCTTCACTGAGTTACTACTTAAGTCTTGCACTTCGCTGATATTCTGTCGTGTGCTAGGTCCAGGTAGATCCTATGCAGGTTTTGGACTGTCCACATCAGATATCTCCACACGTTCAGCTGAAACAAGAAGGTTTGTCGACCATTCCTTGGTGATGTCCTCCATATATTCTTATGTCAATTTGTAATAGGACAGTAATTGTTTCTTGTGCTCATCAGCACGTGCTGTGATGTAGATAAAGTGTCTGTCTGCACTGAACTTCATCAAGGGCTGAAACCTATAGAGGGTGTTTGGAGTGATTCACAGTGTAGACTGGATAGCTACTTTCAACTACTTGTAATATGAATGAAAAACATCATTTGACTGCCACTGCTTATTCATATCGTTCGAGTACCACATGATACTGAACTTCTCTGGCAAAGGTTCAAATGGCTTGATGTCTGAGAAGGTCACACCTTTCGACATTTCCCATGCAATGAAAGAAATCATGATCAAGAGCCAACTAAAATGGAACTCATATCCTTGGTCCTAGGATTCTCTGCAGTCGAGCTCTAGCTAGTTTACCAAGTATTACTCCCAATTCATCTGTAGGTCCTCTGTGCACTTTCCTGCGAGGTCTATTATGAATCTAGTGACTTGGGTTCGTCGGTTATTGCAAACTATCTTTCCTGTGGTTAGCTGACAGGCGAGGCACACTACACCATTCTGAATAGAGGCTACCTTGTAGCCTCGCATGCCCTTCTCAACATTTCCATAAGTCTTTTTTATCTTCTGTGCTAAGGCTTGATTTGTGGTCTTTCCAGGGTAAAACTTCTATGGGTTAGGGATTTGCATGCTCAACCCTGTGATCCGATTGATTAAGGTTAGATCCACTGTAATGCGGAGGTTCAACCATAAGTATCCTCCATGGTAGCAGGACAACAACAATTTGATGCAGGCATTCACTACTTGATGCCTCCCTAAGTGAGGGATCTTCATCACATTGAGTAGGGTAGACTGCACAAGGTTCTGGGTCCAAGGCAGGGGGATAATCTTTGAATTCTTTCCTTTCGTTCTGGTCAGATACTTATGCGGGGCGAGCATACGGTAAGATTTATGGTCTCCAAGGTTGAAATCACTAAAATTCAGCACTGTTATCTTATCCTGGTCTATGTGAACTGTGCGTACCCCTTTCGGGAGGTACGCAGTGACCAAGGGATAGTCAAAATATCTTGGCACGCTATCTCTATTCACTGCACCACTTAGAGGAGGTATGATAATTCATCCTTAATACAAGTATATAAGAATGAATCAACTTAATACAAGTATATAAGAACTCCATGATCTTTCTTACCTCTTTTCCTTCTCCTGGAAGAGTATACTGATCGAATGCTAGAGGTATTCCAAATTCTCTTACTTCTGGTCATGTCTTCGATGAAGAACCTTGGTATATCTCGAATTATTTTCTTCCCTCGTAAAATATTTGTTTTTCTTTCTTTGCATCAAAAACTCGTGTCTTCTCTGTAGCTTTCCTGACTCCTGATTCTTTTGTAGTCTTTCCTTGGGTCACTCTTTCTTCTCCTATAACAATGCCTCCTCTAGTGATAACAACAACTCTAGGTTCCTCTTCGCGAGGTTTAGCATATATCAGTTACACTTACGGGTTATGTTGAGGTCCTCGTCTCTTCTGAAGTCTGGCTAGCAGCACAGGACAATCTTCGATAACATGCTCGAATGAGATGCAGTAGCTACAAGTGGTACAAGGGTTTTTACAGTCCCTTGCTAAGTGTCTTGGTTGTGCACATTTGTAACAGATGATATTTCCTCAACCTCAACCCATACCTCCTCCTCTTCCTCTTCCTTTGAAGCCACCGTGAGGGTTGAAGTTTCCTCTTCCTAGGGAATTATATTGCGCAGTGTTTCCTTCTTGCTGTACTTCACCTTGAATTTTTCATATATCCCTTGACCTTTCATTCATGAGGTCATAGGCCCTACAATCCCTCTCATCATGTCACACCGACTTACAAAACGTGAAATGCAGATTTGTGGTTGTCTAAACATACTTTTTCATGTAATAACATTCACCAGGATGATGTCTATTTCTACATACCTCGCACCATGGTAAGGTAACTTGATTTAAAGGACTGAGGGCTCCAGATGCCAAATAGTCACGAAATAGGGGACAATTCTCCTTTTCATGGCCTTATAATTTGCATCTAATGCACCAGACATATTCTCTTTTATCTTTTCCCTTGTCTTTCTTCATATCTTTGACCTGCGGAGATAAACTAGTCAGCTGACTCAAGATTTGACTCATACCTGAGCTGGATTCTCCCATAGGGGCTGATTCTAACTTCATGGCAATCTCTAGTGCCTCAGCCTATGAAGAAATCTTTTGTTGCATCAAAGGAAGTCTTATGTGTGGTAAGAGAGAAGCAATGAATCACTCCTTGTTCTGCTCATCTGGGATCTGAAAACTCAAATGGTCTGTCAAGGTCTTAAATCTCTGAGCAAACTCCCACATAGGTTCAACTATTCTCTACTTGATTTCTTTTAGTTCTATAATGCACTCTGACTCTGACTTAGTTTTCTTGAATTCGTCAATTAGCATAGTCTTAATGACATTTAGCGGTTTAGGTGCATCTCCTTGGACAAATTTCATGTACCAGCTTAGTGTGCGATCTCTTAGGGTAGTACTAAACTGAGCTCTCTTAATAGTTTTGTCAATGATATTCTTAATACTCCATACAGCTTCAGATAAAAAATAGTGTTGATCAGGATCTTCAGATCCATCTCCTCTAAAGGTGGGTAGTCTCATCTCATCTACCATAGATCTTCCTAGGTTTCCTAACTGAGTATGTGGTGGACTGCTAGTGATAGTGCTCTGAGTGCTCTGGTGACTCTGATTACTCTAATTTATTAATGTTTTTGAGACAACGGGAGGAATAATAGTACTTACTTCAATAGTCGGCACAGTTTCTGAAGTTTATGGCTCTTCTAGGAAAGGTTCTTCAACTTTCCCTTCCTCTTCCCTAGCAGATTCTGAATTCTCTTCATCTATCAAATATTCCTCTTCTCCATTGTATAAACCATCGTCCTCGTAGTTCTTCTTAAACAGGTTCTCAAGAGGAACTTCTTTGAACACTCTCCCACTACAGGTACATCTAGCCTTTGTGTCTTTGTTGTTGTCCAAGTTCTTGAACATTAGCCTTTTACAATCAGACCAACTACTGTATCTTCAATATGTTCTTCTCATGCAATAGTATCTTGATCTTCAACTTCAAAAAGTATAAAAATTTCCCATTGGGTCCCTTAAAGAAATACCACTCGGCTTGGCTATATGACTCTACTATGTCAATAACAAACTTGGTGATGTACCCTCCAATGGTGATATCAAACCAGTGATCTACTACTCTTGACACGACATTATCGACTCTCTTGATCTTCTTGATCAACATCGACGTCCAAACCATAGGTGGTCTAGATCTGATCTCAAATTGGGTGTCTGCTAACCTAGCTAGCCGCTCATATAACTCCTGATAAATTCCTCCAAAAAAAATCTTGTGTATATCAGTAAAGATATATCTTACCAACCGATCCTCTATACTAAGATTAGGGTTCTCATTCTGGGATTCAATGAAGTCCTTTTCTTGATCTTCTATCCACTTTTGAATCTTTTTCTTCGATGGAAACCACCTTGACATTCCCTCAAGAAGATTCATGTCCTGAAAACAGAACCATTTGTTGGCACAGGGGAAGACCCAGGGTTTAGCTCCAAGAGCGCACCAACAAGCCCTAACTACCAGCCCTTTTGGCAACACCTGTGAGGAAGAAGTAGTCTCACCCGAAGTAGCTATGGGGGTTTGCAGGACATAGATTTCTACAACCAAAGGGAATATAAAGTGGATTCAATTACCAGCTTAGACTACTTCACACAACTATCTATCATATCTAACACAATAATGCAATATTAGTATATCTATAAACAAGAGAACACAACACCAATCACACACAACACCAATATATACGTGGTTCACCCCCCCTAGGTCTAGGTCCACAGAACTGTGCTTTATAATATATTAAGATGAAAGAATATAATTCTTATCTGCACTCTTAGCTAGTAGATCTTCTCTCTTTCTCTTTTCTTTATTCTCTCTGTCCTCCCTCCCTAGGCACCCAGCTGCAGGGTTGATCTTCGCAACCAGCTGAAATATTACAACATAGACTTCTCTCACTACTCAATTATTCTCTCTCTCCCAACAATAATCACTCATAGCAATGAAAAACTTGGAAATAAACCTCTTCCCTCATGTAGGTTCTTATTTATACATTACAATAGCTCATCGATAGACTTAGGTCGAAACCTAAGTGCCAAAACCCTAGGTCAACTTGACCCACGTTTTCAAGGCTTTGCCAACTTGTCTTTCCTTTCTTCTCGCGTGGTGCTCCAAATCATCCAACAATGGATTTTTTCGCTTGTTGAGTTGTCCACAATCCATATTCCTTGATGATATGTCATCCTCGATCTCCTCTTCCAACGGCTTTCTTTCTCTTACTTTGCTCTGTCTTGTCTGCTCTTCTTCTCACTTCGACCCAATATTAGTCACTGTGTCTTCCATGCAGTTCACATTTCGTCTTTTCTGCCTTAATATTTGCTTACTTTCATACCCAAGGGCCAACACCAAGTTAGAAGAAGAGCATGAGAAACACTTGAAGATGGTATTACAAGTATAAGGGAGCATCAGTTGTATGCCAAATTGAGCAAGTGCTCATTTTATTAAAACCAAATTCATTATTTGGGGCATATCATATCTGAGGAAGGGATAGTAGTGGAACTTGAAAATATTAAGGCCATTAAAGGGTGGTAATCACCTAATAATGCAACAGAAGTCAGATCCTTCATGGCACTTGCAGGATACTACATAAGATTTATTGCGGGATTGTCAAATATTGCACACTGAATTACTTCCTTTCAAAATAAGGGAGTGAATTTTTACTGGTCATTGGAGTGTGAAAATAGTTTCCATCACTTGAAGAAATTATTAACCAGTTCTCCAATTCCGAGGATTGTTGATCCAATTGAAGATTTCATTGTATGCATAGATGCATGTAAAGAAGGAATCGACAGAGTCCTCAGTCAAAATAGGTATGTTGTATGTTATGAATCAAGGAAGTTGAAGGAGTGTGAAAGGAATTATGCCACTCATGATTTGAGTTCATAGTCATAGTGCATTCCTTGAAGAAGTGGAGGCACTACCTCATGGGGAAAATGTTGAGCTGAGGATAGACCATAATGGATTAAAATATTTATTTGATCGACCAAATCTAAATGTCGGGTAGAGTAGGTAGTTGGAATTTCTCAGTGAATATGACTTTGATAGAAAGCATATCAAAGGGAAAGAGAATAAGGTGGATGATGCACTCAGTAAAAGAGTGCATGAGTTTCATGCTATAGCCATCAACATGTACCAATCTGATCTGAAAGACAAAATCTTGGAGGCTGCAGAATCAGATTTGCAATACAAGGAATTAGTGGCAAAATTACAACAAGGTATTTTGCAATAGAAAATTGAGGATTACAAGTTGGGAATTAATGAAATTCTCATGTATAGAAATAGAATTTATGTACCCAATTCTCAAGAATTGAAAAATATGATATGGATGGAAATGCATAACGTACCTTATGTTGGGCAACCAGGGTATCAGAAAACAATTGCAATAGTTAAGAGCCAAAATTATTGGCCAGTCATGAAGAAGGAAATTGTTGAGTACATTTCCAAATGTTTGGAGTGTCAAAAGGTCAAGGCTGAGCATAGACACCCAGTTGAGTTGCTACAACCATTAACCATTCCTAAGTGGAAATGGGAAGTGGTAACAATGGACTTCATCACCAAATTTTCTAGAACAAGAAAGCAACATGATTCTATCATGGTAGTGATGGACAAGCTTACCAAAGCTGCCCATTTCATTCCAGTGATGCTCACTCACAAAGAAACTAATGTTGTAGATATTTATATGAGGGAAATTGCTTGATTGCATGGTAAACACAATACAATTGTGTCTGAAAGAGATCCAAAGTTTACCTCAAATTTCTGGAAAGTATTATTTAAAGGATTTGGAACAAATTTGAATTTTAGCACAGCTTATCATCTAGAATCTACTGGGAAAACAAAACGAGTGAATCAAGTGATTGAGGATATGTTGGGGATGTATGTGAAGGATAAACCATCAAAATGGGAAGACTATATACACTTGGTAGATTTTTCTTACAACAATGGGTACCAAGAATCTCTAAAGATGAGCCCATTTGAGGCACGTTATGGAAGAAAGTGCAACACACTTGTAAGCTAGGACAACCCAGCAGATAGAGAATTGGTTGGACTAGATTTTCTCAGGGAAATGGAAGAACATATTTCAAAAATAAAGAAAAATTTAAAGGCTACTCAAGATAGGAAGAAAAACTATGCTCATAAGGGCATAATTCACATGGAATTCTGCGTGGGTGATCATGTATTATTGAATGTGAAGGTCAACAAAAATTCCCTAAAGTTGGAAAATTGTTCAAAGTTGGCAGCTTGTTATTGTGGTCTTCTTGAAATCCTAGAGAGGATTGGGCTCGTATCTTATATGCTTGCATTGCCTGCATCAATATATATTCATAATGTATTCCATGTAACATTGCTAAAAAATTATGTACATGATGCCAATAATGTTATTGATTGGAATGTGATTCTAGTGGGGCAAGAAGGTGTTTTTTAAGTGCATATGGTGTGCATATTGGATTGGAAGATCAAACAGCTCCAGAGTCAAGACACAGATCTAGTAAAGGTCCAATGGACCTGGTACAGTCCTGAGGATTCGACTTGGGAGCAAGAGAATGCTATGCGAGAAAAATACCCACATCTTTTTGAAGATTTTTGAAAATCTTGGTGTTAAAAGTATATATGTATTGCATTGAGGATAGTGAAAAAATAAGGGGAGGGTATTGTAATACCCGAAGGTTGAGCCTTAGTTTAATTGTAAATATGTTTTATAGGTTGGTGAGCTAAGTGATTGTAAGCTAGGAGGATTATGTGATGATTAGGTTGGAGAGCCAAGTGATTATAAGCTAGGAGGATTATGTGATGATTAGGTTGGAGAGCCTAGATGTTAAAGTCCAATGAGCCTAATTGTTTATATGTAAACACTCATATCATTAATATAATACATAACTGCATGTAGACCGGCCACAATAAAATAGTATAGGGGACTAAAATCCACTAGGAAGGGAAATAGAGCAGATAAGAGCCCAGGAAAAGGGCTAAGTGTAACACCCTGATTCCCCCAATTTGTAAAAATAACTATACTGGCCAAGAACTATGGAAAAATAAAAAATGTGAATGTGTGATGTGAATGGACCTTCTGAAAAAGGTTAATGAATGTGAATAATATTATGAATATATATATATATATATATATATATATATATATATATATATATGATGGCTGAAGAAAGGTGGTGGAAGGCACCTAGAAAGGTGGCATTAACTTCCACCGAAACCAATACCG
>ML777870.1:412782-493829 GCA_009831015.1 Picea engelmannii
GGGGGGGGGGGGTGAATCGCCCATCCGTAGAGCTGTCAGGCCTGACCAGTGTGAGGGAAATCACACCACATGCAACCTCGTAAGAGGAAAAAGGTGTGAGGGAGAAGTGAGAAGGGGGCAGACGCGAGGGGAGGAAGAAAACTCTGAAAAACATAGAGTGAGTGATAGTAGATAAGGGGGAGAGTAACCCTCTTTCTTGGTCACTAGAAAATAGAGACGCAGTCTCGCAGCATCGCAGTCTCACCTCGGGGGTGGCTAGTGGTAAATCCTATCGGAATCGCTAAGCCTACGGTTGGGTGGAAACGAGCACCCCTCTCAGCAGTTGCACTCCCTCTGGTGTTATTTCTGATAAGTGTTTTACATCTTGCATCATGAAATTTATATGATGACATATATGCTCTTAGTCTATGCAGTTTTATGAATGGTTTGAGTATAAGAATACCCGTGTAGTGTTTTGATTCAGGAATGGTGGTTGCATTCTTATAATGGAAGGGCCACGTATGGCTTATGCTTATAAATATATTTATATGTATATACACACATTGAATCAATTTAGAATTCAAGTCATTTCTCAGGAAATATATACCCTTATCTGTCTTAGGTGATACCCTAGATAAACTTCCCCATAGAGACACCCTATTTGAAAAGCTCAGAAGAGGTAGAACTTTGTATGAAAAGACTCTGTAGAGGCACAGAAGTCACAGAATCCCTTGAGGATTCAAAGAATAAGTATCGATCAATGGATGAGATCTTGTCGGAAGATCTGCAGTTATTCACGACCATTAGATTGAAGGAAAAAATGAGGTCATTAAATGCCTTAACCCTTTTTCCTTTATCTTTGTGAGTAGCGAAGAAATCGGGACCGTAGATCCGGTCTGTGAAAAAATCTAGACCGTGGATTCATGTCCAGGCAGCTTAGGAATGACAAAATGGAGAGACAGGTCTGAGCCATCAGATCTTGGTCTAAATAGTCGGCAAACATTGGATCTATCGAGAGTTGCATGAGGTTTAAACCTCACACAAAGAATAGTAGAAGCGAAAGTCCCAAGAAGGAGTTTGTATCGGGATTTTGACATTCAGGAGTTCAGGAGTCTGGAGGACGAGAGTCGAGGCACTCAACATCAGAAGTCCCAAAATAGTGAAAGAACCTGAGCCATCTGTTGGAGGGAGGACACTTGTCGCGAAATCACCCATATCGGGGATTTGGACAACGGGAGTCATAAAGGGAAGTCTTTCGACTTTGCGGATGGCGTAGTCATGAGAGAATCATAGCTGTCCATCTGAGGGGGACAGACAACACCTTGTCATGTACACAGACCCTGTATGAATCACAGAGGTCAAGGAAATCTTTCACGGTTTTAGAGAGGAGAAGATCAAGAGGGATAGTACCATTTTGTGCATAGAGCCTTAGCTACAAAGGTCCCAGAGGAGAGGCAAAGGTCGAGACCTTTGATACTTAAGAAATCTTCCAAGGAGAAGGAAGAGAAGTGCATGTTCAAGGTGGAGCTACAAATGTCGTTAGATCAGCTGGAGTGAAATAGATCTCGGTCGTCGAAGAATTACGTCTAGATGCGCGTAGAAGAAAGAAGAAACGGACGACAGAGAGACTTCGTGGAGAAGTGTCGAATTGTCATGGGCCATTGGATCACACTGAGTTGCAATGGATTTAAGCCATATAAGCAGCCATGAGAGAAGCTGTATGGATGGTGGAGACACTTCAAGATAGAAGTGGCGAACAACCGATAGCCATTGAATCTTGCATAGTTGCAAGGCGGTTAGGATCGATGTAGTCCCGAAGAGGTCTGAGTTCGGGATCTCGCATATCGGGGTTTCACAAAAAGAGAGTGCAAGAGTTGGGTTCTCCAACTCATGAAGTCGCAAAGTGCGAAGTGGCAAGGAGAAAAATCTGAACCGTTGGATCCAAGAATAGGAGGACCGTTGTATCAGAACTCTGTGGTGATATCGTATATTGAGAGTTCAGGGGTTTGGAGGTTGGAAGGGGTCACTTTCGACCATAGAAGTCATGAATTGCTAAGAGCTGAGGCTCATGAGAACATGTGGCACATCCATCAGGTGGGGCCTACATGATTGACAGGTGGGTACACGTCGCCTAGAAAGGGGTCAACACTCTGTTGACTTCTTGCGTCTCAGAGATTTGCGAGATAGGAGCATGAAGGATCAACGCTCCAAGTCGTGAGTTTGTGAGTTGCGAGAAGTGAAAAGAGGAAGTCAAACATTGTTGACTTTCCCATCTCTGGATTTTGGAGAAGAAGAGCACCAGAGCTTGATGCTTCAACCTACAAGGTTGCGAGTAGAAAAAAGTCTCAAAGGGAAGTCATGTATCGCATTTCCCCGAATCGTGAAAAGTTGATAAGTGCTTGGCTGGCCTCTATCGTGTAGACACAGGATAGGGTCATGTGGACAAGACCCCAAGGGGGAAACCTGCCACTCGCTAGCCCTGTTGGGGTTTGGCCCTTTGCTGTGTCGGGGTTTGCAGAGTCGAAAGACTCGACACTCTGGTAGTGCTGAGTCATGAAGAGTGAAAGAATGTCATACTTGTTTGGCCTATGGTCGCGACCCATGATCATGTGGAAATGGAAAAGGAAGGAACTAGCCTATGCTAAGACCCCCGTAGGTATCTCGTGGATTCTAATTCTTGAGAATTCGATGAAAAAATCTGTTTTCATTAGTGGGTATGTGACAAATTGGTATCAGAGCATGGTTACAACACTTGGCCTGCTTGGGCTCATGAACAATTTGTGCAGAAGCTCCGTTTGGAACACTCTTAAAAAGAGTAACCCCCTGTCTTAACCTTCCTAATCAAAAGATGAAGTTAAGAATGAAAAACCCCTATTGTGTGTGTTTACATGTGAAAATATGAATTATGTACTGGTTATAAATAAATATAAATATTGAATAACAACCAACGTGTTTTCTTTTGCACACAAGCGGAAGATCAACCACGGGAAATTATCAACGCATAGTATGGTGACTCACCAAGAAGTGGGAGAAGGCTCCCACAATAGAGACGAAGAGTCTGATGAAAGGAGGGCAGCAGGGACCCCTCCAAATCTAGCTGAGACTGTGAGGAGTCTCATGGTCGAATTACAAAGCTACAAGGTTGAAAATGAAAGGATGATGAAATAACAAGAAAAGAAAACAGAAATTAACACAGTTTCACTACAGAGTTTATCCAGTCTACAAAGACAAATGTAGCATGAACCTGAAACTCAGAAACATGGTCATATCAGTGGCCACACTGAGAGGAGCACCTCGAAAAAGGTCCACCCCAGAGGTAAAGGACCAATGCCGAGTGATTCCTCTGAGAAGGAAGCTAGCAACTTAGAAGGCTCTTCTAGTAGCAGAACCAGTTCCTATTCCCGAAAGAAACAAAAGAAGCAAAAGCCTTCCAAAGGTCAAAAATTTGAAGAATTCAAAAATTCCAAACCACCCTCCTTCGACGGTGAAATAAAGAAGGGAGAGGAAGCAGATGCCTGGTTGCTTGGACTAAAGAAGTATTTCAAAGTCCATGACTTTTCAAAAAATATGAAGGCCTGAGTGGCCACCTTCAACTTGAATGGAAAGGCTTCCATTTGGTGGGAAGACCTTAAGAATATGAAAGGGATTTGCGAAGAGGACCTGTCTTGGGAACGGTTTGAGAAATACTTCCAGAAGAAGTATCTGTTGGAAAAATATTTCAACAAAAAGACTAAAGAGTTTTATGAACTCAAACTAGGACAACTTACTATAGAAGAATATGTCAACAAATTTCTTGATTTGTTGAGGTATGTACCCTATATCAGAGCGGAAAAGGAAAAGGTGCAACGCTTCATCAGTGGACTACCTAAGGACTATCGGAATAGAATTGAATTTGATGAGCCAAAGACTCTAGAAGACACTATTCGAAAGGCAACCTATTGTCATGAATAGTTTGGACATCGAGCAAAACCTCACGAAGGATGGAAACAGAAGAATAGTTCAAGATTTTAGAAAAGGGGAATTAAATCCCCAGGATTTAAGAACTACAAGAAGAACCCAAGAATGAACTTTCCATCCCGGAGTATGCACCAACAAAATTTTCCCTCCTTGTGTGGAAATAAAAAATTTGGACCCATATCAGTGAAGACTGATAACCCAAAGAGAGAACCTTTGAAATGTTGAGGTTGTGGAGAAGAACATCTCCTGAGAGACTGCCCACACCGAAAACAGAATAGTCGGAGAATTTATAACATACAGGAAGCTACTACCGTCAATGATTTGGCCAGGAGTGTGCCACAAATTTATGCAGCCTTGGATAATAACCAAGCCGACCACCAAGCTTCAATAGTGGAAATAGAAGGTATGATTTCCAATCATTTAGTGTCTGTTCTGATTGACCCTGGTTCAAATTTGAGTTATGTAGCCCCTAAGGCTATAGATAAATGTAAACTACATCCACAAAAACATACCAAGCCATGGTTGGTACAGTTAGCCATTGGCACCAAAAGGAGGATAGTAGAGGTCATACCAGCCTGCCAATTAATGTTGGGTGAATTCCCCACCCAAACAACCCTTAACTTATTACCCTTGGGATCATATGATCTGCTAATTGGTATGGACTGGCTAGCCGCCCATAAAGCCAGATTGGACTGTTACCATAAAACCTTAGAATGTGAAAGTAAAGAAGGGAAAAAGATAACCCTTCAAGGGATCCGAAAACCTGTCTCAGAGAGACAAATATTATCTCTGCAAATGAGAAAGTATTTCCAAAAGGGATGTCCCCTATATGCAATATAGGTGTTGAAAACAATCGAAGGTGACAAACCAAGCCTTGACGATCACCCTATCATGAGAGAATACAAAGATGTGTTTCTGGAAGAGGTATCGGGTTTACCGCTGAGAAGAGACATAGACTTCTCAATAGAACTTGCACCAGGAGTGGTAGCGGTGTCTAGGACACCCTACCGGATGAGCACACCCAATTTAGTTGAACTCAAGATGCAATTAAAGGAAATGATGGATAAAGGCTATATTTGACCCAACATGTCTCCATGGGGAGCACTAGTCCTGTTCGTGAAAAAGAAGGATGGTACCCTTAGACTGTGTATAGATTATAGGCAACTCAATAAGGTAACCATAAAGAACAAGTACCCCTTGCCCATGATTGATGACCTGTTCGATCAATTGGGGGGTGCGTCTATTTTTTCAAAGATTGATTTGAGGTCGGGATACCATCAAGTCCGAATCAAGGGTGAAGACATCCATAAAATTGCTTTCCGAATGAGGTATGGTCACTATGAGTTTGTGGTGGTGCCATTTGGGTTGACCAATGCCCCTGCCACTTTTATGTGCTTGATGAACAATGTACTCATCAAGTTCCTAGACAAATTTGTGCGTATCTTTATTGACAATATATTAATTTACTCCAAGAACACAAAAGAGCATGAAGAGCATCTTAGACTTGTGTTGAAAGTGCTAAGAGAACATCAGCTCTATGCCAAATTTAGCATATGTGAATTCTTCCAGAAGCAAATACATTACTTAGGCCATGTTCTCTTTGAAGAAGGAGTAGCAGTAGACCCTGACAAAATCAGGTCTATCATGGAATGGCTTACCCCAAAGGATGTTTCGGACATCAGATCCTTTATTGGATTAGCAGGATACTATAGGAGATTTATAAAAGGATTCTCCAAGATTGGTTATCCAATCACTGCCCTCCAGAAGAAGGGGACAAAATTCCTATGGACACAGAAATGTGAAGAAAGATTTCAAACCCTGAAACATCTACTAACCCATGCGCCCATGCTGAAGATCGCCAATCTAGAAGTTGACTTCCTTGTGTGCACAGATGCATGTAAGGAAGGGCTCGGAGGAGTCCTTATGCAGAAAGGAAGTGTGATCTGCTATGAATCCCAAAAATTGAATGAGCATGAAGTCAACTATGTGACCCATGATCTAGAACTAGCTGCCATAGTGCATGCCTTGAAAATGTGGAGGCATTACCTCCTGGGAAGAAAATTTGTACTTATGACAGATCACTATGGATTGCGATACCTATTTGATCAACCAAAGCTCAATGCTAGAAAAGCTAGGTGGATGTCCCTCCTTAGCGAGTTTGATTTCAAAATCAAACACATTAAAGGAAAGGAAAATAGGGTGGTTGATGCCCTTAACAGAAGTATGAAAACAATTCACCTGACAGCGGTGAGCACCTGCGAGAGAGATGTCAAGGAAAGAATAAAAAATGCACAAGAAACAAATCCCTTCGTTCAGACCATGACCATGTACCTACATCAAGAATCTGCTGGAGTAAAATATGAAGGCTACCAGAAGACCGAAGGAGGTCTGCTCACTTACAGAAGAAGATTTTATATCCCAGATTGTGACGACTTGAAGAGGTTCATTATGGATGAACTACATAAAAGACCCTACTCAGGTCATCCAGGATACCAGAAAATGATCACTGCCACCAGGAAACAATTTTATTGAACTCGATTGAAGAAAGACATAGCTGAGTACCTAGCTAAATGCATAGAGTGCCAACAGGTTAAATCAGAACATCGACACCTAGCAGGATTATTGCAACCTTTACCAATCCCAGAGTGGAAATGGGAAACCATCTCCATGGATCTCATCATTGGATTACCAACCTCAACCAAACAGAATGACACCATTATGGTGGTGGTGGATAAATTGAGCAAGTCTACTCACTTCATCCCCATCAAGTCAACTTGTAAGGCAATCAATATTGCCCAAGTATTCATGAAAGAGATATTCAGACTGCATGGTATGCCGAAAGAGATCGTGTCTGACAGAGACATGAAATTTACTTCCAACTTTTGGAAATCACTGATGGCTAGTTTAGAGATCAAGTTGTTGTTTAGCACCGCCTATAACCCTCAAACCGGCGGAAAGATAGAAAGAGTGAATCAAATACTAGAAGATATGTTAAGGATGCATGTAATGCATCAACTCAAAAAGTGGGAAGACTACCTGTCACTGGTAGAATTCGCCTACAACAATGGCTACCAAGCATCCTTAAAGATGAGTCCCTTCGAAGTCCTCTATGGTATACCATGTAACACTCCAGTTAGCTGGGGTAATCCTGAAAACAATATTTTTTTTGGACCCGACATGTTGAAATAAATGGAACAACAGGTGACTTAAATAAAACAAAACCTGAAAGTCTCTCAGAACCAACAGAAAAGTTATGCTGACCAAAAGAGAACTCCAAGAGAGTTCAAGATGGGAGACCATGTATATCTCAGAGTTAGGCCCGGGAAGAGTTCCCTGAAAATGGGAGCTTGTGCCAAGTTGGCACCTCAGTATTTTGGACCCTTTGAGGTTCTAGATAGAGTGGGACCTGTAGCCTATAGGCTAGCACTTCCTCCCACAGTAAAAGCACATAATGTTTTCCATGTTTCATTATTGAAGAAATATGTACATGATGCTAATCATATAATTGACTGGTCTGTGATCCAGATGGAACCTAAGGGAGAATTTCTACCAGAACCTCAGTGCATACTGGATAGAAAGGATACCCCACTCCGAAACTGAACCATTGCATAGGTCAAGGTGCAGTGGAGATGTTTTGGCCCAGATGAGGCTACATGGGAAACGAAGGATGCCATGAGACAGAAATATCCAATTTTGTTTACTTATGTACATGCATGTCATGTTGATAGATAAGAACATCGAGGATGATGTTCCTTTAAGCGGGAGGGAATTGTAACACCCTGTTTACCCCAGTTTGTAAAAATAACTATACTGGCCAAGAACTGTGGCAAACTAAAAAATGTGAATGTGTGATGTGAATGGACCTTGTGAAAAAGGTCGATGAATGTGAATAATATATATATATATATATATATTGCAGGACTACTGAGAGGGGATATGCTGAAAAAGAGACCACGATGGCTAAAGAAAGGTGGTGGAAGGCACCTGGAAAGGTGGTGTTAACTTCCACTGAAACCAATATTGTATTTGGACTTCACTGGCCCAGAGAACCAAGAGCGGCTCGCTGGCCCCGAATTAAATGACTCGCCAGGATTGGTAGGTAGATGGCTCCTCATGAGTAATGAGGGATGGGGAGGGGGGGTGAACCGCCCATCCATAGAGTCGTTAGGCCTGACCAGTGCAAGGGACATAGTGCCACACGCAACCTCACAAGAGGAAAAAGGCGTGAGGGAGAAGCGAGAAGAGGGCAGATGCGAGGGGAGGAAGAAAAATCTGAAAAACATAGAGTGAGTGATTGCAGAGAAGGGGGAGAGTAACCCTTGTTCTCGGTCACTGGAAAATAGAGACGCAGTATCGCAACATCGTGGTCTCAGCTCGGGGGTGGCTAGTGGTAAATCCTATCGAAATCGCTAAGCCTACGGTTGGGTGGAAACAAGCATCCCTCTCAGCAGTTGCATTCACCTCTGGTGCTATTTCTGATAAGTGTTTTACATCTTGCATCGTGAAATTTATATGCTGACATATATGCTCTTAGTCTATGCAGTTTTATGAATGGTTTGAGTATAAGACTGCCTGTGTAGTGTTTTGATTCAGGAATGGTGGTTGCATGCTTATAATGGAAGGGCCATGTATGGATTATGCTTATAAATAGATTTATATGTATATGCGCAAATTGAATCAATTCAGAATTCAAGCCGTTTCTTGAGAAATATATACCCTTATCCGTCTCAGGTGATACCTTCGATAAACCTCCCCGTAGAGACACCCTATTTGAAAAGCTCAAAAGAGGTAGCACTTTGTATGCAAAGACTCTGCAGAGGCACAGAAGTCGCAAAATCCCTTGAGGATTCAAAGAATAAGTTTCGATCAATGGATGAGATCCTATCGAAAGATCTAGGGTTATTCATGACTATTAGATTGAAGGAATAAACGAGGGTGTTAAATGCCTTAACCCTTTTTCCTTTATCTTTGTGAGTAGCAAATAAATCGGGACCATAGATCCCTAGGGTCCGTGAAATAATTTGGACTGTGGATTCATGTCCAGGCAGCTTAGGAATGGTGAAATGGAGAGACAGGTCTAAGCCGTCATATCTTTGTCTAAAAAGACGACAGACATTGGATCTATCAAGAGTTGTACGAGGTTTAAACCTCATGCGAAGAACAGTAGAAGCGAAAGTCTCGAGAAGGAGTTCGTATCGGGATTTCGGCATTCGGGAGTTCGGGAGTCCGGAGAACGAGAGTCTGGGCACTTGACATCAGAAGTCCTGAAATAGCAAAAGAACCTGAGTCATCCATTGGAGGGAGGACACGTGTTGCGAATTCACCCATATCGGGGATTCGAACATCGAGAGTCATAGAGGGAAGTCTTTTGACTTCACGGGTGGAGAAGTCATGAGAGAATCACAACCATCCATCTGAGGGGGACATGCAGCACCTTGTCGTGTACACAGACCCTATAGCAATCACAGAGGTTGAGGAAATCTTTCACGGTTTCAGAGAGGAGAAGCTCGGGAGGGATAGTGCCATTTTGTGCACAGAGCCTTAGCTGCAAAGGTCATAGAGGAGATCAAAGGTCGAGACCTTTGATACTTAAGAAATATTCCAAGGAGAAGGAAGAGAAACGCATGTTCAAGGAGGAGCTACAACTTTCATTAGATCAACTCGAGTGAAATAGATCCGGGTCGTCGAAGAAGTACTATCAGACGCATGTAGAAGAAAGAAGAAACGAACGACAAAGAGACTTCATGGAGAAGTGTCGAATTGTCATGGGTAGTTGGATCGCACTGAGTTGCGAGGGAGTTAAGCCATAGAAGAAGCCATGAGAGAAGTTGTATGAACGGTGGAGACACTTCGAGATAGAAGTGGCGAATAGCCGATAGCCATTGGATCTTGCAGAGTTGCAAGGCGATTAAGATCGGTGCAGTTCTAAAGAGGTCTGAGTTTGGGATCTCACATCTCAGGGTTTCTCAAGAAGAGAGTGCAAGAGTTGGGTGCTCCAACTCATGAATTCGCGAAGTGTGAAGTGGCGAGGAGAAAAATATGAACCGTTGGATCTAGGAATGGGAGGACCGTTGGATCAGAACTCCGTGGTGATATCATATATCGGGAGTTTGGGGGTTAAGAGGTTGGAAGGGGTCACTTTCAACCATAAAAGTCATGAAGTGTCGAGAGCTGAGGCTCGTGAGAACACATGGCACATCCATCCGGTGGGGCCCACGCAATTGATAGGTGGGCACGTGTCGCCCAGAAAGGGGTCAACACTCTGTTGACTTCTCGTGTCTCGAAGATTTGCGAGATAGGAGCATGAAAGATCAATGCTCCAACTCACGAGGTTGCGAGTTGCGAGAAGTGCAAAGAGGAAGTCAACCATTGCTGAATTCCATGTCTCGGTATTTTGGAGAAGAAGAGAATGAGAGCTCGACGCTTCAACTTGCGAGGTTGCGAGTAGCAAAAAGTGTCAAAGGGAAGTCATGTATCGCATTTCCCCGAATCAAGAAAAGTCGATAAGCGCTTGGCTGGATTAAGCATGTAGACATAGGACAGGATCATGTGGACAAGACCCCAAGGGGGAAACTTGCCACTCGCTAGCCTTGTCGGAGTTCAGCGCTTCGCCGTGTCGGGGTTTGCAAAGTCGAAAGACTCAACGCTCTGGTAGTGCTGAGTCACGAAGAGCGAAAGAATTCCATACTTGTTCAGTCTGTGGTCGCAACCCATGATCACGTGGAAATGGACAAGGAAGGAACTAGCCTATGCTAAGACCCCCATAGGTATCTCGGGGATTCTGATCCTCGAGAATTTGATGAAAAAATTTGTTTTCCTTAGTGGGTATGTGACACTAAGCTAGAGGGATTATATATAAGGGACTATTATAATATTATTTCCTAAAAACTATGGCAAGGATAATTATTTTATCCTAAGTTCTTTTGGGAAAGAGCATGAATCCCAAGTGGAGAGAAGCGAAATCTTGGAGAGCCATGTGTCAATCAGGGCGCATGAAAATATATGTGGGGAAATTAGTTTGTTTTCCCATGTTTCCCAATTCATGCATGCACTCAACCATTCATGCAGGGAGTCATTCTTCATAATTCACCAAGGCATTCATGTAGGAATCCATTGACTCCATCATTTGAACCTCTCCATGCCTCATGCACACCTTATGAAGTGACCCCGTATGTTCTTGTTATACACAATGCACATGTACTTTGCCTGAGCCCATACTATTCCTTACCTAAATTTTGTTGCTGCCAACGTAGTTCCTTGACTGAGCGTGGTTGCTGAAATTACCTATTCCATACCCGAACTTTGCTACTGCCATCACACATACTTGATTTACTTAGAATTCGGATAGAAGAAGTAGATTGCAAGGTCTGTGGGTTTGAAGAGGCGGGTTGTCAGGCTCATGAGAATCTCTCTCTAGGTGAGAGAGTTTTTTGGGGAAGTGATTTCTCCTAAGGAATCCCAACTGCAACTATAGTTCTCTAAGAATTCATGTCCATCTTGTTGCCGAAGCCCTTGAAGGGAAGTGGGGTATCCGAAGGACTATTGAGCAGAGAAGGGGAACACTTCCTGGGGTGGGATAGGCATGTGGGGAATGCAAGGCTCTAGGCTTATTGTTATTTCAGCATGAATCTGTGTATTAGATGAATGTGTTTGTTTGTTTAGAGTTATATATGTATACAGATGAAATTATTGTAAGTTTTTAAGTGGCATGACCTACTTTGGGTAGGTTGGGTATGTTACAATGTATTAAGTTATGCAAGAGTTTAAGTGTGGCATAGCCCAATAGGTATAAGGCTACGTGTTTTACTTGAGGAAACAATTGTGCGATATAAATTAAAATCTAACAATATGTTGTCTTGGATAGGTAGCCTAAGCCCTTTGGTAGTGTATCCAACAGGATTAATTTTAACATGATTCATCTTGGCTGGATTCCATAAATAATTCATCCACTCCATGTATCTAATGATATAGGTATGTGTAGTTAACCTAGTTAGCTATGAAACATATCCCTACCACTTCAATAGTTTTATGACCATCCCATTAGAAATTTATCCTTGATATGAATTCATCAATGTATCAGTTATAGCGACATGCTTTTCCCCTTAATGAATTTCAAAAAGGATATCCAAATAGATGTATTCACTTATCTCTTGCAAGTATAGTTGATGGAATGGTCTCGCGCATAGCCTTTGATTTTTCACATTGATGGATCAATCAATTGTGTCATACGGGGTAGTCATGTTATCCAAAGAGAAATGAATTGGCCATCAATTGAGTGTTGGCTATAATTCTTTGTACAACTAAATTTATTGGAAGGAAATACTCTTGAACCATGGTACTCCATTATAAGGATTGGAGGTCTACTTCATGATAGGAAAGGAAAACTACTCAATGACCTGCACAATAACTAACTCTCTTTTTTACAAACCTAACTCCTTTCACTTTATTTAGAACCTATAGGTAAAGAAAGTAAGTGACTACTCTTACCAAGGATTTTTGGGTATGGTTTTTGATCTAGCAAAAAAATAAAGTGCCATCAAGCATAAGTAGCTTTCTACTCAATTGGATTTTGGAGGTGAAGGTGGTTGCTCCAACCACGACCTTAACTAACACAAAAATGGGTAACGACTGCTTCAATTATGATGTATATATATTTAGAATTATGATGGGTCAAAAATTCATCTTCAAAGGGATAATAAGAGGCTTAACTATTATGTTGTGACGTATGGATGAAAATTTATCACATCCCATATGTTCAAGATATGGCTTAAAGATTTGTATCACAAAGCTTTTCTAGAGTAGTTCTTAAAATGCCTTTAATAGAAGGAGTGAGAGAAAGGGGATGAAAATAATCGAGAATTTCTATCCATGGTGTTTTTACAACAATTTTATAAAGAATCCAAAAAATAATATAATAAATTCCCTAAAAATAAAGAAAAGTTGGAGTGAAAAGCCAAGGTTGGAAGTGACTCAACCCTAGGTGAAAAGTGACTTGCTTGGAAGATCGACCAAAATGAACCCGAGAAAGATAAGGAAATATCAAACACTTTCATAAAAGAGTGCATAAATGATTGAAAAATGAGGGATTGAAAAGAGTGCATAAATTATTGAACAATGAGGGATGAAAAACAGAAGTAGGTAAAGGAAGGAGATTAAAATACTGAAGTTGATGAAAATCAACAAAGGTAGTATATTCAAAATCCTACACGTCCTCCTTCTCAATTTCCTATATTCCTAATTCCTAACCGATTCCATTATTCTTTTTATTCATAATATTCCTTAAGTCACTCTTAGAGTCCCTGTATAAATCTCTCCTCAAGTCACCCATCTATGAGATCTTCAAACATACATGAGGAAGTGTCCAAGTCATATGAGAAGTGTGAAAAAGAACAAAAAATTGCATACACAGGCAGTCACATGTGGATTTCATTTTTTCTCTAGCCATTACTTCTACAACTATCCCATTTTCCATACTATCAACTCCCATTCCTTAATTCCCTCTTCCCTCACCTTCCATGATTACATCTCCCATTCCCATCATTCCCATTTCTTCCCACTTCCATTCTTCTTTTACTCCACAATGCTCCCGTTATGACTTCTATTTTGACTATAATTACTAATATGGTTGTTTCAAGTGTTTCTACAAATACACATTGAGAGTAACCCCAACCAATGCATTAAAACATAGTGATGTTGTTCATTGGTTACATAATTGCACAAAAATTGGGCAGGATAAGGGTTTAGGAAGGAATCGAAAGGGGGGAACAACTCCAAAGCACTATGGCATAATCTGTTTTAGTGCCATGCAAATTCCTTAGTAGGAAAGGCACATTAACTTAATCAAGACACACAAAGAGTAGAAAAGACACACCAAAATCACTGGAATAAAAGAAAATGCAATAGCCAAAGTAATGTCGATTTGAGATACTCCAATTTTCAAATGTGTCTTTTTAATTTTTATAAGAAAGAATATCTTGATAATGCACAATGTTGAAAAAAAGGAATGTCTTAGTAATGCATAATGTTGAAAACAATGATAGGAACACTAGGAAAATCCTAAAGAGTTAGTATATTTTGCTCAACCATACTATGTTTATTTCTTTTGTGTACTTTATTACTTAAGAAACAAGCCATCATGTTATATATGGCACATAAAATAAGGGAAAACACATATTGGATACCAAATATAAAATGCAACTATCTAGCCAAAATGAAACCTACATATGCTCTTGAAAGATTTCATGTGTCAAATGAGACAAAACAATCCCTTTGGAACCTTCATCAATTCTCTTTATCATGTCGGGTACTCGAAATCCAAAGATCCCAGCCCTTGGTAGAATATTGGGGTATGAATAACATACCTTTTCTGAAACATGATTTCACTTCAAATCCATCCACTTTCTTCATTTCACAAAGTTAAGTTAAGTTCCTAAAAGATAAATCTCACAAAAAACTAAATAAGGAAAGAGTGGGCGGAAGGAAAGAGGGGAATATCAAGTCTGTGATGTGAAGCTTCCACATATTCCCCTTCTAATTGAGCTAACATTCATTATAGTTGTTCATTCCATTGAAATTATCTCTACTTCAAAACCGTACATGATATTTTGACCACATACAACTCCTTTCTTTACCATATGTACTCTGTGGAGATCTCTAGTTTTTTTTACATTATGAGTCAGCACCATATAATGTATTTATTACTTCATTGATATCATTATCCTGAGTATGGGAAGTATCATATAAAGTGATAGGGGGAATATCAAGTCATTAATATCATTATGGTGAATTTTAGCTCGTTCCATAAAAACTAAGAGGGGAAATATCCAATTAATTATTGATATCAATATATCGATTAAGAATTAGCCTAACTTAAATTATAGGTCGCTAAAAAAAATATTTCACTTTGATTTACATCATGTGTGGAATAGAGGAGGATTTTGAATTAAAAAAAATTGTAGCATAATGTTACAAAAACTACAATATGGCTTTGTTGTTTGAGTAAAGCTATCCAACAACTTCAATTCACTCAAATCCTAAAGGCTAATTGATTCATTGTAGGTAATCTTCATTGGCATAGCTTTAATTATACTTTTGACAATTTACTCTACAACATTAAGGATCTTTCTATTGTAACTAAGGAAAACTAGTGACTTTGCTTAAAAATAATGCATATATATATTAATCAAGGGGATCTCAAGTAATTAATATGATTATGGATATTTTTATCTTGCCTCATATCAAATTAGGTCTCCAGTTACTAATGAAAATATTTCATAATATCTTGGTTACGATTTTGATGCCCTACCTTTATTGTTACTTCTTTTTTTGCTAGAGAATATGAAATTGGGTGAAGAAACATTGTAACTATCACTAGCAGATTCAGTGCTTATGTTAGTAAAGCCTATATTTAGCATATCAACAAAATGGAATAGTTAGAAGGCTAAATGGAGGAGGATATTGATTCATTTGATTTGATAAGTGATGGTAAATTAAATTGCAGCAATAGCTATCGCAAATGAGGATTTTCACTTGGAGTCACATGTAAGAATTTTGATTGAATTTCATAGGTGGGAGAGGAACTAACTCGATGTAAGGATTAGAATATCCTAGCCTGCAACCCTGGAGAAGAAGTGTTTCCTTCAATTATTTTCCTTCATGTTTTTGATATATCCACTTGCAAACAATGCATGTTAAGGTTTTTAATTTTTTTTTTCATAAAATATCTATTATCTCTCCACATCCATGTATTGATAGAATATGAACTTACACTTTGTCTGGGCTTGAACATATTCAAACTCTTAACGAGTAGGCCACCTAACTAACTCAATTTACCACTTGGATTCTATGTGCTGCTAAAGTCATCATCGACTTTGCTGCATGCGAGTTTGATACCCCTTATGCATAATGGAGTCAAGTTTTTTCTATCGTCATGTTCACATTCTTTGAAATTTCTATCAATTTCCATTGGAAAATTTATTAATCAGCTAATATGTGTTCCGTAATATTAGTGGAAATATGTGCCAATGGGAAAGTCTCATATAAAGCGAATGGGGCGATCTCAAGTCATTGACATAATCATGGTGAATTTTGGATCGTTCCAGATTACATTAAGAGGGGAAATATCCAATTACTAATCTGAATATATTGATTATGAATTAACCTCATTTAAACCGTTGGTTGTTAAGGAAAATATTACATCTATGTTAACGTCATGCAAAATAGAGTAGGATTTTGAAATTAAACATTTGTATCTTAATGTTGCAGAAACTATGGTATGGACTTCAATACAACCTTTTTCTTTGACTAAAATTCTCCAATGACTTAGATTTAGTCGAATATTGAAGGCTAGTTGATTCTCATCATTGGTATAGTTTTACTTATACCTTAGACAATTTAGTTTACAAAATTAAAGATGTTTCCACTGCAATTAAAGAAAACTAGTGATTTTACCTAAAAATAATGCATATACATTAATTAAGAGAATATCAAGTAATTGACATGATTATGAATATTTTTATTTAGCTTCACATAAAATAAGAGGAGTAGATCTCTAGTCTGCAATTAAAGAAAACTAGTGATTTTACCTAAAAATAATGCATATACATTAATTAAGAGAATATCAAGTAATTGACATGATTATGAATATTTTTATTTAGCTTCACATAAAATAAGAGGAGTAGATCTCTAGTTATTGATCTCAAAATCTTAGTTATGAGTCAACTTAACTTAAAGACACCATTTCATGGATTTGTTACTTCATCAACATTGTCATATTGATTATAAGAAAGCTTCATATAAAGCAATAGGGGAATATAAAGTTATTAACATCATCAATATCAATATTCCCCATATAAAGAAATAGGGGGAATATCAATATTTGGTATAAGAAAAAGAAAATTACATTGTAGGATGTGTCTCTTAGAAAGGAAGAAGGGCCCACGGAAGCAAGTACATAAGTTATTGCAAAGTCCGAAGTTTAATTAGAGGTAGAGTCTACAAAAGGACATAAAGAAAAATCATAGGAAGGAAAAAATAAAAAAGCCACAAAGATTAATAAATCAAAGGAAAACCATGTTAAAGAGTTAAATACATAAGAACTGATTCCTAAAGTTGATGTATATCTCCATCCACACCACATAGAGAAACAAAATTCATCAAGGCAAGGGAATGAGCATCAACAAACTTATTATGAACTAGCATGACACAAAAAAGGAAACCAATCAAGAGATGCATGGAGGATTACCACCACCGTATGATGATGCCAGGATAGAGAAATAATCCCATGGCACCAAAGGTGAGATAAGTATCAATTTCAGGGTGGAAAGACAACAATTGGATGTCATGCTCATCTTCCATTTGTATGTATGGATTCACGTACTTGGTACTAATTGGATACATTGCTTAGATGATCATATTATATGGTTTATTCCCATGTTTTGAGGATGAAACATGTGAATGGGGATGGAATGTAGTGTAGCTAGGGATGTAATGAGGGGGCCAAAGGGACCATAGTGACAATAGTTGAGGCCATTCAATGTAAGGTGGACTAGGTTCACTATATTATTAAATAAGGCCCACTATGGTAGTTAGATATATTGTCGTAATGTGAACATAATAAATGCGAGAAGGATTTCTAGAAGGTTCCTTCTCTAGAATGTTCTTAGGTAGTATTATATAAAGAAGGGATGAGAAATTTAATGAGCATAATGAAGTATATTGTAAATGTATCAAGAATTGCTTGAGGAGTGCATTCCTTCCATAAGGAATAATATATGGCGTTACCCTACCTCAATGGTTTTGTCTAATTCTTGTGTGATTATTTTATGTGAATGATATGGGTTTGTTATTACAACTAAGGATTTAGATTCATATTTATTGAGATTTATTGAGGCACATAACAATAATTTTGAGGTCTTTATGAGTTCCCTCCTATTGAACCCACCCCCATCTTGCAAGTTTCTATGTTAGATGACTATGTTATTAATTCTATAAAGAACCCTAACTAAATCACAAACTTGATAGTGGGAATAGCTTGAACATAAAATCTCAACTTAAACACTTCAAATTTCTAAGAAAAAATACAATGGAAATCATAAAATTGATTGGAAATAAATTCAACACAATCTCTTAACTTCAACCCTTCAAATTTATGAGAAAATGGAAATGGAAACAACTGTAGTGTCTTAATACTCAACTTCTTAGAATAGGCCGTTTGAAAATGGTAATAAAAATATCATGTTTTATGTTTTGAAATGGAAATGGGAAAACTTTAGGTGTCAATAGTCAACTTTTGAGAATAGTCCTTTTGAAAATGGTAATGAAATTGTTTTAGCTTTAACATTTTACTTCTGAGAAAAGTTTAGAAAATGATAATGGAATTGTTTTCGAGAATAGTCTACTTCTAGAAATAAGTTATCACACTTCAGGTTTTGAAAATCAGAATGGAAAATATATAGGTTACAACACTTCAATTTTGAGACAAGATTTTAAAATGGAGAAAACTTCAGGTTTCACTTCTGAGATAGGATTTTCAGGTTTCGACTTCTAAGATAGGATTTTAAATTGATATTGGAGAAGGTGCATGACATTAAAACAAAAGGCTTATGAAACACCACATGCATAGCATATGCCAACTAGATAGTAACAAAATAGTTTCGTTGTGTGAATGCATCTCTATTTTTTTATTATCTTTTGACATCATATTGAAAAGTTGCCTACTGTTATTAGGCCATACATGTTAAAAGTTAGTCTTTGACTGTGCATAATTAAATGAAGATTTAAGGTAATGGAAAGTCTAGGATGACTTCTTTGTTTCATTTACAATTCATGGTGTATAGTGACTATGGTTTTTCATATGTGGTGGATCTTTCTTTTTGAGAAAGGGATAAAAGAACAATAATGGCTAGTCATGTAATATTTGAAAACACAAAAGCTCAGATGGAGTCTTATCATTAGAATTATGTAGGGTATTGGCAATGGTGTTAATGGTATCTTGTAATTTAGAATTTGTTGAAAAACTAGAAACACAATTATTGGTATTATCTCCTCATTGGAAAAGGATTGGTTGGGGTTGCATGTCCAATGGTACTTAACGCCCCAGGTTTAAATTCATAGTCAAGTCATTGAATAAGAATTTATTGATGTAAACTCAAAGTAAAAGTAAAAATAAATTCAAGTGAACTTATGAAGACTTGTAGTGTATGGATTCAAAGTTCATTTGGGAAAGTTGAGATATAAAGCCAGAGTTTAAAGTTAGTTAAAGTCATTGAAATTGTTAAATTCAAAGGCAAATAAACAATCAATTTCAAAGTTGAAGTCAAATTCAGAGTCATAACTGAGCCTTGTCAAATTCAAGTCAACTATTTAGATATTGTCATGTCATGAAAATTCATTAATGTAAATATGTTTTAAAGAATTGAGTTCTCATTGTCATGACATTTAGTTTGGCCAACTATAGTCACAAATTTGAGTCTATGTCGGAACTAGCCATTCCAACATTAGAAATTGTTTGCAGGAACCATTGAGTACTAGAAAAAATATTATGAATACATGAACAATATCATGATGAAGATATCAAGAAATTAGAATACAAACTCCTAATGAAATATTCATAATTTTACATAGATGACACAACCAAACAGGATAAAAGAAGATGAAGAAGAGAAAAGAAGATACAAACTCCATGAAAAAAGAAGATTATAGAGGAAAGTACAAGCAAGCTAAAATAATAATAATATGGACTCCTAGGAATGAGCAAAAGAAGAAAGAGGCAATAGAAAAGATACAAGGACAAGGAAGAAAGTTTGTTGTAGCAAATAAATAACAGTGGAGTAGCAAAAGAGAAAGCATAATGAGTTAGAAGGAAATGAATGAAGATTAAAGAAGAAAAATAAAGGTAAGAATAAAGAAATACCATGAGTTGCAATCATTTCAAGAAGATTAAATATGCATCTATAAAATATTAATGTCCTCCTTGATAGTGTTTTTTGATGATGAGAAATAAAATGGTCTTGGTTCTATGTTTGTATAAGCGCTAGATTAGCCTGAAATAAAAATTTGAAATTGTATGCACCTGAGTCAAATGTTTATGTAACTACTGAGGAAAGTATCCCCTTCATAATTTCAATGTTGAATTGTTCATGGTAAACCAAAAACCACTTTTCATGACAGAGGAAGGTTCGTGGTTATCCATAAATGATCAATAAACTGTTGTGGATATTCCACTGGAATAGCTCATCATAAAAGAGCTAATAAATAAAACTAAAATCTACACTATGAAGTTTAAATTCCTTTCGATTCCATAATTTTTAGTTACTAACTTTCTTCTTATGCATGAAATAGATCAAATGAAAAAAATAGAGAACAGTAAAATACAATCACACACCATCCACAAAATAACAAAAATATTTTCTTTTGGAAACCCTTATGGGAGAAAACCCAGCTAGAAGGTGAGGTTGTTATGCTCTCTTTTCTTTGGTATGGAAATAATGCAAGTAAAAAGGAAAAGGAACTCTCTATGGAGTTACCTGAGACCTGTGGCCTATTAGGATGCTACAAAGCATTAATCCCCTATGTTATGATCTCTAATTTCCCACTCCCAGTTATTCTACTATGATATGGAACAAAATACAATAACATAGAATGGAACCCCTTCTCCTCCTGATGGCCCAATATTGAACATAACATGATAGCCATCTAGGGGTAGGCTTTTTACTTCCTCAACCCTCAAATGTGTTAGGTTTTTGGAACTTATAGAATATTATTGAAATTACACACGTGGCTAGCCCCATATGCATGAGTAACAAGGGCTGACATGACATCCTTTCGTACCATGGTGGTCAACACGGTAGATCAACTTGAGGGAGGCATAACTTTTCCATACGAACTCCGATTGATGCATTTTTTTCTCTGTTGGAAACGTATCGATGTGTAGAATAGTGCCACAGGGTCCTGGATACACTAGGAAATATTGAACCACAAAAATGTCATTTTATTCCTCAAATGTCTCTAGAAGGTTCTGGACTCCAATTTTCCAAATTGGGACCTGCCACTAAAATGACCCTACAAGTTGATTCCTCCAATCTTTTCCACTATGAAAGAATCGATATAGAAGACAAATAATATAATGATCTAATAGAGATCATACCTACCCATTTAGGGAGGATTTTGGTCCCCAAAATATTTATTAAATGAGGTGAAGAAATTTTTCCTCGACCTTATCCCTGGAGTACCACTTTTCTTTTCCTAGAAGTTGTCCTTTCAACCCAACCTACCAAAGTTCATGTTGCCCCTATATTGTAGTTCTAGACCACTTTTGTAAAACTATGTCCTCTTCCAACTCTCCTTGAGCATTTGGTTCTAAATTCTTTATGGAAGGTAGTACCTACTCCTCCTCCTGATCCGACATGGAGGGATCATCGAGTTTGAGATTCTCCACATTCACTGTAACTAAGAAAATCTACATGTATTGGGGTTGACTGATTTTTTTATAATTACCTCCCACCTTTTCCAATACCTCAAAAACACCATACTATAGAGCCTTGATATTCTTACTAGAACCCTATAGTCTTTCCTTATTCAGTTGTAACCATACTTTGTCTCCCACTTGAAACATTCTCTATGTTGTGTGTTGGTCATGTCTAGCCTTGTACCTTTCCTATGACTTTTTCAATGTCTCTTGTACTTGCAAATGGATATGCCTGACCTTCTCAACAATTTTTCTTCTTTTAAAGCATCTCCTTTGAGTTCCTCTATCACTCCTCCTTGTTTTCCATATACAACATCTAAGGGTGAAGGTGGAAAATATCCAAAGAAAATTTCAAAATGTGAATTACTAGTAGAAGTGTGGATTTCTCTATTATAAGAGTGTTGTATATAGATCATATTTTCATACCAACTCTTCATATTCTTCTGATTATAACCCTCAAAATTGGCAACAAAGTCATGTTCACTACTTCTGTCTTACCCATCGGGCTATGGATGGAATGTTGTAGATCTCTTGATCTTATTTTCCATCTTCTCCCACAATGTAGTCCAAAAGGAATTAAGAAATCTGACGTCCCTATCTGAGATGATACTCTTGTTTATCCCAAAGTGCACCCAAACGTATTCAAAGAACTTGTTTGATACTTCTTGTCCATTGATGGTATTTTTATAAGGCATGTGAATGCACATTTTGTTGAACCTATCAACTACCATAAATAGATAGTCATGTCCCTTACTGGTTTTTGGTAAAACTCCCACAAAATCCCTAGAAATACTTTCCCAGTGTCGATTGGGTTCCAGTAAGGGATGGTATAGACATTTCCTCCTATTACTAGGCTTGTTGGTACAACAAAGTATACATCCTCTAATATATCATGATACATCTTCTTGCATTTTGGGCTAGTACACATACCTTTGTAGGTTGGAAATTGTCTTCCCAACACCAAAATGTCTTACAACCTTGGAGGTGTGAGCCTTTCTGATAAGCTACAATTTTTCACCTTTAGGAACAAAAAGATTGTCAAGATTGTAGAGTAAACCATTCTAGAAATGAATATAGTAATCCTTGATGTCACCTTCTTATATATTAATTTGGCCCTATAGCTACTGAAATAACTCTTTGAAGTCCTCATCTTCTCTGTATGCCTCTTTGTATGCATCATGGGTAAAAGGATCCATGTGCATCATAGTTCATAAAGTTATAGTCTTGGGAATGAGTGGTCATGAAAGCATGTCTACCAACTTGTTTGTGCTTCCATTCTTATACTTTATGACCAACCAAGGTATTGTAAGAACCCCATCCATTTGTAGTGGCTCGTTTTTTTTAAACTTACTCTAGGCCTATAAATATTGGAGCGGTTGGTGATATGTGTGGATGATGGTATCATTTCCCATCAGATAGTGATTCCACTTTTTGATATATTTTATCAAGGCATAGAGCTCATTTTAGTAGGTACAATGGTTGAGGAATACCCCATGAAATAATTCAAAATGATAGTAAATAGGCCTTCATCCCTGCATCAAGACTTCTCCCATGGCATACCTTCTTGCATCTATCTCCACTTCGAAGGGATTCTACAAGATTGGTAACGCGAGCACTGATTCTTGACTGATATTTCTTTCAACTCATCAAAATCCTTTTGCTAACTCTCCCCCCACTAGAAACTCTTACCACTTGTTTTTATGGCATGGAGTGGTGAAACTACTACTGAAAATGAAGCTAGGAAATTCCAAAAGTACTATACTACCCCAACAAATCTCCTAACTTCTATGCAATTTGTAGGAACTGGCCAATTCATAATGGAATCCATCTTGGAAGGATTTGTTGGGACCTCTGTTTTTCTTTTTTTTGTAAAGTGAGGTTGAGGTTGGTGTTGTGCCAACCTATATAAAATGTAAATTACTTTGTACTGTATAAATGGAAAAAATCCTTCACAACACTTAAATAAGAATAAGCACGAGAGAAATCTTATAAACCTAAATTATTAGGGTAGATGTTGCATAGCAGGGATGATTTTAAGGATGGGAATTTATTTTAAAATGTAGAAACCTTGGCAAATATTACTAATCCTTCATATGTCAACTATAAATGTTTGGTGATATTTGTTTAAAAATATTCAAATTTCTAAGTTTTTATATATTTTTTATAAAATTTTGGCGATTTTAAAGGTAAAATAATTTTATCCTATAGAATTTGGGCGAATCATTTTTAAAATAGCGAATCTTGTTTTTGGCAAACCCATGGAAAATTAGCCCATGAGCGAAATTTAGCCCCTAAAATCATCCCTGTTGCATAATAAGACATATCATATAGATGCCACAAGAACACTAACAATATTATATAATGTCAATATCTGAGAGCCAAGAGTGCCACAAGATTGCACATAAACACTTTCCTGCTAAAGTATACCAGGGGAAGGAAGCAAAAGTTTGAATTAGGATGAGTCAATGGTTGTGGTTGGGGCCTATTGGGCCCTCCATTTTTAAGAAATGTCCATTTTTGGGAAATACCAAAGTTTTGAAGAAAGCACTGCACGACTAGATGGAAAATGGAAAGTAGCAGAAATCAGTTAGAAGAGATAAAATCTAACTGAAAGTGTAACAATAGTGGAGACAACAAAAAACACCATGTTCTAGCTGGACAAGAAGTTAGAAAATTGGCAAAATCACTGAAAGCCAGTGGAAAAGGCCGGAAAAGTAGCAAAACAAGAAGTCCAAGAAGCATCCAAGAGAATAGTATAAAGAGGAAGGAAGCGCTACATAGAACATGTTACAGAGATTAACGAAGGTAATGAATGAGAAAATGAAGGAATAACACAAGACATACACTGATACTACTGATGTTTGAGTTGGGATTAATTTATCCTGGATAAACTATTGCAATGGGTTTGTTGGGAATCTTGTGCTTGCACAGTTGAATATTGAGTCTGTAATGGGAATTTTGGCGTTAGACCTTATTAGGCAGTATGGTGCATGAGCATCTATTGTAATATGATCAATGTTATTGCTTCTAATATAATGGAATGGTTTGGGCCATAAAATTTCTTAGATATTGACCTAATATATCATGTATGGATATATATTTATGTTGCACAACCTAGTTTATCTTATGCTTATTCGGTATTAGATAATTGTTGATATGTATCTTTAAGTGTTAAAGTATGGATCTGCATGGTATTGAGTTAGACCTGATGATGAATTCTCCTTGACTCGCTTCACCACACACGTCTCGGATGTGCTTCGGGTGAGACCTCCTTCCCTTTTGGAAGGTTTAATATGCCAACGCCCCTATATTAAAATGGCACCCTTTGTTGGTAACCTCCGACAAATTTGGTCTCAATTTTGCGTGAACAAATGGTTTCGTTTTTGGGACCTAGTATTTAAAGTGAGTTTTTATAGGATGCCTCATTGGATCTTCAAATATGATGTTGATAATTGATGGGAAATAAGGTGCAATGCATTCATACAACAAGAAGTCAAGTTGTGACACAAAATATTTAGGGTTTTGAAGAGTGTTGTCTTCTATTCGGAACCTGTGAGTGACTAGTATGAGATATTTTGGATCGGATTTCCTAAATAGGTATTTCAATGGTTATATGTATTGTCGAGGATTTAGAAACTCTTCACTGGTTAGATCATAACATCTCTCATGCTGTAGATTTTTGGTTGCATACTACTTTGGAAGGTTATACTATCGAGTTTTCTATAGAGAACCACAAATATTTTTCAAAAGAAAAAGTTGTATTCAAAGAAGGGGCTAGAGGAAGACTGTTGCGGGAAATCCTTCTTTGGATCAAGAATTTTTTAGGGAAATAAGGAATGCTAGTTGTACCTTCAATTGATATGGAATTTTAAACCCTTATGCTCAGGGGGGAGGTGGTTTGTGGGAGGGTCATGAGTTAATAAAGGAGTTTCTAGAGATGGGGGGATGACGAGACAATATTGCAAGAAATGAATGATCTCTAGGGAGGGATGTGGATTCTCAGAAGAGGTAGAGAAGCCATATGATAAAGGTAGTGAAGATACCCTATCAAAAGGAGATCAATTGTGATGGTAGTTGAAGAAAATAATTGGAGAAATTGAAAGAGTTGCAAAGACGTCGAAGGTTGGCCAACCGATGGTTGAAGGAGAGATCTGGTCAGAGAGGTGAAGTTTTTGAAGGAGGCATATAGGAGAAGGAATCCTTAGGTGAGACAGAGGAATAAGTAAATATAGATGCTACCATTGAAGAATAATACTCATTTGATACCTTAAAGGGAGTTGTGGGAGAATTGAAACCCGCAACGTCAAAAAATTTTGGACTGCGTCATGAGGTATATGGAAACTTTCAAGAAAATAAGACCATCGAGATCAAATAAATATTCTCTATTAGTATTGGAGCTAGCCCCGAGTCACCTATTCCCCCAATGCCATCTAAAAAAATGTTAATATCTACACTAAATCCCTCTGTATTTTCTGTCATTTCTAACCCTTATAGTATATAAAGTTTGAGTAGTAAGAGCAATGGAAGTGTGGTGAGTGTTTTGGTTATAGAACAACCAGGATCCTCGAGTTAATTTTAATAGGATCTCCAAGTCCATTGATGCCACATCAACATGTAGGTTATCTTACCCGATACTTCAAGTTTTGGGGTAAAGGGGATGCAGAGATTGAGAAACAATGGCTTCTTTGTGAATCCATGTGGAGGTATCATGGAACTCTCAACGCAAACAAATTGGTTGAGTTCCAGACTACTTTGATGGGTTGAGATTTAAAGTGGTACATGAAATATATCAATCCAGAGAATAATCAATGGAATCCTTTCTCTTTACCCAGGTGAAGCAGAGGTTCATAGAATAATTTTTGTTACCTCGATTAGAGAAAGATGCTCTCTCCGAGTTCCAAGAGATAAAGCAAAGAGACGGTGAGTTCACATGGGAATATAACCAAATATTTAAGGATGTGATATGGAAGTTAGAAAACCCTATCCATGAGGATCATCAGAGATAATGGTTTATTCAGGGGATGTTACTGTTAACCTAAATCTGATTGACTCAGAAAAGGATAGCTACTTTGGGAGAAGCGTTGGAACAAGCCATGAAGATTGAGGCTATGGCAAGCTATCGTGGAAGCTTGTGGGTGATGAGACCACCTGAAGATAATAATACTGCGTAACTGGAAAATCCATATCTCCTCATTAACTGAAAATATCCAAGAGTTGACCCTTACTATAGCAGGTTGACCATAGGTATGGTGTACTAGATGTTATATTGAAGGTCATACAACAATTGAATGTCCAAGATCCTGTTGGGCCTCCATTTTTTAGAAATGTCCATTTTTGGGAAATGCCAAAGTTCTGAGGAAAGCGTTGCATGCAAGCTATAAAATGGATAGTAGAAAAAATTAGTTATAAGAGCTAAAAGATAAATAAATGTGTAACAACATGGGGGAAAACAAAAATCACCATGCACCATCTGGACAAGTAGTTATAAAAGAGGAAAAATTAGTAGATGCTAGAGGAAAAAGATTGGAAAAGTAGCAGAAGAAGAAGTCCAAGAAGCGGTCAAGAGAATAGTATAAATAGGAAGGAGGCGCAATGAGGAACATGTTATATAGGTTAAAAAGGTAATGAATGAGAGAATGAAGGAATCACACAAGAGAGATAGCAATACTTTTTTTGTTTGATTCAGTATTAAGTCAGTCTAGATAAACTATTGTAACAAGTTTGTTGGGAATCATGTGCTTGCGTAATTGAATATTGATTTTGTAATGAAAATTTTGGGGTTAGAACTTATTAAGCAGCCTGGCGTATGAGAATCTATTGGAAGAAGGCCAATGATATTCTTGTTAATATAATGGAATGGTTTGGGACCTATAATTTTTGAGATATTGACCTGATATTTTGTGTATGGATCTATCTTTATGTTGCAAAACCTATCTTATATTATGTTTATTTTGTATTAGATCATTGTCGATATGTATCTTTAAGTGTTAAAGTATGAATTTTCATGGCTTTGATTCAGACCCGATGATTCATTCTCCTTGATTCACTTCACCACACATGTCTCGACTACACTTCGGGTGAGACCTCCTTCTCTTGCGGAAGGTTGAATATTTCAACGGTCTTAGACTACAATGATACCCTTTGTTGGAAACCTCTGAGAACCCTGGTATCGATTTTGCACTAAAAAATGGTTCCATTGCCAGGACTTGACCTTTAATGTGAGTTTTTAGAGGATGCCTCATTGGATCTTCAAACCTGATGTTGAGAATTGGTGGGACATAAGGTGCAATGTGTTGATACAACAAGAACCTGAGTTGTGCTACAAAATATTTAGGGTTGTGAAGAGTGATTTATTCTATTCGAAATCTACGAGTGACCGGCACGAGATATGTTGGATCATGTTTCTTGAAGAGGTATTTCAGTGGTTAGATCCTCTGTAAGAAGCTCTAGAATACAAAGATCGAGATAAAACAAGATATAACTAGACCATCGAGGGTTTAGAAACTCTTCACTAGTTAGATCATCAAATCTCTCGTGCTATGGATTTTAGGGTGCAGACTACTTTGGAAGTTTATATTATCGATTATGTTGTAGAGAACCACTGATATTTTTAAAAAGAAAAAATTGTATTCAAAGAATGGGCTAGAGGAATACTTTTGTGGGAAATCCCTTTTTTGATCAAGATTTTTCTAGCAGAAGAAGGGATTCTACTTGTTCCTTGAATTGATATGGAAATGTAAACCCCTACACTCAGGGGGAGGGTGGTTTGTGGGAGGGTCATGGGTTAATAATGAAGGTGTTTTTGGAGATGGGGGGCCAATGAGAGAATACTACCAAAAATGAACGAACTCTAAGGAGGGTTGCATCTACTGAAGAGATGTGGTTAAACCATATGAGAAATATAATGAAGAGACCCGATCAATCACAGAAAGAGATCTATTATGATGGTAGTTCAAGGAAAAATTTAGAGAAATTGTGAGAGTTTCAAATACATGGAAGGATGGAAAAAAAATTATACAATTATTTTTTACCTGATCAGTTGATGGGAATAATCTAGGGGTCAATAGTTTGAAACATTGAGCCATACCACTTTTCCCCTAAGATTACAGTGCTTTTACTGTATGGTTGTTGGTTGGTCATTTATATTCTGTGACAAGGAAATGTTGGTCGCTGCCTACAAGAATGCAGTCCACAACCGGGTCTGTTAATCCATTTTTAGGATTGTTTTCGTGGGATGAGATTCAATCACGTATTTTACATGGTTTGACCTAGAGAAGATTTTTATCTTGGGCATGAAAATCCTATCCAAATTAACCTTTTATCTTATCTCTACTATCCTATAAATAATGAGGGTCTCTCATGGGAAAAGGGGGAGGAAAGGAGAAAGTAAGTTTATGCTGGCAGATTAATCATGGAGCTTGGCCAAGGAACCTTGTTAAAAATTCAAATTGTAGCTTGTTTCACTTGATTAATATAACATGTAGAAGATGTTTCCCTCTACTTGGATGTGTATGTAATTACTATGTTTTCTTGTGTTATGATACATCATTAGATCTACCTTTAATTTATGCATGACTACTTGGATCTTTTGAATGGTTTTCATGTCTCCATGTGTGTAGATATGAGTTGGTAAGGATGGAGGACATCTTCGTAGGAACTAGTAGCTAAGAAACATGTAGGGGAAACCACCATAATCTGGGTAATCCTTCCATATCAATAGATATTTTTCATGTATACCTTATATCTAGGGAAATTTGTAGATTACATATCTATTCTATCTTAGGTCTAGGAAGAGTCTAATGGAGTTAACTCCTATAGGGTGAAAATATCCTACAACAGAATGACGACTCCACTAGGGAAGCCACTACTTTTCAGTTAGTTTTTCTTCCTCAGTTTCTTTGATTTATCTTTCCAATATCATTTCTTGTTGTAAGCCCCAATATTTTGGTCTTAACCTTTCAATGAACCATTTCCGAGGATATTTGTAAATCTTCAGTTTCATATCTAATATATCTGTCCCAGATCTATTTCTTTTTTCAATCGTATGGTCATGATCATGGCTCATTTATAAACACAAGTCGACCTTCCCATTTTGGGTCGCTTATTTCTCCTTTACTGGCCATGAATTCCCTTAGAACACCATTACTTGGTTCGATCATTGCTTTTGGTCTACTCGCGCACCTTTGCAAGGTGCGACCGGTCACTCTGTGGAAATTCATAGGGCACGACCAGGCTCTCAAAAAGCCTTTTTTTTAAGGGAGATCCTTCAAAATATAGCCCAGCTTTGTTTCTGTTTGTTCTTCTATCCCTCCAGATCTCTTTTGGATCTATTCCAGTAGCCATTTCTTCCATATATTTCAAAATCAATTTGAAATATTTTCCTTTGTGTGCCATTTCCATTAGTTGATTAAAAACATTTTCTATCTTTGTGGGTACAATTTAGATCAATTAATCTTATTCCCCAAGACTTTCAAAGTGTCGATGGCATTTTTTCTGTAGAGAGTTCTTTTGTTTTTAGAAATATTTTGGGTGTTCCTTTAGATTTTCTTCCCTTGTGTAAACAAATCCAACTCTCTTGATTTGCATTTTGTCCTAGAGTGCAATTTGTTTTTCAAGTTTTTTGAAAACTTTTCTTACCATTGAAAGCTTGAATTTTGCATTGATGACATTTTTGTTCTTGGATATTATAGTCCTTGGGTGATTTTTTAAAATTTTTCTTCCTTAGATTTTGAACTATTTGCAAGTATCATTGCATGCTTTCATTTTGTTGGAAAACAAGAGAAAATAAGTGTTTTTAATTTTCATCCAATTTGAAAAGGAAAAACAAAAAATAAGTTTTTTGGTACATAGTTGAAAGGGCTTGTTTTTGTTTGGGATTTCATAAATAATAATTTGGTAGTTTTGGATTTTAAACCTTTCCATTTTGATTAAAGAAAATGAAATTTGCTTTCCTGTGGTGTTCATTTTTTAAACAAGAAAATATATCTTCTCTTTCCCACAATTAGAATTCATCGAAAGGAAAATATTTGGATTTCATTCTTTCTGCATTATTTTGGATTCAAGTCTTCACACCACTAGTTTCACCTCCGTACACCCTACTGAGTAAAAACAAGCATTAAAATCAACTAATTTTTTAACCAAATTAACTAGACATTTTTTTGAGTACACCAACAATAGCCTAGGATTAGAGTTTTTGGACTAGGAAAAGTGAGTAAATTGTCCAAGACTACTAAAACAAATTGTAGAACACTAAAGAGGAAAAAAATACAATTTTTGTATAGGCATAATCGAGACCCCCATCTAAAATAGGGGTTAAACAAGAGGTTGTGTGTGGAAGAGAAGCAAATCTTACCCCTCGGAAGCTTGACCAATCGTAGTGGACAAAGTGTATATTGGGGTTTTTTATTGGGTGTTATCGGTTCATTTGGTATCGGTGCTTCTTGAATATTGAATCTATTCAGGGTTCTCAAGAGTCTTATCATTCCACTTTTCTTTATTCCTCTGGAAGAGATTCAAACCCTTTTATCCTACCCATACTTTTGGTCTCAACTGTCGACTGTACCCCCCAAAGGCTGATTGTGATTTGGTAACCTTAGTGACCTTTCTTAGGTATTTATAAAGAATAACATAGGAATATTCCCACGGTAACAAAGGAAGATTTTTTATCACACTCTCATTAACCTTGGAGGGTGATCCCATGAAAGAGAGGATTGCTTTCATTGAGAAGGGTTGTTACGTGGAGGTTGGGGTTGTTGGGTATGTGTTATATTCTTTGCATGAGAAATAGTGTCACGTCAGGTGCACAGGGGGGGCGCTAGGTCGCCCCTTGGGGGGTGTAGGGGGGAGAATCCCCCCGCATAGGGTTTCAAGGGTAGTGCCCTCGATTTTTTGTTCCTACCTCGAGAAACATGTCACATATTTAGGTGGTTTTTTGGCACATGGTTTTTTGCCGATGGTTTTCTATTTTCGGTTAAGGAATTAGGTTTGTTGACTAATCCGTGTCATTGGGTTAGGGTTTTGGATGCCACTAGATTCATATGTATATTATATTGTAAACAATGTATCACAATGAATGAATATAGAATATGTTCATTTTCCCAGTTTGGGTTTCCAGGGGAAAAATCTCTGTGTAATGTTTTTATTTTCCATTGTATGTTTTCTTTTATTTTACTGAAAATTTGTTTGCAGTAAATATTATACAAGGTTAAAATATACAGGGGTAATTTGTTCTCATAGCTTTGTTGATGGCTTGAAATCCTATCTTCGGAAGACCCTTTTATCTATTGTTTCTTGTTTGATTACTTGTAGTTTTTTTTTAAAGTTCGTAGTTGGCATTAGAAATCATTAAACTTTCACCGTGGTCAATATCGATATTCGTATATCTTGGAGAATGCAAGGGTTAGACCCTGAAGATCACTATCATCCAAAAAACCCTTACAATGAGGGAATAGTTAACGAAGAACATGTCTATAAATTAAGAAGCATAGGTCCCTCAGGAGACCTAATTGAAGGGGCAGTTGAAACCATCGAACAAGGTAACTTCCTCACCAATCCCCCTCCCTCACCAGTCACTAGGGTACCTACCTATTTTAATATTGAAAACTATCACCTTCCATACATGTACAACATACGATCTTCTGGCATGAATGCATCAACATCCACCTATACAGATGGAATATTAATACCCCCAATGAATCCTAAATTTTTCTCCCTGACACACATTACCACTTCTAGAAATTTTCCTTGGTGGCCAACATCATTCACCCCAATAACCTTTCAATGAATATCTATGGGGACAACTCCTATTCCCACCACTATAACTAAACCTAGATTGACACAAATCGCAATACTTGGTCACCCATACAAACTCACTCTAGTCAAGTATCCAACGATGTCGCTGCCACGAGCCCTTCAAAAAGTATCTTGTATCTTCACCCCTCCAGTAAAATAGGTAATTTAATGATATTAAATCAAACTATTTATCCTACACTGACTATTCACATAGGAGGTTCTTCTTTACCTCCCATTGGGGGAAAAATTCTAACTGGGGAGAAACCCTCAGTTGTAGGTCCCTCTCCAACATGGGGTCAACAAAAAA
Organism: Picea engelmannii; assembly: GCA_009831015.1. NCBI lineage: Eukaryota > Viridiplantae > Streptophyta > Pinopsida > Pinales > Pinaceae > Picea > Picea engelmannii. Next base: position 445,284 of record ML777870.1, read on the forward strand.
CATGGGGGAAAGAACCACCATGGGGACAACAACTAGTTTCAGGGAAAACCTAATTTGAAGGGCCATTACCGACCTAGGGAAAAAAACTAGGTGGGGGGGAACCCTCAACTGCAAGCTCATTACTGACCTGGGGACAACACCTTGCTAGAGGGAAACCCCCAAATTTGGGAAAATAACTGGTTTGGAGTCCATCCCTTACTGGAAACCAACCATAGAAACCTATGGATGGAGACTAGAACCAACCCTGGGGGAAAGCCATTTCCACAGGCCCTTCCACTACTTTTACTCAATTCCATACATGGATTTATTCAGGAGCGACCAACACTTTATGGGGTCAACCTCCTTCAACAATAATCCCTCCACAAGGAGATTTCCCTGCCCAAACAACAAACCCCATTATTCCCACTCCTAAACCTTTTCAACCTTCATATATGGGAGGAACAATAGGTCTTACAATACCAAATCAACCTGTATATGGTCCTACTGGTACTATGATGCCACATCAATATTACTAGTACACACAGCCAAAATGACAACTTCCTTTTATGGCCACATTAGATTTGTTGGATTTCTCCCATTTGATGAACGATCCCATACTCCATGCCCCATTTTTTCCCCCTATCCCTGCAAAAATCTTGTTCAACATCCCTAAGTTTGATAGAAAACTTTGAGAAGATATAAAAAACCACATCATGACCTTCCATCTTTGATTTTCTTCAAACTCCTTGATGGATGAATCCATTCTATTATGAATATTCCAGCGAACACTTACAAAAGAAGAATCCTTTTGAGTAGACATGCCCAAAAACCCAAGACCCCAATGTTGGGGAAAAAAAAATGAAAGCTAAAATATCCCTGCATGGTATATAAGGACTACCACTACACTAAAGACTTCCCTCACCTTCCTTAGGCTCATCAATATCTCAAACGAGGGGAAAATCCTTCCCAAACAACAATTTTAACTAACCCATTGTTACACATCAAAATTACTCACTTCAATGATGAACTATTGTCGTCATTACAAGTGTCGCAAGTGTCGTACTTTGGCCAAACATTTTTCAAGTGTCACAAATATCATACTGTCATCTTTCTTATGTCGTATCTCGAACGACATCACAGGAACACTTAAGACATCCTCAGATACTATTTAAAAGAAGGATATGTCATTTGACGAAGAGTACAAATATTTTTCCTTGAGAAAGACCACTTGAAAATAATTTTTGAAGGACAACACTCCCCTACCCACTAGTAGGGAGTGATAGTGCTCCTTTCCTTCCTTGGGGGGAGCATTGCAACACTCTGTGCACCATTTTGAGGGAGTGTTGTGATGTTGATGAAATCAAGGGAAGATCCCCCTTATCTCTGAAGTCAACTTGATTCAAATATGAGGTCAAGGATAGATCTTAGGGAGGATCCACAACTGATGGAGAAATATCCTCAACCTATCCCAAGAATCTCTAAGGTGGTTGGGCCTCTCAAAACCTATATAAAGAGGCCTCCTCATGGTGAAAGGGGGGGATAATGAAGGCATCAAAATTATGATCTCATAAGGGAGAATAATCAGTGAAAGCATAGTCATTTTCATTGTGTATCATTTGAGAAATGGTTTGGATAAGGAGAGCTAGAAGAAGCTTCTGCAATTTCATCAATGGTTTGTAAGTATCTCTTTTGAGTTCTCATTAATACATGTGCTTGGCCTGTTTCCTTCAAGATTATGTATACCTGCATGAAATTGTATTTGAAGGATAGATCTAGTTACAAACTAATCATGGTAGAATAGGAAGCATGCTTTGTCTTTGATTGGATTGCAAGACTTGTTGAAGAGCTTGGGGATCAATGCTCAACTTGGAATAGGCGAGGACAAACATCATAAAAAGGTACTCATATCTTATTCCTTTTCTCTATAGATTAGCTTAGCTAGGTTTAAAGGGATTCTAGTGACCATAGTTAGCACATTTCTGTCTTGTTCTTAGGGGTCTAGGGTCCAATAGGGAATTCACCTATCCACAGGGGGATCTTCCTGTAACAGAAATTGGCGACTTTCACCCTAGACCCCTAAGACCAAGAAAGAAAGGTGCTAACTTTGGTCACCGACATCCCTTTAAACCTATATAAGATAATCTATAGAGAAAAGGAAGAATATATGAGTACCTTTTTACAATGTTTGTCCTCTCCCATTCCAAGTTGAGCTTTGATCCCAAAGTCCTGCAATCCAATCAAAGACAAAGCATGCTTTCAATTCTACCATGATTAGTTTGAAACTAGATCTATCCATCAAAGACAAGTTCATGCAGGTATACATAATATTGAAGGAAATAGGCCAAGCACATGTATTAATGAGAACTAAAAAGAGATACTTACAAACCATTGATGAAATTGCAGTAGCCTCTTTCATCTCTCCTTATCCAAACCCTTGCTCAAATGATCCACAATCAAAATGTGTAATGTCACCATTTTGGGACATTATAACTTTACAGAGTGCTATGCCTACAAGAGTAGCCAGATAGTGGCGACAAAGAGTTCAGGAAATAATGAGGGGTTTTATTGGGCCCGACTTGCATCATTCATCATCAGGATCCATTCCACACAACTTGGTTTTGGTTTCGTTGCATTCCGACGATTTTTGTAATTTTGAGTTATTATGGGTCATATCTTAATTAATTTCACTAAGAAGGTCATAATGGGAATATTACTTGGAGAAACCTCTTAGTATAATAGCTCATCGGAATCAGGAAGAAGAGCACTATAGGATAATGTAATGATCCCAAGCGAAATTATGGCTTGGAATCACTAACTACCACTGGTTTGTCGATGTGTAGGTGTTTATTGAGTTATTAAGTGCATACAATATTCATTCAACACATGAAGATCATCATACATTCAAGATATAGAAGCACAAGCAAAGATCTGACCCTCTTATTATAAGCAATGTAGGATCAATACAATAGATGGCCAATCTGGCATAAACCTCAGATGGTTGTACAAACAATAGCTATGAGCTGCTACAAAATTCTCCCGTCAATACAAAAGAAGCCTCTAAAGGTTGGATAAGTAATAAATACCAGTATCAAGCAGATCTGAATGTCAAACCCTCCAACTAGAGAGTGCCACGCTCCAAGTGGAGACTGAAGCCCTCAATAATTTGGCCCTGATGGAAGAATGCTCCAAATGAGCCCAAACTCACAAGTAATAGATCAGGGTAGTGGGATCCTCCTCCTAAAGTTTCAAGCCCAACATCCAAGGAAAACCTCTCCAATTGTGAAATCTTCTAAGAGAGTTGTGCCCTCCTGAATAGCTAAATCGAACCCTCCTCAATGGTATGGTGCGCCCTTGCTGGAAATTCCCCAACAGTAAGGCCCTGTTGTCTTCTAAAGCTCTAAAAGGAGATATGCTGAGAGTAGAATGGTGTGGAGGAATATTTCATCCCTAAGACCAAGCTATGGAACAAGGTGAGTGGATATTTCACCACTGAGTTGCTCATAAGGGTTTGTACAACAAACCCCCAAACTGAATGCTCAAGAGCACTAACAAGAAATATAACAAAATCAGAATGAGTGATAGGTGCTCCCCAGCCTCTTACTTATACTTTTCCTTCTAATTCTCTATTGAGTTAGGTTAACCTCCAGGGTTAACTTCTATTCTTTTGTTGAGTTATCTTTTACTCCTTTTAACCTATTTCTTTCTCAAGTCCTTAAAAAAAAATATAACTTTAGTCTAGTTGACCTTTCCCCTCAGTGTGAGACTATGGCCTAATGGGGACACCTAGACCACTATGTCTTCCAAACCTCTTCTTTAAGAGGTGGGGGACATTACAGTCTCCCCTGCTTGAAATTGCTTATCCTCAAGCAATTCCAAACCTACTTCTCGTACCATCTATTCATTCTCCCATGTGGCATCCTCAATGGGCAAGTCTTTCCACCTGATCAGATACTCCTTAATGCTTCTCTTCCGGAGCCTCTTTTCTCGAACTTCCAATATCTCTTATGGAACCAGCACTAACCTACCTTCTTCATCCATGGGAGGTAGTACCTCAATGGGGTGGACGTGTTGGACGATAGCCCTATTCAAGAAGGATACATGAAAGACGTTGTGTATTCGACTTCCTAGTGGGAGTTCTAACTCATAATCCACGACCCCTATCTTTCTGTTGATTCTATAAGGCCCAAAGAAACGTGGCTGTAGTTTTTCTGCTCCGCTTCTTTTAATTGAAGCCTACTGGTAAGGTTGGAGCCTTAAATAAACCAAGTCACCCACTTCAAAAGTGCGCTCCACTCTGTGTTTGTCCACCTGGACCTTCTGCTGGTTCTGGGCTCTCTGTAAATGATCCTTTAACTCACGGAGAATGTCTTGGCTCTGTTGTACCCAATCCTGTACCATTGGTGCCCTGCTGTCCCCAAAGAAAATCTCCGCAAAGGAAAGGGGATCATAGCTATATAAATCCCTGAATGGTGTCATACCTATGGATACATGATGGGTGGTGTTGTAACAATATTCTCCCAAGTGCAACCATCTGATCCATGCTTTCTGTTGTCTGGATACGTAATTTCTAAGGTAGACTTCCACCCATTTGTTGACTATTTCCATCTGGCCATCCGTCTAAGGGTGATAGCTGGTACTAGGAGTCAATGTCGTACCCACTAATCTGAACAAGTCCTACCAAAATGTGCTCATGAATATACTGTCCCTGTCACTGATAATGGTCTTGGGTAGGCTGTGTAATCTGAACACCTCTCTGAAAAATAATTCGGCTACCTGTGTTGCGCTGAATTCAGTGGCTATGGAGAAGAAGTGTGCAAATTTCATCAATCTCTCTACTACTACGAAAATGCAATCTTTCCCCTGTTCCATGGGCAACCCGGTGATGAAATCCATGGATATACTTTCCCATTTGTGCTCTGGAATAGATAGGGGTTGCAATAGTCCTGCAGGGTGCGTGTGCTCATCCTTGTTTTCTTGGCATGTAGTGCATTCTTTGACATGTTTAATCAAATCTTCCTTTAGGCCTTTCCATGCAAACCTCTCTCTCACCTGCCTGTACATCTTACCGATGCCCTGATGTCCTGCTACTAGTGAGTTATGACAGGCATGTAGTATCTTGTCTTTAAGAGATGATCCAGGAACTAAGAAAATTCGACCTTTGTAATAAATGAGGTCCTTTATGACTCTAAAGTTGTCATCCTGTATTTTCCCGTCCAAAAGTTGACAAGCGAACTGATCCTTTGCATATTCCACTATCAAGTGATCCTTCCAGTCAACGGACATACCAGACATGGAAAAAAATGGATGGCCTCCTGGATAATGCATCTGCTACTACGTTGTTCTTCCCTTTGACGAATTCAATGTCAAATTCGTAGGCTTGTATTTTGCTTACCCATTTTTGCTGTCGTTCATTCAAATCCTTTTGCTCTAATAGATATTTAAGACTGTTATGGTCTGATTTGACCACAAACCTTGCGCCTACCAAATATTGCCTGAATTTGGCTAGTGCATGCATGATATCCAACATTTCTTTGTCGTAAATGCTGTAAAGTAGTTCAGGACCCATGAGTTTTCAGCTTTCATAGGCAAGGGGGTGCCTATTCTACATCAACACAACCCCTATACCTTCCCCTGAGGCATCACACTCCAAAGTGAAGGGTACGCCGAAATCTGGGAGAGCTAAGACTGGGCAGGTGCTCATGACCTCTTTCATCCTTTCCATCATGGCTTGGGCCTCTTCATTCCATTTGAAGGACCCCTTTTTGGTCAGGTCAGTCAAGGGTGTGCACAATTGAGAAAACCCTTTGATAAACTTCCTATAGTATGTGCATAGGCCTAGAAATCCCCTTAATTATGTGAGTGTCTTCAGAGTTGGCCATTCCCTAATGGTTGTTATCTTCTCCTTATGTACTTGTACCCCTTTTTCCCCTATGATGCGTCCCAAGTAGAGCATCTCTGTCATCCCAAACTCACACTTGGATTCCTTGGCGTATAGTGACTATTCTTCCATGATTGACAGGATTTGGTCCACATGTCGAAGGTGTTCCTCCCATGTCTTGTTGTAAATGAGAAAATCATCAAAGAATACTAACAAGTGTTTCCTCAGCTGTTTGTTGAACACATGGTTCATGCAAGACTGAAATGTGGTTGGGGCGTTGGTTAGCCCAAAGGGCATCACCAAAAACTCGTAATGGTCGTAGTGACACCTGAAGGTTTTTTTTGAGATGTCCTCCTCCCTCATCTTGATTTGATGGTAGCCTGAACGAAGGTCAATTTTTTTGAAATAGATAGCTCCATGCAACTCATCTAGTAATGCATCAATCCTAGGTATAGGGTACCTATTTTTTATCGTCTTTTTATTCAAATCCCGGAAGTCAATGCACATTCTCATCGTTCCATCCTTCTTCTTAACCAAGACTACTGAAGAAGCAAATGGGCTTGAACTTGGCCTGATGTGTCCCATGTCTAGAATCTCTTCAATGGCCTTTTCTATCTCATCTTTATACTTCTTGGGATGCCTATAAGGTGTGGTGATAACTAGTTTATCCCCTACTTCTATCTCAATGATGTGCTCAAACCCCCTGTCTGGTGGCACACCTGGAGGAATCGGCCCAAACACCTTATGGTGCCTTTCTAGGATCTTTTTAATATCTAGGGTGTAGTGCACCTTCCCCTTCTCATCCACCCGGGTTGAAATTTTACATTCTGCTGCGTATACAATTTCTTCCCTTCTGAAGATGGCTTCCATCCTCTTGGCCGTGACCACTCGGGAATAGTTACCTATCATGCCTCTGAGCACAACCTTTCATCCTTCTTCCTCTACAAAGGACATTTCCATGGTCTTGTAATTGGTGATGATAGGCCCTAAAGTGTTGAGCCACTGCACCCCTAGGATGATGTTGGTGTCGGGAAGATCCATCACATAAGCATCCTGAACTAGCTCATGCCTTCCCAAGGTGAGCTTCATACCTGGGATGTATCTATCACAGGCCATAGTGCTACCGCCTGCTACCTCCACTTTGAATCCTTCAAACTCTATTGTAGGTATGTGCCTCCTCTGCAGTAATGCTGCATCAACGAAATTATTAGAAGCTCCTCCATCAATCAAAACCAAAACTCTCTATCCCTGCAATACCCCTCTCATCCTGAAGGTGTTGAATTTGGGTACCCCACTGATAGATGCCAAGGTGGCCTTCTCTCCAGTCGCACTATATAGTTTTGGAACCTCCTCTTCTATTGTATCTGAAGTTTTGGCCTCAATGTTCTGTATCTGTCCATAGTATTCCTCCTCTTCATTGTCCTAGGTAACCTCTATATAATGTACCTGGCCACATCCCATACACTTATGTGATGGGTTCCATGGTTCCTTGCAAGTGAAGCATAGTTTCTTCCTCCTCAGTTCCATCCTGGTGTTGTCATCTGTCCTGCCACGGCCCTTGTTAAAACCTTTAGGGTCCCGTCCTCCTTGATTCATTGGTGGTCTTTGATCTCTTCCTCCACTATTAAGGGGTGGTCTAGGTATGAATTTAGGTCTAGTAGCTGGACCCAAATCCCTCATCTTCTAAATGGCCTTCTGCAGGTTGTTGGGTTCGAAGGCCTTTACCCAACCCTTCAAGGGTTCCGTCAATCCTTCTGTGAAAAGCATCATGAGCCTGGTCGAGGACATATCTTGTACCATAACTGCAAGCCTCTGGAATTCATCAATATATACTTCAACTGTACTTGTTTGCTTGAGTTGGGTGAGCTCCCAGAAATGCAGCTCAGGATCTCCTTGATCAAATCTATCAATGAGCCTCTGAGTGAATTCTGTATAGGAAATTATCTGATTGTGGCCGAGTGTGGTGATTCCGTGATACCACCAATCGTGAGCCTTTCCATCCAAATACATAGTGGAAAACTTAATGGCCTCTATCTCCTTCATGGGGTTGAGCTATAAATAGGTATCCAGCTTTTGTACCCAAGACTATGCCGTCATCTTGGTCGTACCATCAAAGTATGGAATTTCTATCTTCCCTGCAACGTTCAAACTCAAAACTACCCCTGTGGTTTGTCCTAGGTTGATTTTTGAACCTGAGTTGGCAATACTGATCTAGGGACATCTATCTTTGGACCTTCATATCCAAACTATAGTATTCTTTGGTACTTCTTGCCATTTGTTCCACAAACTCTTCTACATGTTCCTGTTGCCCTTGCTCATCTTTGAATGTGGGCATGTAAGGTCTAGGGTTAGCTCTGCTACCTGAATGTCGACCAAGATGATCATCTATGAATGTAGGTATGTATCATCTCTGAATGACCCTGCTACCCATCTGACCCTAGGCCGTGTCTCCATCCAGACTTCCTTCGGATCTAACTACTTTCTCTGGATTATATCTGATCTCCTCATGGATTTCCCCATATCCACCAGCCTCCTTGTTCCCATATGTATCCGGGCTCCTCCCTTGATGAGTCACTTGCGTTAGAAGTTCATTTAGCTTGGATTTATTCTTGTTCATTATCTACAGGTTTTTGTCAACCCTCTTTAAGGTTTTAGAGAGTTCACCCTGTCCCCTTCTGCTGGTTTCATGGTACTCATCCAAGTGTCAGACCAATATGCTTTCCGTACGGTTGACGGATTGCTAGAACTTGTCAAATTCTGCTGCTATGCGAGCCAAGCCTAGAGACTCATGGTCATCCCCTGACCCTTCCATTTTGGCCTCTGTTTCACTATTTGGTTTCGTCCTTCTACCCATGAAAGCACCACTGTACCTCTGTATGTGCTGATCCCTCCACAGGCTTGGGGGGATCAAAGCTCTGATACCACTGTAATGATCCCAAGCCAAATTTTGGCTTGGAATCACTAACTACCACTGGTTTTTCGATGTGTAGGTGTTTATTGAGTTATTAAGTGCATACAAGATTCATTCAACACATGAAGATCATCATACATTCAAGATATAGAAGCATAAGCAAAGATCTGACCCTTTTATTATAAGCAACGTAGGATCAATACAATAGATGGCCGATCTGGCATAAACCTCAGATAGTCATACAAACAATAGATATGAGCTGCTACAAAATGCTCTTGTCAATAAAAAAGAAGCCTCTAAAGGATGGATAAGTAATAAATACCAGTATCAAGCAGATCTGAATGTCAAACCCTCCAACTAGAGAGTGCCACGCTCCAAGTGGAGACTGAAGCCCTCAATAATTCGGCCCTGATGGAAGAATGCTCCAAATGAGCCCAAACTTGGTCAAGTAATAGATCAAGACAATGGGATCCTCCTCCTGAAGTTTCAAGCCCAACATCCAAGGAAAACCTCTCCAATTGTGAAATCTTCTAAAAGAGTTGCGCCCTCCTGAATAGCTAAATCGAAACCTCCTCAATGGTATGGTGCACCCTTGCTGGAAATTCCCCAACAGTACGGCCATGTTGTCTTTTGAAGCTCTAGAAGGAGATATGCTAAGAATATAATGGTGTGGAGGAATATTTCATCCCCGAGACCAAGCTCTGGAACAAGGTGAGTGGATATTTCACCACTGAGTTGCTCACAAGGGTTTGTACAACAAACCCCCAAACTGAATGCTCAAGAGCACTAACAAGAAATATACCAAAATCAGAATGAGTGATAGGTGCTCCCCGGCCTCTTACTTATACTTTTCCTTCTAATTCTCTGTTGAGTTAGGTTAACCTCCAGGGTTAACTTCTATTCTTTTGTTGAGTTATCTTTTACTCCTTTTAACCTATTTCTTTCTCAAGTCCTTAAAAAAAAAATAACTTTAGTCTAGTTGACCTTTCCCCTCAGTGTGAGACTATGGCCTAATGGGGACACCTAGACCACTACGTCTTCCAAACCTCTTCTTCAAGAGGTGGGGGAAATTACAGATAACATGATGAGAAGTGACTTTCAGTGGTCGGAGGAGCCATAAGGATGGATAAATCACTTTTTAGAGGTAAAATGATTAATTAATTAAGTGATTTAATCAATGAATAATAAAATAAAGTAAAAGTCACTTGGAGGGAAAAGGTGAATAACGAATTAGGGTTTCAACAATGAATTAGGGTTTTGGAAAGCTATAAGAGAAGAGTCAGCGATCTAATTCATCATTATGCAGATTATGACTTGTCATTGAGGAGAGAGGCGCATCTCAGGAGAGATAGTTCAATGGATTCCAGGAGGAAGACACTAATTGGTTGATTTCGGTGTTGAGAGATACACCCTAGTCACCGAGAAGATCATTCAGGTCTTTCATCATTCTTTAGCAGCAGTTACACAGTGTTCAACAGTAAGGGTGCATTCATCCAGAGTGAGGGTGCAACTTCTGATAGGGTTTTAGGTCGACTTATTCCATCCATGGGGAATTTCAAGATTTCCCTCTGACCCATTTGAGAGGAGGGAAAGGCACATATTTTTCTTGGTTCCTCATCAGATTCTGATGGAGGAATCAACTAGGATTCATTTTCCAGACTTGGATGTGCGACACTTTTGGCGGATACATTTGGGGTTCCAAAGCAAGCATCAGGTCAGATTCAGGGAAACCTTTCCGACCCATTTCCCAGTAGCCCAAGGTGGTTGTTTTGAGACATATATCATCCAATTCTGATGGTGGAATCACTAGGACACATTTTTCTAGAAGAAGAGGGGTGAATTCCCCCAGGGGTATCCATCTGAGGTCTAGATTCACTGGCGAAGGGGTCCGATAGATACCAGTACTAAGGATTAGAGCATGGCGCATCATTTTGGACAGTTTCCAGGCCATTCTGAGAAGTATAGCTCCCCGGGAAAACTTTCCAGACTTCCAGTAGTTACCGTTGGAGCTACCATATTCCCAGCACATCCATTGATTCCACATCACTCACATATTTCAGGTATTATCCTTAGTTTCTTATTTGTATTCCATCTAAGATCCTTTTGTATTTTGATTTAGCCTAGTGTTGTTATTTTATTCAGCCACATTTGGCCCATTGTAATCCGAAGAGATATCATAATACAAAATTTGCAGTCCTTTGTCGCATTTATTACTTGCATGACCATTTATATGTTGTAAACAATATATCCTACATACACATTAACAACAATTCCTAGACTAGACAAGTCAGGAAGAAGATAGTGGGATCAGAGATGGTTTTCCTGCCAGCCTAAGGGGAAAATCAGATAAGGATGTAGATACATCATTACGAACGAGTGGATTGATAGGAGCACAGATGGAGCCTACACCCATTATATGCAGGGAGCATTGCTATAGTTGCAAAGTGCCTTGGAAGACAAATCACAGATGCAGGGGTAAAGGGAAGGTGGACATTATTGAGGTGCAATATGATAGCAAGGATGAGGAGATGCATGTGAATGAAACCATAGATGCCTATTTAGAGCAGTCCGATAAGGCTAGTGACTCTTGTGCATCTGAGGGACAGTTGGGTGGACAGGATGATAATGCATATCCTTCATCTTCCCCATCAGGTAATGTTGAGGATTCAACACTTCAACATAGTGGTGTCACTTGTGAGAATTCATGTGTTGGCACTTAGACATGATGAGATTAGGAGGTTGGATGACCTACTGATGGGTGTAGACATGGCTTCCAGGAAGTCATGTATGGAGAATGATGAGCTTCCTATGATGAGTGAGACACATTTTTCATCTTCTCAATCACCTATGCTAGCCACGACACATGAGGATATCAGTGGTGTTCATGATATGGTAGAGGAGCCTTGTGTGGGGATTGTACATAAGGAACATATGGATCTGTGGACCCAGGAGGAGAGGTATGGCTTGGAAATAGTTGACCTTACACATACCTATCAATATGAGGAGAGTGAGTCACCACTCTTGGTGATTCCATTGATGGACCAGGTTGTGGAGACCGACAACTTGTTGGGACACTTACTTCCAGGATCGATCTGTAGTGATGAGGATGCACTCCTTATTAGTCAAGATGACCATAGCATGTGTCTAGACACATCTGTATGGGATCTAGGCACAGACGATATTAGTAGGGTGAGTGCATAGGAGGATACAACTACCCATACAGGATATGGTGTGATTCAAATAGGGGTCGCAATTGGTGATGGCATGCAGTGGCATACAGGAGGACTCAGTAGCATAGGGGACAATGGGTAGTTCAGTTCCTTATATTTTGAGGAGTGTGTTGCTCGAGATTCCATTGTTGACACTAGCAGTAAGAGGCATGAGGTAGCACCTCAACGGGATTGTGACCAGGAGTCACGACACTTGGCAGGACAATTGAGAGTCAGTGAGGACATTATGATGGTAGCCACTAGATGCATTGATGATACACATGCATTGGTGGCAATTTATTGTTGGAGGGCCTCGATGGCACAGGATAGTTCAGATGGGGGACTTGTCATTGATGACTTCCACACACTCAGGGAGAGAGTGATTGTGATGAGGGTTGACTACCAACAATTGTTGAGGGATAGGGATTACCTATTGGAGGTTGACGAGATGTATCACAGGGCACTGAGGGAGTAGGAGGTTGAGGTGGACTGACTCACTCATGAGTTTGTGAGCACACGTAGATTCTCGAAAGGCACATAGACAACCCTTCAAGAATCAGAGTCCAGATCAGAGGAGATCCTTGAGGAAATTAGATAGAGATCCACTACATCTATTTCAGCAGAGAGTCATATATATCCCTCAACCACATTGCGAGAGGATGTTGGTGGTTTAGCAGTGGAGCACCAGTTGAGGGAGGAGCATGAGGACTCAGGAGTACCTAGGATCACTAATGAGTATGGAGAGATATGATCTAGAGATACATGAGGATGTCCATAGGTCACAAGGAACACCCTTCACAAGGGGTGTTGAGACAGTTGAGCACACACATACACAGGGGGATTCTAGAGCCAGGGGTAGTTATGAGGACACTTCCATTTGTGTTCCAGGATTGGTTGAGCTTCATGTAGGGGATGACCTCGTAATACACCCAATATCCATGATGTTGCACGTGTATACAAGAGATCACATGAGTATGCAGGGGCACACATTGATGAGTGGTATTTCATAGAGACATACAGAGTTGTACAATGGGATTCAGGGGGACACACTAGATTGCAAGGAGGAGATGTACTTAGTAGAGCATGGAGATTCCTCTCCCTTGCATCACTATACAGATTTGGGAGATCACCTTCACCGTAGAAACAATTGCATGAGTGATGATGGATGGAGAATGATTGATCCATAGTTGGGTGATGTACCTACCATTGTACCTGATGGTTGGTGTTTAGTGATGAGTACAGATGATTATTTACCATGGGTGTCGATGGACGAGCTTTTGGTTAAGTCCTTTGGATTGACCAAAGCATATGATACTTTCCAATACTATAGTTGGTTGAATATATTTATGATAGCCTTTCCCGATACTTTCATCATTGACAACAGCACAGGGGGAGCTAGACAGTTGCAGGGGACATGGAGAGTTGGTAGGCCAAGACCACTTGACAGGGGTGTCTTGATTGCATTCATCAGGATAGGGGTGGATCATCAGGGGCAGATGGTTGAGGCGATGGGCATGATGGGGAGTATCCCAGGCCATGGGACAGAGGATATCTCAGAGGTTGCTACATATTCAGACTCTCATTGGGATGAGGGTGGAGTGCTTTCGATAGTTACCAATAGGGCACACCAACAGTTAGTGGGGATTGGAAGTGATGAACTTCCAAATTTGACATGGGATGCGGGAATCCATTTGGTCAATATTTTGTTTCATCTTATGAGGATCCAAGAGTGGAGGGTCTAGTATGGTTACTTTGAGAAGACAGTCATGATCAGAGTAGAGAAACATCGACATGATGGTCCTTGTTAGAGACTAGCATGGGATGATGGGATTACAGGACCGAACATTTCATTGACTAATGGAGAAGAACAAACATTTGCAGGGGGGAGTCACTTTGATTTTCCATTGAGTTTCAGTATTGGGGAGAGCACGTCACTGATTGGTGATTCATTGAGGTCTTGTAGTACATCACTATGGTAGCAACATGTTCAGTAGATGGGGGTCATGTTGAGTTTGGCATGGTTTGGTAGGATAGACCCATTTCAGGTTGAGGCCATGTGTTATTTTTAGGAGACTCATGGTGTTGATATGTTACAGAACTATACTCCATAGGGAATTGTAGTTGACATTCTGATATGGGATCCAGGGATTGGAGTGCTTGGTAGTTTATCTTTTGATGGATTTGAGTTTCGAGTAGAGTGGTTACTCAGGGAGTTGACTGAGATTCCTCATCCATTGATAATTCTACTCATTAGGAGCATGTGGGTGTCATGCGTGGTGAGCACTTGGAGATACCACATATTAAGGGGAGTCTACCTTGTGTCACACATGTGGATATGGGATCCTCGTATCATATGTAGTTGGATTCAGTTATTGCTTGAGGAAAACCAATATTCCGGTAGGGAGGACTGTAATGTCCCCATTTTGGGACATTATAACTTTACAGAGTGCTATGCCTACCAGAGTAGCCAGATAGGGGCAACAGAGAGTTTGGGAGACATTGAGGGGTTTTATTGGGCCTGACTTGCATCGTTCATCATCAGGATCCATTATGCACAACTTGGTTTTGGTTTCGTTGCATTCCGACAATTTCCGTAATTTTGAGTTATTATGGGTCATATCTTAATTAATTTCACTAAGAAGGTCATAATGGGCATATTACTTGGAGAAAACTCTTAGTGTAATAGCTCATCAGAATCGAGAAGAAGAGAACTATAGGATAAGATGATGAGAAGTGACTTTCAGTGGTTAGAGAAGCCATAAGGATGGATAAATCACTTTTTAGAGGTAAAATGATTAATTAATTAATTAATTAAGTGATTTAATCAAGGAATAATAAAATAAAGTAAACGTCACTTGGAGGGAAAAGGTCAACAATGAATTAGGGTTTCAACAGTGAATTAGGGTTTTGGAAAGCTATAAGAGAAGAGTCAGTGACCTAATTCATCATTATGCAGATTACGACTTGTCATTGAGGAGAGAGGCACATCTCAAGAGAGATAGTTCAGTGGATTCCAGGAGGAAGACACTAGTTGGCTGATTTCGGTGTTGAGAGATACACCCTAGTCACTAGGAAGATCATTCAGGTCTTCCATCATTCTTTAGTAGCAGTTACACAGTGTTCAACAGCAAGGGCGCATTCATCCAAAGTGAGGGCGCAACTTTTGAGAGGGTTTTAGGTCGAATTATCCCATCCAAGGGGAATTCTAAGATTTCCCTCTGACCCAGTTGAGAGGAGGGAAAGGTGCATCTTTTTCCTAGTTCCTCATTATATTCTGATGGAGGAATCAACTGGGACACATTTTCCAAACTTGGACGTGCGACACTTTTGGTGGACACATTTGGAGTTCCAGAGCGAGAATCAATCAAATTCAGGGTAACCCTTCCAAACCATTTCCCAGTAGACCAAGGCAGCTGTTTTGAGACATATCTCATTCGATTCTGACAGTGGAATCACTAGGAAACATTTTTCCAAAAGAAGAGGGGCACATTCCCCCAGAGATATCCATTCGGGGTTTAGATTCACTAGCGGAGGGGTCCGACAGATACAAGTACTGAGGACTAGAGCAGGGTGCATGATTTGGGACAGTTTCTAGGCCATTCTAAGAAGTATATCTCCCAGGGAAAACTTTCCAGACTTCCAGCAATTTCCATCAGAGCTGTCATATTCCCAGTGCATCCATTGATTCCACAGCACTCACATATTCTGGGTATTATCCTTAGTTGCTTATTTGTATTCCAGCTAAGATCCTTTTGTCTTTTGATCTAGCTAAGTGTTGTTATTTTACTCAGCTACATTCGGTCCATTGTAATCCGTAGAGATATCATAATACAAATTTTGAAGTGCTTTGTCGCATTTATTACTTGTATGACCATTTATATGCTGTAAAAAATATATTCTACATACACATTAACAACATTTACTAGACTAGCTAAGTCAGGAACATTACAAAATGAATATTTTTTCACTGATTATTATCCCTTATGAGATCATAAGTTTTGTGCCTTCATTGTCCCCCCCTTTCACCATGAGGAGGCCTCCTTATATAGGTTTTGAGAGGCCCAACCACCTTAGAGATTCTTGGGATAGGTTAAGGATCTTTCTCCATCAGTTGTGGATCCTCCCTAAGATCCATCCTTGACCTCAGATTCAAATCAAAATGACTTCAGAGATAAGGGGGATCTTCCCATGATTTCCTCAACAACACAAAAACTCCCTTAGAATGGTGCACAGAGCATTGGAATGCTCCCCTAAAGGAGCACTCTTGCTAGTGGGTAGGGGAGAATTGTCCTTCAAAAATGATTTTCAAGTGGTCTTTCTCAAGGCAAAAGATTTTTACTCTTCGTCAAATGACATATCCTTCTTTTAACTAGTCTCTGAGGATGTCTTAAGTGTTCCTATGATGTCATTTGAGATATGCCATAAGAAATATGACAATATGATATTTGTGACACTTGTGACATTTGTGGGCAAAGTGCGACACTTGCAACACTTGTAATAACGAAAGTAGGTCATCATTGAAGTGAGTAATTTTGATGTGTAACAGATTCCCCCCCAAAGTGCGAAGTTATAATATGGAAACTGATGAATGAACTACTTTGTAGACTTTTCTGAGAAAGGGTATGGAATCGGAGAACCTGGTAGAAAATGCATACACCCATTAGACAAATGTTATGATATGTTTCAAACCCAAGGCAGGCATACCTATGCTTGAGTGATAAAGACTTTCAAGGTATGGCCACCATAAGATACACTGCAGATCCATAATTATATTAACAAAACGGTATAGCCACCAAAGATACATGGACTGATCGTAGCCACAAAAAATACACAGTGGATCTACAAAATGACAAGGCATAGCCACAAACCAATACAAAGTGGATCTATGTGATAGTATATGTGTCAATATTCTCAAAAGAAACTTCGTCGTAACCTAGGAAAAGTATGTATCAGATTGATCACTCAACCCAGGGTCTTCTTACCGATCTCTATGCAGTACGAGTCTTACCATGTGAATAGATGTCCTGATGTAGAACATGGTAGAAACCACTTTATTACCAGTCAATGAGGTAAACTATTATCAAGTGCGAGGGAAATCACCATTTATGTCAATGATTCCCAAGGTACCATAATACATTCTAGCGAATGTGAGTAAATGAGATGAAGTCAAACATTTGTTGAATAATCTGATCAGAGGTCAATGATGTAAACCCACTATCGGAAGCGAGGAGGCCTGTTATTAAGGCATGCAGGTACCAAAGTACTAACTGGTTTCTAATTCTAATTCTCGGATAATGTGCTAAAGTCGACGGGAATAGACTCATCGAAGGAGGGCCTTGATGTATCCCCCATCAATGACACAAAACTAACACAGAGATGTAGATTGGTGGATCAAATGAGAATGGACTAACACGGGTATTGAAACAGGAAATTTGTGATGGTTGACTCTTGAGGAAGATACTTCCCTTGAACATTGAGGCACAACAATAGAAACATGACATGGACCAAAACATGATGATGCAGTGCATACTGTGACTTTCGTCAGGCGACCCAAAGGAGTAAAGAAACTCAGATGATTGGTTCAGTGCAACCTAAATGAGTAAAGAAACTTAGTGGAGGTTCAACAGATAAAAATGTATGCAAAAACAAAGTGTCGTGTTCAAGGGAAACCGTAAGAGTGACCTATGATGTTTTCAAAAACTGCTTGGCTTGCCTCCTTCAAATTTTTCCCCCATCCAGATAGGTGAGTACCTCTTTTTAATTTAATGAGGTCGAAGAGGGTAACACATGCTCGATATAACTTACCTTCGTTCAGTCCCTCTTCCTTTGTTTAACGAACTGGAAGAAGTAAGGGTTCGGTCCCATATGGGCCCTTCAATGTATGATTTCTTTTAACGAGTCCAAAGAAGGTAAACTTGAATATTTTTCATGTTTAGAGAGTCTGAAAAGAACTTAAAGGCGACTCCAGGTTGTCATTTTTCATAATGTTAGTCTTTTGAGGCTGAAAAAGAGATAAATTATCACTCGAAAGATGCCCTTTCAAACCTTTTAATGAGTGGGAAAGGAAGCAAGATCACTCCACAATATTTTCATGTTTAGAGAGTCTGAAAAGAGCTTAAAGACGACTCTAGGGGGTTCATTTTTCGTGTATCTATGCGAGTTTGAAAAAGAGATAAAAGTTTACTCGGTTGCATTCTCATGTTTTTCGAGCATGAGAAGGAACTAAGACCATGCTCGTTAATGCGACAAGATAAAAATCGAACAAAACCGCTTCGAAACCTACCAATAATGATAAAACTGTATACTAGGGTATTAATAATATCTCCAAAATGATTTTCGAAACCCAAAATAACTATGGTTTAAGCAAAAAATGAAATCTATAATAGTAATATAGGGTAAAATTTTTTTTTTACCAATTCATTTGTGCCAAAACTTCTAGTAGTGGAGAAATTGACTTTGGAGGGCGATTCTTAGAGTGATCAGTGTCGGAGCTACAACCAACCATTTCTTCTTCCGTCTAGTTCAAGTTGGTCCTCAACATATTCCAAACATTTTGCATGGTTTAAAATTTATTTTTAGGTAATTGTTTTCTTTAAATTTGATGCCCTGGAAGGCCTCAAGCGCCAAGGAGGCTTTGCACTCCCCTAAAGGGCTAGGGGGAGTGTTATTCAAAATTTCAATGCTCTGGTGAGCCTATTGGGAGAGCGCTAGTGCTCTTCTCAAAGAATAAAGGGGGTGCTTTCATGAAAAACAAAAAGAAAGTGATTTTAAAGTTTAATTTACCCAAAATTTGTTAATGTAACATGACTACAGGCCTTTTGTCGATGATGGTTGCAGGTTATACTTGGAAAAAATCATGATTGAGTGGAAAGAGAGTGAGCATGATCTCAATGATGTGGTTTCTTTTCAAAACCCCCGATCAAGGGACCCATTGAGGAATTGCGGTCTCCTCAAGTTTTTTAAGATGTAGAAGATGAAAAAGGAAGTTCTCCTTCTTGAGTACATGATTGGGTTGTGGAACACTGTGGAACAGGGATTCCAAATTGGGACACAACTATTTACCATATATTTAGAGGATGTTTATTTATTGACCTACCTCTCAAAGAGAGGGGCCCCTATTATCTTATTTGGACAGAGGGAACTTCCAGTGCCTGTAGAAAAATATCTAGAAAATCATTGTATTCCAGGATCGATATTGGTAGGAGGTAGGATTGCGATAAAAGATGTTAGGGATCTACCTCTTCGATATATTTTATTTTCCATCACGAGTTTGGCAAGTAGTACTAGCACATACTTGGTTTCAAGATCG
Organism: Picea engelmannii; assembly: GCA_009831015.1. Lineage (NCBI taxonomy): Eukaryota > Viridiplantae > Streptophyta > Pinopsida > Pinales > Pinaceae > Picea > Picea engelmannii. The sequence continues at coordinate 464,570 of ML777870.1, forward strand.
CAGATGGATTATTCCTTACAATGTATGGAGCCAACTGTGCTTCACTGGAGTGCAACATTCCTTCAAAATGTGAAGGAGCAGATTTCGAGATGCAGGATGGGGTAGCAGAAATAGTTTGGATATGGTTCATTTCTAGTTTTGTTCTTCCTAGAGCATATTCTACAGATGGAACCAGATATTTCACTAGCAGTACGACCGACGGGTGAACCAGGTATGGAGTATTGGACGAGTCTGTCTCCGAGGCTGTGGACGGAGTCAAAGTTCATATTTATAGGTGACTTCTTTGCTTGGATAAGACGCCAAATGATTGTCATAGAGGACTTCCCATATGACGGAGTGGATTTCCAGGGTAGCATGGACCTGTTTCTTCTAGATGGAGTAGAATAGGATGTGTCAGGTAAGAAACCAAAAAACTTGTCAAGTGTTTTTTATTTTAAAAAACTATATTGTTTTTATGTGTATTTAGAACCGGTTTTTAACAGAGGTAATATTTCATCGCGCAGACAGAGGAGCAACACATCCAACAAATATGTCGACACTGGGGTGTCGTGGAGATGCTCAAAGAGTAGTAGAGCATGAGTTAGCAACAGAGAGTCTTTGGGAGGTTGAGAGAAACCTCCGTGGTCTCACGATGGGTGTCCCTCCTCTTAGCAGATGGGATGTACCGTTGCATATACAGAGACATATCATGGGAGTCCCCGAGATCCTGAACTCACTACTGAGATGAGTAGCCTGTGTAGTAGTGTGCTACTCAGAGAACAACGTGATGTAGGAGGATTAGGACATTCCTGATGTTTTTTGTATAGTCTGCATGATGATGTTATGTGCATGAGGACCCAATTTGTTTCTCCCTTCTATGTACTTTTTTTTATGTAATCAAACAATTTCTATTACGCACTATATATATACATACCTGAGTTTTCGTAGTGCCAAATGATGTTTGCAAATAACAATTTATTTATGTGATGTGTTTAATTTACATGTGATGTATTTTATATGATGTATTTCCTTTATGAAAATTCATCTATGTGTGAGATACTGATCCATGATATAATTTGCTGGAGAATCCGAAGTTGTATTAAGTCCTCTTAGTATGTGTTTGTATAAAATAAATTCAAACATTCTTTCAAGATGATGAACTCATAGGTGGAGATGCAATAGGATATGATTGTGAATGGAATTGATCTGATTAAGTTGTCAAACCACGAGTTGAGAGTTTAGGTTAATAATCATGCAAGATATATCTAGGAAGGATGATTCGGTTAAAAGTTTGATAAAATCATGATATTCTTCCATGTTGTTAGTTGTCGGTCCTAGAAAAATACCTCCTCAACTCACCAAATCATCAGAGTGGTAAATGACCCAAGCTGCAGAAGCAATATTCTGGGTGTGTCGACTAGCGTGATCAGCAAACCCGACAAAGATAGGAAAGGAAGAAGTCATCTACGCACGCAATCACAAGACAAAGCATAAGCAGCTAAGACAAAACTCATGCACGCAAGAGAAAAATACACACCAAAACTAAAATACAATAGTGTACAAAGAATGCATGCTAGATGTCCTATGCATAGTACTTCTAAGGTAAATCTTGTTTGGGGGCTCACCCAGGGAGATTCCATCATAGTCAACTAGTTCATAGGTGCCTTTATGTAAAAAATGTTTCATGATGTAAGGACCATGCCACAAAGGTTCTAAATTTCATGTCCCTAACTTATCATGAGCCTGGTCATAAACGAGGACTAGGTCTCCTTATGAAAAAGTACGAGGGTGGATGGAATTTTCATATTGACTCTTTAATCGTTTTTGATATGTCTTGTTAACAAGAGAAACATCAAGACATGTTTCATCCAACCTAGTCAGATGTAGAAACCGTTCTTCTTCAGCAGAAGTGTGCGAAAGGAGTTCTACTTTGAGCTTTAATGAGGGAATTTCACACTCGATTGGTAAAATAACTTCTATGCCATATACTAACTATAAAAGAGTGAATCTAGTAGTGGTTTTCACTAAGGTGCGGTAAGCCTAGAGAGTGGAGAAAATTTGTAAGTGCCAAGATGTTTTGTTTTCCTCTACCATATGTTGAATAATGGTTTTAAGGACTTTTTTGATAGCTTCAAATTGTCCATTTTATTAAGGATAGTAAGGGGATGAGTTTTCATGGCAAAAAACCAACTTGGCATGTAACTCACTCATCATCTAGTTTTGAAAATGTGACCCGTGATCAGTGACAATGGCTTGTGGAACACCAAAGAGAGTTATGATGTGGTTGAAAAAGAAGAGAGTTGTAGTATGACCATCATTCAGAAAGGTAGGCATAGCCTCAGCCCATTTTGTGAAGTAATCAAAGACAATGATGATATACCCATGCCCCACGGCTGAGGTAGGATTACACTACATGAAATCAATGCCCCATTTGGCAAAAGGGCCAATGGAGATAATGGGATGTAGAGGAGCGGGGTGGGTGTGTTCCTTTCTATGATGAAAAACTTGGCAGGGTGGGAATTTTTTGACAGCCTCAATACAATCTTTAAAAATAGAGGGCCAAAAGTAGTCGGCATGTAAAATTTTCTGAGTTGTATCCATCCCAGAAAGGTGACCGCCACATGCTCCAGGGTGATAGTCATTAAGAATGTGTTTAGAATATTCATGATTTAAACAATGTCGTAGAATAGTGTCAATACCACGGTGATACAAAGTGTCACCAATGATAAGGTAGCGTCGAGAATGGTGATGAATACGACGACGTTCTTCACGAGAGATATCGGGCTGAAAACATTGGGTCTAGAGATAAAGAAGGATGTCTCCATACCAAGGATCAGACGTGCTAATGAGGAATAGGGATTCATCAGGGAGAGAATATCTAGGCTCAGTATCTTCATCAACATGGGGAATATCACAGATAAGCTCCATAAACACTAAGGATTTTTTGGCTTTGGACTTGGCAAACTCGAGATCGAATTCCTGAAGAATAATGATCCACTTGGAATATTTTACCCCAAGGACTTGACATGTCAGAATATGATACATGGGTTTAGAGTCTGCGATAACCGAGGTAGTGCGTAGCAGGATGTAATGGAGAAGCCTCTGGACAACAATGACAGATGCGAGAGCCAACTTGTCAACATGTGAATATTGGAGCTCTGGACTAGATAGACTTTTTCTCAGATAGTATATCACATGTTCATCACCGTTAGGGTCCTCTTGAACTAACACCATAGCGATAGTGGAAGTGGAGGCCGCTAAGTAAAGGATGTAGTCCTGCATATAATTCAAAGGATGTAACAAATGCATATTGGTTAATGTATGCTTCAGAGCATCAAAGGATCATTGAGTACTATCATCCTAGATGAAAGGAGTGTATTTCTGCAACAATCACATAAATCCTTTGGTAATCTCAGCATAGTTATAAATAAAATGATGAATAAAGTTTTCTTTCCCATGCAAACTTTGGATTTGTGTCAGATTGTTAGGTGGAGGTAAAGCAAGGATAGATTTAATTTTTAAGGGATCCACCCAAATCCCATCTTTGGATACAATGAAATCGAGGATTCTACCTGACTCGAAAACAAAGATAAACTTGTGTGGGTTGAAACGAATATGATAGAACCGACATCAAAGAAAAATAGCCTGTAGATGACCAATATGGTTTGATCCACTAGATGAATGGGAAGGTAAATCATCGAGGTAAGGTTCCACAATATGTTTGATATCGTGGAAAGCATATGACATGGCCCGTTGGAATGTAGCACCAACGTTTTTGAAACCAAATGGAAATTTTCGATAGGAGAAAGTTCCCAATGGGAAGATGAAGGTTGTCTTATGTTGATCAGCGGGTAAAATATCAATCTACTTGTACCCTGAGAATCCATCCATGAAAGAGAAAATCACGCTACCAACACAATTATCAATGATCTGGTTGATGAAGGGTGTAGGGTAATTGTCTTTTGGACAAGCCTTATTGAGATCCCTATAATCAATGCAGACACAAATGGTCCCTTTCTTCTTAGTGACTGAACAATGTTAGAAACCCATTTCATTAAGAGGACAGGATAGATAAAGCCATATTTCAATAATTTCTCAACTTCTGCCTTAATAGCCGTAGTTTTCTTAGGGTGAACCGGGCAGAGTTTTTATCGAATAGGTTTAACACCTAGGTAAGTTTTAATTTCATGCACAATGATTGCAGGATCGATCCCTGGAATTTCTTCATAGCTCCAAGTGAAGACATCACGAAATTATTTAAATAAAGCGGTGTAAGAAACCACTTCTTCAAGCGAACAATTAGTACCGAGATTAATATTTTCCACGACACCTTCCTTGATCGAAATATCAATAACACCCGCAGAAGAAATGCTGCCTAAATTCCCCTCAGAAATAGTATCCTGCATAAGTATAAGAGATTGTGGAAAGTCGACAACATCGGGGGGGAATATAGAATGAATATCTCCCTGAATTTCTTCGAGAGGTGGAAGAAAAGAGGATCGATGATGGTTATCATCCCAAGGTAATTCGTCAATGCTAAGCATTTCCATAATGGATTCATCGGAAGGAAAAATCTTGGAAATGTCGTCAAAAGAAGAAGACAAGAAATTCAACCAAGATGGAATCGAGTAAGTGTCTGGTGCCAATAGATGTTGGTAAACCATGGAGGGAGAGGCTGATTGAATAGCAGTGTATGAAGCCTTGGCTGGACTAAGTGGCATGGTGTCACCTAGTGCATCAAACTCTAAAGGACTAGGTACAATCCAAGGATCATATGATTCCAAAGATTGATAAGCCATAGTCGAAATCGTATTTGTTGTGGCAATATTTTGTGTGGTAGGAGGAAGTGGTGCAGGGAAGGTACCCATAAAGATAGAGTATTTCAACAAGCCTACACCAACACTTTCATAAGTGATCTTGTGATCTCCCAAGAAAGGAATATTGTTGGTAGTGGGAGTTCAAGCATCGAGTGTACAGTTATCTAACTGGTCGATAGTGAAAATTTTACCTTAATGAGGAAATTGTACACATAAAGACAACAAAGAGGCTACAATAGTCATAGCATAAAACCAACTTCTTCTGAGTATCAAGTTGTAATCGAGAGGAGCATCAACTACTTCGACATCAATATAAACAGTTTTTCTGCCCAACTGAATGGCTAAGGACTGCAAGAGTCCATGAGGATGGAAACCTCACCCATAAAATTATCATAACATTGTAGGGGATTGGTTAAGTGTAGGTGATTGTAAACCTTTCTAGCAGGCTAACGACATGACACAAGTATAATGTCCCTCATCCAAGATAGTGCGGTGAATGTGTTGATTATGAACAACAACATCGATCTGGAAAGCAAGTTGGTGAGAGAGTCATGACTTAAAATTTTCCAGGTTAAACATGATGTTATTAGACGACTCAGGATCAAAAGCGCCAATGGAAGCCAAGAGGGTTCTATGTTGACTAGGATAGTTCTGTAGAACTTCTAGTGTAGACATAGCACACGGTGCTTGAGCCAAATCTTCAACAATGTTGTAGTTATGGGCAGCTCGTGAACTAGGATTGAAATTAGATTTAAGGATGGTGCTCTTGGGAGGGAGTAGTATAGAGTCAAAATTAGGCTTCTCTATCTATAGTGACCCAGATGGAGGGCTAACAGAAGGAGAACTAACGGTCCCACGAGATGGATCCGGTAATGAACCATTAGAGACCTTTTCTTTGTCAGGTTTAACTGTCCTGTCGTAATTCATAGAGAGAGTGGTTAAATAAATTCCACTAAACATATAAATGTGAGCACTTGTCAAGGCTTCATCATTAGGAGGGTGTCTGGAACTGCTCCCTAGAGAGGGGGTTTGAGAAACCATATATTGTTGTTGAGGAAAAGGCTGTGTAAGCACGATGGGTTGGGAATTTCCCTTGAAACATTTTCCCACTTAATCGCGATGTGGACAGTCCCAAGTGTAGTGATCATCACCACAAATAAGACATAGGAATTTCAATTTCCGCTATGGTTTCTTTTCGATAGCAGGTGGTGGAGTTTGAGTTTTGGGTTTTTCATTAGTGTTATTCTTCTTGGGTTTGTTTGTTGTCTTCTTCTTACCTCTGGATTGTTGTGAAGGGGCATATTGAACTGCATTCACCTCAGAGACTTGAGTTGTAAGGGAGGTAGAAAAGAGTGAGGTTGAACTAGGAGAGGGTGCCGAAGAAGATCGAATTACAATTCCATTCGATTGTGAAGTAGATTGGGTTTTAACTGTGCCGATAATGCCATTCGCATAAGATGAGGATGAAGTTTTGGATGGATCGGTAGTGGCACGGGTAGCATATGGGATCAACTCATACAAAGTACTAGATTGTGAATAAACCAAATATAAGTACTGAGCCTGAGCGATGGCTTCTTCCTTGGTGACCACACCGCCCATAGAGACATCACGAGAAATTGGGGGTAAAATGGATTTGGTAAACCATTCCGCCAATAACTGGTCAGGAATGATTTCCTTGATCAACCTTCATCGTCATCTCCACTCATGAATGTGATTAGAGATATGCACAGAGTTGGTCTGGCGAAGGGAGGTCAAGAGATCAGTACCCTTCTCATAACAAATGGGTAGTTGAAAGTGCGTGAGGAAGGACATGGAAAGGGAGTTGAAATCTTGGAAAGAACCACATGGAATTTCAGTATACCACTTGGTTGTTGAGCCCGTAAGTGTTCGTTGGAAGAGACGTAAACGTATAGAATCATCCATTAAGGAGTTTGATGAACACCAAAAATGGAAAGTAATCACATGGTTATTTGGGTCTTCTCTAGGTTTACCATCAAAATTTGGAATATCGGAAGGTAATTTAGCAGGAATCACTGGCCAAAATGAAGAATGTAGTATAGGATCGTTGGTGAACCGAGACAAGTCTATGAGATCCATAGTTGCAAGGAAAGGTAACTGTTGGTTAGCCTGAGGATGATACTGGTGTGGCATAGGGACACCAGTAGGGCCATAAACTGGGTTAGATGGATAATTGTATCCAGTAGGTCCACCTATATACATTTTTTGTTGACCAGGATAAATAGGATTTGATGATGGTTGAGAATCATTTGCAAGTGGAGGATAACCCAATGGGTTCTGAGGGTTGTAAGTCAGATGATTTGTTTTCCCATAAGGAGGGTAAACATTTTATCCATGAGGAGGATACACATTAGTCTTGTGGGAAAGATAAGGTTGTTCTTGTCCTTAAGGATGTTGTCCCCCAGAAAATTATGGATTTCCTGGGAAAGGAATGTTCTAAGGATTTTGTGTTGTAGGTGCATTATGTCCATACAAGTGGTTATGGACTCAAGCTTGAGGTTTCCCCCCAAGTTGAGGTTGTGTCCCGATTTGAGGTTGACCCCCAAATTAAGGTTGCCCCCCAACATGAGGTTTAGTGCCTACAGGAATCTAGAAACCAAAAGTGAATGAATTATCGGTACCTCCAATTGGATTAGAGCCACCAAGACCAACTCCTCCAAATAAATGTGTATGTACATAACCAACAACGACGTTATATCTATGAGGAAAAAAAATTCCAAAAACTCTGGGTGTAACCTACACAGTGTTAGCAATGGAAGGATTCAAATCTCTGTACCTAAGGGGAATTGATGGATTTGGTCTAAGTTGTGTTCCAATTGGAGCTTGGAGAGGTGTATTGTTACTGGAAAGGATAGTAGAATGTGCCATCTGGAGAGTAGGATTTGAGTGAGAACCAATCAACAATTGGTATGCAATGGTGGTGACATTACTGGTTGTACTAATCAAGTGGTCTAAGGGTATTGTATAACTAATAGACATTTCAGGCACTTTTGATATGATGGGTTGATCAAGACTTGTTCCTAGGTTACCGTAAAGGTCACACACTATTAAAGGAATGGAATGCGGAATGGAAGTTCCATCAGTGTGAGCCGAGGTCCCAGGGGTTTCACTCTGAAAAAATAGATTCTCTACTCCAGATCTTGTGTTAGGTCTGGTGGATACCCCAGTGTTATCAACAAAAACAATTTTCCTAGTTGAATTCATGCAAAGGATGCAAGCGTCAGGCCTAAGGGGAATTCTAAAAGCCTCTAAAGAGTCCGAAATAATTTGAAAGTCTTCTAAAGAGTGTGTGCTTCCAACCTCATAAACTAGTTCGTTATGAGGCTTAGGAGGGCCTTGCGATGAGTTGGGAAGAAAAGGTAGATAACCTTCCATATCTTCTGGGGGTAACCCTTGCATCCTACATGAACGGAGAAGGTCGATGTTTCTTGATCTAAGTAAGAACGAAATAATAAATCTATGGCCAACTAACAAAAATAAAAAACATACACTAATACATCTAGGAGTCAAACCAAGCAAACAAAACCTTCTCTCGATGACCATACTAGTTGGTGATGAAATCCAATGTCACATGATCAAGTCAAGAAGGGGCTAGGATATGAGTGGTTGGAACAGTTACGATGGATACTTTCTTAACGAACTTATGCCTTGGTGCAAGCTTCCACCCAATAATTGTGGATTTACCCTCCAAGGAGCCTGAGTGAGTTTGACCACCATTTGTTCTAGGTACAATGAAGACTTCCATTCATTGTCACCTCATGTAAATGCCCTAAATATTATGGCTAATAAGGACACCAAATCATAGTCATCCCCTAGGTTGGTACAGTTGACAGTCCAGTTCGAACGTATGGGCAATATAACAAGTCTGAAATCCTTCAAGAGAACTGAGGACAATTGGATTGGTAGAACTCCAAAGGACCCCGAATGGATTCAGAATTCACCAAGAACCAAGACCAAATGAAGACATTTGAACCTCAATAAAAAACCCCAATATACGATCTGACTACTATGAACGGTTGAACCACGGAAGCATAATCTCTGTAACCCTCCCGAATGCAACCTCGTGCGTAACCCCTATGTGAGAGGGGGATCCCAGAAAGCTTATATGAAAATTGGATTTTCTCTCCCTATCGCAAGATGCTACTGTTTGTTTTGAATGCTTTGGAGAGTTGTACTCACAACCTAATCCAAAGTGCTAATCCTAGTCTAATGTAGGTGGAAGATTCTAAAAACAAAAAGTTCTAGATCAATTTTAATTAGCGTTGATTTTCGTGCTTGTTCTTTACTTAGAGGTGTATGAGAGTGAAACGGATGATATTATGACTCAACTCCCCAAAAAATTCATAAGAAATGATAAGCAGTATTTTCTTTCAATGAATGTTTATTTAAGGGAAGGAGAAGGATTTTCCTTTCACTGTCAAACACTAAGATGCAGTAACCTCATGCAATTGTTCTCAATCAAGAATCCAATATAATGCTAAAATATTCAGAGAATGGTCCTAATATCCAAAAACCAATCGTGAAAATATATCCTTTTGTTTAAATGTGAATGATAATCAGCTTGAGGTAAAGCTACCTATGTCAATCAAACTTCAAGATTTGTGAGATTTAAACAATTGGAAGCAAAACTTCACATAAACAAAAACACACTCTCGTTGTGATCAAACAAGAAACAAAAAGAAAACCAAAAACTCAAATAGGAGGAATTTCTTGGGAAAAATGACCTCAAAGATCAAATGGAACAGTACATAGATCTCTGAATTTCCTTACAACAACTTTCAGACAATCAGATAAATGAGAAAGTAGTAGATCGACTCCAAATCTCAAATAAGAAGAGTGACTCAAAGAAAGGAAGAGAGATGTCAAAAATCAAAACAAAACATCATAAATTCTTAAAAATCAAATGGTTGGAGGCTAAACCAAAGACACACTAAGATATTGACATTCTTGAGCAGACAAGTTAGCAAAACTACACTCAGAGATGGATTCCCAAATGATTTTTCAGTAGAAAAGACCAACGCTCTGGTGTCAAGGGCACCAGAGCATTGCAACGCTCTGTGGGAGCCTGCAAGGGAGCACTAGCACCCTGGATGTAAAGGCAGGGGAGCACTAGCCTATGAGAAAAACATAAACTTGCCCAAAAATAAGAAAACTCAAGAAAATTATGAAATTCAATGTGTATGGGATGAATCCAAAATCCAACAACACATCTAAGAACTAGAAACATACAGTGAAAAATGTCTAAAGGTGATCAAAGCCTAGAAACAAGACCAAGGAGGGAAACAAAAACTCAAAGCTTCAGTCCCTAGTGGAGTCGCTAATTTTTGTTATAGGGAGATCCCCCTGCGGACAGGTGAATTCCCTCTTGGACCCTAGACCCCAAAGACCAAGACCAAGACAGAAAGGTGCTAACTTTGGTCACTGACATCCCTTTAAGCCTAGCTAAGCTAATCTATAGAGAAAAGGAAGAATATATGGATACCTTTTTATGATGTTTGTCCTCGCCCAGTCCAAGTTGATCTTTGATCCCAAATCTCTTCAACAAGTCCTTCAATCCAATCAAGGACAAAGCATGATTCCTATTCTACCATGATTAGTTTAAAAGTAGATCTATCCATCAAAGACAAGTTCATGTAGGTATACATAATATTGAAGGAAACAAGCCAAGCACATGTATTAATGAGAACTCAAAAGAGATACTTACAAACCATCGATGAAATTGCAGTAGCCTCTTCCAACTCCCCTTATCCAAACCCTCTCTCAAATGATCCACAATCAAAATGACTATGATTTCACTGATTATTCTCCCTTATGAGATCATAAGTTTGATGCCTTCATTGTCCCCCCCTTTCACCATGAGGAGGCATCCTTATATAGGTTTTGAGAGGCCCAACCACCTTAGAGATTCTTGGGATAGGTTGAGGATCTTTCTCCATCAGTTGTGGATCCTCCCTAAGATCCAGCCTTGACCTCAAATTCAAATCAAACTGAATTCAAAGATAAGGGGGATCTTCCCCTGATTTCCTCAACAACACAATGCTCCCTCAGAATGGTGCACAGAGTGTTGCAACACTCGCAGAAAGGAAGGAAAGGAGTGCTAGTGCTCCCTACTAGTGGTTAGGGGAGCGTTGTCCTTCAAAAATTATTTTCAAGTGGTCTTTCTCAAGGAAAAATCTTTGTACTCTTCGTCAAATGACATGTCCTTAATTTAACCAGTCTCTGAGGCTTTCTTATGTGTTCCTGTGATGTCATTCGAGATACGACATAAGCAAGATGACAGTATGATATTTGCAACACTTGTGACATTTGTGGCCAAAGTGAGACAATTGCGACACTTGTAATGATGAAATTAGGTCATCATTCAAGTGAGTAATTTTTATGTGTAACACCCATTACCCTCCTAACAACAACAAATGATATCACAAACCCACACACCCCCACCTGGGAGAAATGCAGATTCCTCAACAACAAATGTTTTGATGGTTAAATCTATGGTAGCATTAAACACTAGAGATAAGAACTACAACTCCACGGAGGTAGAACCTTCATTAAAGGATCCTCCACCAACTTCACCTCCCATTGGCCCTCTCACGCTAGATAAATCGGCTTCCAAATCTTCCATTCACCCTCCCAAAAGGGTACTTCAATGGACCACCCACAATCTAAATATTCAGGAAGCTCAACACTATAGAATAGTGGAATATCTTTCTCAAGCCTTGTGTTCCATGTCTTCCCTCAAATTATTGTAGATATTCCCTACACAACGTAAATCCTTTCTATCAGCCATTGGATTAATATACCCTTTGGGGTCTATCATTATTTCCTTTGACACAGAACAAAGTGAACCGTGCTTGTCACACCAACTGGAATTACAAATTATAGTTCGATGTTTGAATAAGAATATATTCCATACAATGATCGATGAAGGAGTAGCCAATTGTATTATGTCTCTATCATGTTGGAAATCCATTGGTTCCCCACATCTTACCACATCCTCAACCATCCTTAAAGATTTTGATGGACATTAGTTTAAACCCCATGGAATTATTACTTGCCTATCCATTAATCTCAAGGGATATACTTTCTCTGTTTAATTCAAAGTGGTCAATGCCACACTCGACTACAATATTCTCTTAGGATGCACTTGTCTCTACGCAATGAAGGGTTTCACATCCACTACCTTTCTTGTTGTACAATTTCTACATCAAGGAAAGATAGTTGAAATTGATAAATTGGATTATTGCACCCCTGAATTGCATGTCAATATAGGTGCCAATGTTCCCTTTGTAGGTGAATATTTAGAGGGGTATGAAAGCATTGGTGTAGGTATTTTTAAAGATACATATCTTATGGGTATATTCCATGTCCCTGCACCCGACACCACCAACATAGATCCTGTTAACATAATATATTTTTTCGTCGGCACATCCCTTGGTTCTTATGATCCTTGGGTGCTTCCTCACCCTTCAGAAGTAGACTCTTGTGTAGCCACTATTCCATTGTAACCATTTGAATTATCATAATATTTAGTGATACAATCAGCAAGAGAATCTGTTGACCTTGGTCCTAGTCTCCCATTGGATGAGGAACTACATAATTTTTTTATGCCTTATTGTGTTAACTCTCCTTTCGCTTTGCATGACCTCCTAAATGATGTTTTACCTTCAGACAAGGCCATCATGGAAGTAATAACTTTAGGAGAGAGGCCATGGGAATATCCACATCATCAATCATATTTCCTTTCGAGCTAAGAAAAAGAAGAGAAACCCATTCAAACCATCATTTCAAGTGATGATCGAGATCAATCCCAATTACCTTCCACCTCATGATCCATTTTATCTGAAGGTAACCTGGGTAACATATAAAAAATTGTTTCAATTGATATTTCAGTGAAACTTGGGGTCATGGAGCACATACAGATAGGTGTATCCTATTCCCCTCAATAAATTGGATGCTACAATGCCTTATTCAAATAATTATGAGATGTCTTTTCCTGGTCCTACGAGGAAATTCCTGAAATATACCCTCGAATTATTGCACATAAAATTAATACTTACCTGAGAGCTCATCCTATTTAACAACGAATCGAACTAGTACACCCTAGGAAATCTGTGACAATCAAGGCAAAATTTGAAAACTTATTGAATGATGGTTTTATTTATCCAGTGCCCATGACCAAATGGGTATCGAAAAAATGTAACCATTACCAAAATATAGGGCACTATCCATGTATGTGTTGATTATAGGGATTTAAATAAGGCATGTCTTAAGGACAATTACCCTACCCATTTCATCGACCATATTATCAATGATTGCACCAGATGCGAAGTCTTTTCATTTATGGATGCATTCTATGGCTATAATCAAATCGAAATCATTTCGGAAGACCAACACAAAAAAAATTTCATTTTCCCTTAGGGAACTTTCATATATCGAAAGTTACCTTTCTTCCTTAAAAATGCTGGTGCAACATTCCAATGAGCCATGTCCTATGCCTTCCATGACGTTAAGCATATCGTACAACCATATCTAGATGACCTTCCCGCAAAATCTAGGAGGTGAAAATATCATCTAGACCACCTGAGACAATGTTTTCTAAGCTGTCAATATTACCACATTCATTTAAACCCACACAAATGTATTTTTTTTGTGGAATCTAGTTTCCTTCTAGGTTTCATCTTGTCTAGGTTTGGGATCAGAGTTTATCCCTTGAAAATCAAGGCAATCGCCAACTTTCCTCCACCTCGCTCTATAGCCCAACTTCAAAGTTTGTAGGGGAAGTAAAATTTTTATGACGCTTTATCGCCAACTATGAAAAAATTAAAAAAGGTTTCATCCATTTACTTAAGAAAGTTGTCCCATTTATTTGGGATGAGAAAGGTCAATGCTCCTTTGATGGTTTAAAATGCACACTTGCATCCACACCTTTATTGAAACCTCCCAACCATAACCGATATTTTCTATTATATATCACTACTTATGAAACCACCATTGACATGGTGCTTGCCCAAAATGATGACAACCAAAATGAACATGTTATTTAATATCTCATTAAGGGCCTTTCTGGTGCTAAACTTCGTTATTCTTATGTTGAGAAGTTGGCACTGGAAACTATTTTTGTTGTCCAACGTTTTCATCATTACATTCTCTTACGAACTACCATTGTTATATCTAACGCTAACCCAATGCAATATATCTTGTCATGTCATATCCTTGTGGGAAGGTGTTATGGAATAATTCCCCTGTGGATAGGTCAATATTCCCTTGGATTCTAGACCCATAATAGCAAGATAGAAAAACACAAATGGACACTGACATCCCTTTGAATTTAGTTTAACTAATCAAAAAGAGAGAGAGGGAGAAAAAGTGTGATGCACCTTATTTCGAAGTTTGTCCTCATTGTTTCCAATTTGAGTTCGATCTTCCAACTCATTAGCACAACTTGACACCTACAATGCAATGGAAAACAAAGAGAAACAACGAACTTCTACTCTACAAGATTAGATTAAACAAATCCATCTAGAACAGTACACAAGCACATGCAAGAATACACAAAGTTGAAGGGAACATGCCAAGTATATTGATGAGAACTTTCAAGAGACACTTACAATCAGGGATGGTGTTGCAACAACCTCTCCAAGTCCTCCTCATCCATCCCCTTGCTTGAAACATCCATGATCAGAATGACAATTCATTTGTTGATTATTTTCCTCTTTTGTTCACCATGAGAATGCCTCCATTTATAGGCTTTGAGAGGCTCAACCACCTTGGTTATAATTGGGATTAGTTGAGAATATGACTCCATCAGTTGTGATATCTCCTGTAGATGCAGCCTAAGGGTTATATTCAAGCCAAACCAACTTGAATCGTCCATAGTTGTCCTTAGAGAAAAGGGGATTTCTTCCCAAGATTTTCTCAACCACTTTGGTGCTCCCTTACAATGGGAAACAAAGCGCTACAACGCTCTCTTACAGATAGAAAAAGAGCACTATTTCTCCCTACATATGAGCAGGGGAGGGCTGATATTCCAAAATTTGGCAAGATGAATAATTATTATAGAAAACACTTTGTCCAACTAACAAATGATGGGGATTCTTCTTCTAACATGTTTTATGGGTTGTATCAAGTGTTTTTATGGTTTCGTTCGTGATGCGACACTTATGTGGAGAGACTGTGACACTTGCGACAAATGTATGACACTTACAAGACTTACGACAATGAGAATATGACATTATCAAAGTGAGGAATTTTGATGTGTAATAGATTCCCCCCCAAAGTGTGAAGCCAGAAGATGAAAGATGAAGGAAAACATGCTTTGTAGGTTCTTCGAAGCAAGGGTATGGAGTCAGAGAATCTAGTAGAAGTTGCAAACAACCTTCAAACAATGTTAATATTTGTTCCACTTCTAAGGCAGACATACCTATGCTTGGAGTATAAGTGAATCAAAGCATGGCCGCCAAAAAATACACTGCGAATCCATGATGATGTTAACTAAGGGTATGACCACTAGAGATACAATGTGGATCCATACTTCTATGACATGAAATGATCATAGCCACGAAAAGTACACAGTGGAGCTACGAAATGATAAAACATAGCCATAGACAAATACAATGTGGATCTATGTGACAACATATGTTTCGGTATTCTTTAAAAACTTCCTTCGCATCCTGGGCAGAGTGGATAACATAGTGGATGCTCAATCCAAGGTCTTCATCTCAATCCCGATGTAGTATGAATCTAGCCATGTGAATGGATGATTTGATTTTGAACATGGTAGAAACCACTTGATTACTAATAATTGACGTGAATTGTTAGAAAGTGTGAGGGAAATCACCAATGATGTAAATGACTCCCAAGGTACCCAAGTACATTCCAACGAATGTGAATAAATGAGTTGAGGTAGAACATTCATGGAATCATCCAATCAAAGGTCAATGATATAAACCCACTGTTGGAAGTGAGGAGGCATGCCATTGAGGCATGCAGGTCCCAAGGTACTAACCGGTTTCTAAGTCTAATTCTTGGATGATGTTTTGATGTCGATAGGAAAAGACTCATCGAAGGATGGCCTTGATGTATCCCATCATCGACACAAAACTTGATAGAGGAAAGTGATGAGATATAACGAATGAAAATAGACTGACATGGGTATGGAAACTGATAATTTTGTAGATGGTTGACTCTCAAGGTGAATACTTCCCTTGAACACTGACGCATGACATGAGACTTGGCAGCATGAATGCAAAGTGGACCAAAACATAATGCAGCAGGTGCTGGGGCATTCTTTGGATGGATCAAAGGAGTGTAAAGACTCATAGGATTGGTTCAGTGCAGAGGTTTAGCGGATTATCAAAGTGTTTAGTGTGAAGGTTACAAAAGTTGTTAAGAAGTTTGACCCACTTCCTTCAATTTTTCCCCCATCTAGATAAATGAGTACCTCTTTTTAATTTAATGAGAACGAGGAGGATAACACATGATCAATATAACTCAGGTTCGATAATCTCCTCTTCCTTTTGTTTAATGAACTAGAATAAGTAAGGTTTTGTTCCCAGATGGGCCCTTCAATGTGTAGTTTAGCGAGTTCAGAGAAGGAAATCTCGGTGGTTTTTCATATTTAGAGAGTCTAAAAATAACTTAAAGATGACTCCAGGGTTTCCTTTTTCTTAATTTTTATTCCACGAGGTCCGAAAAAGAGATAAACTATTACTCGGAAGATGCCCTTTCGAACCTTTTAACGAGTGTGAAAGGAAGAAAGATCACTCAATAATATTTTCATGTTTAGAGAGTCTAAAAAGAGATTAAAGATGACTCCAGGGGTTTCCTTTTTCATATAAACTTTACGAGTCTGAAAAAGTGATAAACGTATACTTGGTTACATTCTCATGTATTTGTGAGTGCAAGAAAGAACAAAGATTATCCTCATTAATGTCATAAGGTAACTGAAAGACATTTCTCGAAATCCTGTAAAAACAAAATGTTATGGGCACAAGACATTAGTAATTTATCGAAAAAATGATTTAAAACCCCCAAAAAAGACTTTATAATAAGGACAAATGAAAAAAATGAACCTATCAAATATCAAACTAGGTCAAAATTTCATTTTACCATTTGTTTTTACCATTCTCCTCTAAATTTATTTTTTTCACCTCTTTGGAGCATTTTTTCGAGTGAATATTGTGGGAGCTGTGAGCTATCGTTTTAAGATTCATCTAGACCAGGTTAGTTGTCTCTTCCTCATCTTTTTTCATGGTTTTTTACTATGTTTTAACATTTTTTTGAGGTGTTCTAGGCTGATTGGGAAGACCTAGAGCATTGAACCATATCGATGCTCCCTCAAGGCACTGAGGTGAGCACTGATTGATATTTCAATGCGCTGGTGCATATGTCTAGGGAGAGCTAACACTTTGTAGGCTTCTTTGAGGGAGAACCAGAAGCAAAACTCAAAATTTATTTGACTTTTTTTGCTAAAAAGAGGTAGTTTTTTTTTTATAATGGTTTGGATAATGAAGATTAAATGTTGTAATTGTAGATTTCATCTATATCTAGCCATTTTAGAGTGGAAGGAACATGAGCATGAGTTCGATGATATTGCTGCTCTCCAAGACCCTCAAGTGAGGGCGACCTTGAGTAACTGTGGCTTGCTCAAATATTTCAAGCTTCAAAACATCAGAAAAAAAGTACTTTTGCTTGAGTATTTGATTTCTCTATGGGACGACAGTGACTGAGAAAGTGTTTTGAATTGCATCGCATATGATTGAAATAGAAATATACAATGTATATTTCTTGATGGGGCTCTTGAGGAGAGGGGCACACATACTATTTTCTGAACATCGGGATAATCAACAACTGACCAAGGCATACATTGTTGAGCATTGCATACCAGGGTCACGGTTGGTGGGAGGATGGATTGTGATAAAGGATGTGAGAGATTTAGCACTTCAATCCATTCTATTTTCCATCACAAAATTGGCGGGGAGCACCAATTCTCACTTGTCTTCTAAATCAAAGATCTCTTATGTCATACAATGTTTAGAACCAAGACTGTTCAAATGGAGTGCAGGGTTCCTAAGGAATGTCAAGGAACAAATATCCAAATGCAGGACTGGCAAACAAAAATAGTTCAAATACAGTTCTTTACTGGTATCATTTTTATTAGAGCGTATCCCTCAGATGTAGCCACAGGTTGCACTGATAGCACATCATGTGACCTAGCCTCGTATGGATAGGTGGACCAGCCTTTCCCCGAGGTTGGGGAATGGTCTCTTAGCTTTTAGATTCACTATTTACTTCTTCACATGGTGGAGGAGGCAATTAGTGGTTATTGAGGACTTCCCCTATGCTAGAGTATATTTAAGAGGTAGAATAGACCTGGTACTTCCTGAGGGCATTCAATGGGATACATCAGGTATGAAACATAACCTTGCAACATACTTTTTTCTTATATATATATGTTTTTGGTTGTACAACGAGGAATATAAACTATTTTATTTTCATCATCTAGACATAGGTGCATCACATCCAGTGGAGACGCCAACATTGGGGCGCCGTGGATATGCATAGGCAGCAATTGAGCATGATTTCACAATGGGAGGGCTCCGAGAGGTAGAGAGGAACCTTCGAGGTTTGATAATGGGTGTCCCACCCCTCAGGAGGTGAGATGTGCCTCTACACCTGCAACAACATACAGTTGGGGTTTCCAAAAGCCTCAACCATTTGCTTCGTTGGGTGATATGATCAATAGTGTGCTATGCAGGGAACAACCTGATATAGGAGGACCCTTAGGTGGAGATATAGTGGAACTAAGTTGTGAATGACGTACTCACGATTAAGTTGATGTACCACGAGTTGAGAGTCTAGGTTGATAATCAATTGAGTTATACCTAGAGAGGAGGCTTCGATTAAAATTTTGATGAGGGCATGATATTCTGCCATGTTATTGGTCATAGATCCGAGGAAAATTCCTCCTGAATTCACCAGCTCGCCAGAATGGTAGATGAACCAAGCTACAGAAGTGATGTTCTGAGTGTGTCGACTAGCGCCATCCACAAACCTGAAATAGATGGGAAAGGGTGATTTCATCTATGCATTCAATCACAAAGAAAAGTATAAGAAGCTGAGACAAAACCCATGCACACTTTTTATGATATAAGTCCCATGCCACATGGGTTCTAACTTTCCTTCCCCCAACTTGTCACGATCTTGATCATATACTAGGAATAATTCTCCTTTTTCAAAAGCATGAGGTTAGACAAATTTGTCATATTGATTTTTCATGTGTTTTTGATACATCTCGTTGATGAGAGCAGTATCACAATGGGTTTTGTACAACGTGGTTAAATATAGGAAACATTCCTCTTCAACAGAAGTGTTAGGTAGAAGTTCTATGGTAAGTTTCAACAAAGGAATCTCACATTCGATTGGCAACACTGCTTCTATGTCGTATACCAACTGGAATGACGTGAATCCAGTTGTAGTTTTCACTGAAGTTTGATAGGCCCAGAGTGGACATAAGAGATGCAAGTGACAAGAGGTTTTTCTTGTTCCCGCCATGCATTGGAGCATGGTATTTAGGACCTTTTTGATGGATTCAACTTGTCCATTCTTTTGAGGATTGTAGGGGGATGAGGTTTCATGGAGAAAACCCATCTTGGTGTGCAATTCACTCATCATCTGATTCTAGAAGTGTGATCCATGATCAATTACAATAGCTTGCGGGACACCAAATCAAGTGATGATGTGGTTAAACACAATGAGTGATGCAATGCAGCCATCATTAAGGAATGTAGGCATAGCTTCATCTCAGTTAGTGAAGTAATTAACGACAACAATGATATAAATGTTCCCCCCGACTGAGGTAGGATTACATTGCATAAAATTGATGCCCCATTTTACAAAGGGGCCGACGATGATAATGGGATGCAGCGGAGCATGGTGGGAACATTATTTCTTCTAAAATATTTGATAGGATGGGAATTTTTTAATGGCCTCAATGCAATCTTTAAATATAGAAGGCCCAAAATAACCGAAACGTAGGATTTTCTGGGCTGTATCCATCCCAAAAAAAATGACCACCACAAGCTCCAAGGTGACAGTCATTTAACACTTGTTCAACCTCCTCATGGGTTAAACAACGTTGCAGGACAATATCAATTCCATGGAAGTACAATGCGTCACCGATGATGAGGTAGCATTTGCAGTGGTGTCGAATGCAATGTCATTCATCACGTGAGATGTTCGGATGAAAATGTAGGGTTTGGATATAGAGAAGAATATATTCATACCAAGGATAGGAAGTACTAATGAGGAATAGGGATTCATCATGAAGAGAATCAGTGGGCTCAATATCTTCATCAATATAGGGAAGATCACAAATCAATTCCGAAAAAACCAATGATCTCTTAGTTTTTGATTTAGCAAATTCGAGATCGAATTCCTGGAGAATAACGATCCATTTCAAATATTTTCCCCCAAGTACTTGACGAGCCAAGATATGGTACATGGGGTTCAAGTCTGTAATGCACATAGTAGTGCGTAATATAATGTAATGGATAAATCTCTGGATGATAATAACTACTGTCAGGGCCAACTTTTTGACATGCAAATATCAGATCTCGAGACCTGATAGACTCTTACTCAGATAGTATATCACATGTTCGTCACCATCATCATCCCCTTGTACTAACACCATACCAATAGTGGAAGTAGAGGAAACCAAATAAGGATGTATTGTTTCTCATGATCCAGTGGGTGCAAAAGAGGTGTTTTCGTTAAGGCATGCTTAAGGGCATCAAATGATCATTGAGCAGTTTCATCCCAGATGAAAGGGGTGTATTTCTGTAACAATATCATAAATCCTTTATTGATTTCAATGTAATTGAAAATGAAGCGATGGTGAAAGTTTTCCTTCCCTTCCAACCTTTGCAATTGGTTTATATTATTGGGAGGAGGTAAAGCTAGAATGGATTTGAATTTTAAGGGATCCACCCTAATCCCATCTTTGGAGACTACGATGTCGAGGAGGCGTCCTAATTCAACAACAAAAATGTGTTTTGGGGGGTTTAAATGGATTTTGTAAAACTGACATCGAAGAAAAATGGCTCGTAGGTGACCAATGTGGTCTCGTCGATGAGACGAATGAGCGAGCAAGTCATCGACATAATTTTCAACAATGTGTTTGATATCGTGGAATGCATATGACATGGCCTGCTAAAAAGTAGCTCCAACATTTTTAACGCCAAAAGGTAATTTTCGATAAGAGAAAGTCCCCCAAGAGCATATGAACGTTGTTTTATGTTTATTAGCTAGTAGAATGTCAATCTAGTTATACCCATAAAATCCATCCATAAAGGAGAAAATGACACTTCCGACACAATTATTGATAATTTGGTCGATAAAGGGTGTAGGGTAATTGTCTTTGGGACAAGCCTTATTAAGATCTCGATAATTGATGCAAAGATGAATGGTCCCTTTTTTATTGGAAACTGGAACGATGTTGGAAACCCATTTGGTTAGAGGGACAGGATAAATAAAACCATATTTTAACAATTTTTCGACTTATGCCTTTATGGTCGTGGTTTTCTTGGGATGAACTAGGCGAAGTTTTTGTCCTACAAGTTTAACTCCAGGGTAAGTTTTTATTTCATGCACAATGATCCATGGATTGATCCCTGGCATTTCTTCATAAATCCAAGCGAAGACATCACAAAATTATTTGAACAAGGTGGTGTACGTTTGAACCTCTTCAGCTGAACAATTGGTTCCTAACTGTATGTTTTCCACAATACCTTCTTTGATTGATATGTCGACAGCAATAGTGGAAGATATGTTTCCCAAATTCCCCTCGGGGATGGTATCCTAAGTGAGTATTGGAGATTGGGGAAATTTGACGATACTGCTAGGAAATATAGAGGATATATCTTTCTCAATGTCATCCAAAATCAGAAGAAAAGACGAACGATGGTGGATGTCATCCCACGATGCCTCCTCGATACTAAGCATTTCCATAATAGATTCATACGATGGAAAAATATGTAGGAAGTAATCGAAAGTAGAGGATAGGGACATTAACCAGGATGGTAACGAGTAAGTTGTAGACAAAAACAGATGTTGGACGTCTGGTGAAGGAGAGGAAAATTGGATGGCATTGTATTCAGCCTCTGTAGGACTAAGTGGCATGGTGTCACCTAGTGTGTCAAATTCTAAAGGACTAGGAACAATCCATGGATTAGATGATTCATAGGATTGATGTACCATAGTCAAGATCATATTGGTCATTGCAATATTCCATGTAGTGGGAAGAAGAGGTGCAGGAAAGGTACCCATAAGTGAAGAGTCTTTCAAAATACCTACTCTAACACTTTCATAAGTGATATTCAAATCTCCAAGAAAATGAATTTTGTTGGCCATTTGAGTGCAAGCGTGAGGGGTATAGTAATCTAACTAATCGATAGTCAAAATTTTACCTTGATGAGGGAATCATCTGCATCAAAAAACCGATGAAGCGACGAAAGTCATAGCATAAAACCAACTTCTTCCTAGCAACATGTTATAATCAAGGGGAGAATCAACTACTTCAACATCTACTGAAACAATCTTTCCTCCCAATTGAACGACTAGGGACTGTAATAGTCCATGGGGATGGAATCCTCTTCCATCGAAAGCTTGTAACATGGTTGGATATTGATTGAGACTAGGCGATTTTAGGCCTTTCCAACAAGCCAAAGACATGACACATGTGGAATCTCCCTCATCCAAGATTTTGCGATGAATATGTTGATTATGGAAAACAACATCGATCTAGAAGGCAAGCTGGTGAGAGAGTCATGATTGAAAATTATCCAGGTTAAACGTGATATTATTAGATGACTCGAGATTTATTGCTCTGATGGCGGGCAAGATATTCCTGCGTTGACTAGGGAAGTGTTGTAGAATTTCGAGAGATGACATAGCACATGGTGCTTGGGACAAATATTCAACAATGTTGTAGTTCTAGGCAGCGCGTGAATTAGGATTTAAAATGGACTTTCGAATTGTACTCTTGGGTGGACATAAGATAGATTCAAAGGTAGGTTTCTCAATCTGGAATGGCCCAGATGGAGGAGTAACGATGGTGGACAGTGGATCTGGTGTAGAACCATTAGTTACTTTTTCCTTATCAGGTTTAGCTGGAGGTGTGTCATATGTCATAGTACGAGTGGTCAAATATACCCATTAAACATGTAAATGTGCACACTCAATGAAGCTTCCTTACTAGAAGGATGTTTTGGATTGCCTCCTGTTGAAGGTGTGGAAGATTATGCAACCAGTGATTGCTATTGTGGAAAAGGATGTGTCAATGTAGCGGGCTGAGAGTTTCCTTTAAAAAAAATTGCAACTTCATCGCAATGAGGACAATATTGTGTGTAGTGATCATCACCACAAATGAGACATGGAAATTTTAATTTTTGTTGTGGTTGTTTCTCACGAGCAGGTGGTTGTGTAGGTGTTTTTGGATTTTCATTTTGATTATTTTTTTTCTTAGGTTTATTCTTTTTCTTTCCCCCCCCCCTAACTATTGAGGAGAAGAATATTGAACTACATTCACCTTAGATACTTGAATCAGGGTGGAGCTTGGTGAGAGTGAATTTGACCCAGTAGTGGGGGCAGTAAATGAGTGATTGTTCATGTCAGTCAACTTTGAGATGGATGGAGATTTTATGGAACCGATGACTCCATTGGTGTGAGTTGTGGAGGATGGTTTAGATGGATTGGTTGACATATGGGGAGCATTCATAATCAATTCATACAAAGTACCGGATTGGGAATAAACCAAGCCCAGATACTGGGCATGAGCAATGGATTCCTCTTCAAAATGAAAGAACCCATGGCTACGTCACAAGCAATAAGAGGTAAAAGAGATTTAGTGAACCATTCATCCAATAATTGGTCAGGAATGGTTGCTTTCATCAACTTTCGGCGTCATCTCCACTCATGAATATGATCATAGATATGTACGAAGTTGGTTTTATGAAGGGAGGTCAAGAGTTCTGTACCAGTCTCATAACGGATGGGTAATTGAAAGTCTGTGAGAAAATCCATGGAAAGGGAATTAAAATCTTGAAATGTTTTGTGTTGTAATTCAATGTACCATTTCGTCGTTGAACCCATAAGTGTGTGCTGGAAAATATGTAACTGGATAGAGTCGTCCATTAGTGAATTTTATGAACACCATAGATGAAAATTCATAATGTGGTTATTAGGGTATTCACCATGTTCACCATCAAATTTCAGAATATCGGAAGGCAATTTGGCAGGAATAACTAGCCAAAAAGGAGAATGTAATATGGGATCATTTGTCAATTTCAATAGATCTAGGAGATCTAGAGTGGATAGGAACAATAGTTGTCGATTGACCCGAGGATGATGTTGGTGTGGAATGGGGACACTAATAGGGCCATAAACTGGTTGAGATGGATAGTTGTATCTAGCAGGCCCTCCCACATACTATTGTGGTTGACCAACAAAGGTAGGATCCATTTGTTGAGGAATTTTCATGAACGGAGAAGGGAAACCCATTTGACCATAGGGAGGATAACCAGTGCAACTCGAGGGATGATAGTTTTCCTGATTATCTTGAGGTGGATAACCAGTCTTCCCTTGAGGAGGGTAACCAGTTTTTCCTTGAGGTGGGTAAGGATTTGGCCCTTGGGGAGGATAATATTGTTGGCCTTGAGGACCCCAAGTGGGATTCAAGACTCCCGAGAAAGGTTGTCCAAAATGTAATCCATAAGGATTGGGATTGGATATTCCTCCTTGTGGGTTGGGGTTTAATGGCCCTCCTTGATATGGCTGATGAAACATACCTCCTTGGTGTGGTCCTCAAGATTGTGGGGTGTTTCTTGTGAAATAAGGTTGTCCCCCTGCCATTTATTGGGTAACAACTGAGGTTTGACTAATGAAAGGGGGTTTCCCCCTAGTCAGCACAGGTGTTTGTAAGGACCATTGTTCCCCAGTAGGGATGTGTCCGCTAGATGGGAGTCACCCCCGAGTCAAGATTTGTCCCACAGTTGGGTTTACTTGTGTGGCAAGGTTATGCATTTTGTGATGCAAAGGTGTCCCAATAAGGTTCTGTGGAGTATATGAAACAATAGCTTGAAGAGGAATATGGGGAGTACCGTCAAGTTAATTTGCACATGACTAGGCAACACGACTCTTGTTTCACTGTGAACTTTCCCTGAAGTGGTAGCAATATTGATTGTTGGTTCAACGGGACGGTTAATGGGCTGACCTGACATTCCTTCCTCTGCACCGACAGTGGTAGAGGTATGAGGAGGGTCAAAAGGTGGCTTAAATTAAAATTTTCATAAAGATCTCGTCTCGATGGATTCCTCCATATAGAACGAACATTATTTTTTTGTGGATCTACCATTTCAGTAGAATATATAAGAGCGGTGTATTCGTTGCTAAAATTTGGTTGTATCGGTTCCATATCTAGCTTATTATATAGCCTTGATAGTAAACTGGGGTGATCCTCTACTATGATGTTTCCTGAAGAGTCCAATCGAACAAGGAGTAGATCGAGAGGAATTTTTAAAGCTGGGTTAGGGAGGGTAGAACCTTCCTCAACCATAACTAAATCTCTCTCAGTATTTGCTAGCAAAGGAGTAGCAACACTCCCAGCGTTTGAATGGTTCTTGACCTCTTCACAGTAAGTGTCTTCAGGTGAATTAGGAGGTAGGGGTTCGTAGCCTTCTAGAGGAAACCCTTTCATCCTATGTGATATATGAAGACCTTTATCAGCCACAATACCAATATTTAAATACAACTAAATTAAACAAAAAACACTCATTAAAAAATCTAGAAAACCAACAAGCAAACAATACCTTCTCTTAATGAACGTACTAGTTGGTGATGAAATCCAACATCTCATGATCAAATAGAGAAGGGGATAGGATATGAGCGGGTGGATTAGCTACATTGGTGGCATGATTAATATACTTACACCTTGGTGCAAGCTTCCTCTAGTTTTACTCATGGGTTACCCTCCAAGGAGATCGCATGAGTTTGACCAACGTCTGTTCTAGGTAGAACAAAGACTTCCCTTCACCATCTCCTCGTGTAAGGACCCTAAATATTATGTATACTAAGGATACCAACACATAGTCAGCCTCTAGGTGGGTACAGTCAATAATTGAGTCTGAACATATGGGCAAGATATCAAGTCCAAAATCCCTCAGGAGAACTGAGGACAAGGGGACTAGTAAACTCTAGAGGACCCCAAACGAATTCAGAATTCACGAAGTTCTGAGACCAAATGAAAACATTTGAACCTCAATAAGAACTCCCAATATACGATTTGACTACTACGAATGGTTAAGCCTCAGAGGGATAATCTTCATTGCTCTCCCAAATGTGACCTCGTGCGTAACCCCTGTGTGAGAGGGGGATCCTAGCTATGTTTATACGAAGGTTGGATTTACTCTCCCTATCGTAGGATTCTGAGTTTGTCTTGAATGATTTGAAGAGTTATTCTCACAACTTATTCCAAATCTCTAGTCCTAGTCTATTGTTGGTGTAAATATCTTAAAAATAAAAACTTTCTAGATTGATTTTAATGGTTGTCCATTACGCAAAGGTGAATGAAAGTGAAACTGGTGATGTTTGGTATTCAACTAAAAATATGAAAACAATGAGATGAAAATTTTGTTTTCAATGAATTTCTATCTATGGGAGGGAGAATAGTTTCTTTTCTTTCAATAACAAACACTTAAGAATGCAAAATTTCATGCAATTTCATTCTCAACGAAAATTCAAACAACTTGCCAAATTATGAAGAAAACCTTTTCAATATCCAACACCAATACAAAAAATAATTCTTTGTTTGATTATGAATATAAATCAAAAAGTTTATCTAATGATTCTTGATTTCACTAATAATGAAAAAATGACTTCACTACTGTGATTTGAAAAGAGGAATCAAAAGCACACAAACAAAGGCACTCTCAACAGTCGATAAGAGACTAAAAGAAGAAAAAACTATCGATTCAAAGAAAAACACCAAAAAAGAAAAGAACCACACTTAAAAGTCTTCCAGAAATGAATAAGGGATCAATGAACAAGTAAACAGTATTGAGATCAATAACTTTCCTTATAACAACCTCCAATCAATCAGAAAAATGAAAAGAGTAGAAAAAAGAACCCAAGTTTGAGGGAAAAAGGTTTTTTTTTACAATAAGGAAAGACAACACAAACCCAATCAAGACTAGAAAGGGTGAAAAGAAACAAGTTGGAAGTCAAACAGAATACAAAACCTGATAGAATAAGATATGAGCCAGAGAAAAAGACCCAAGAACTATACCCAACAACCAGACAGTCAACAATATTTCAAGGTAAAAAATTGACGCTATGGTAGTAAGAGCACCAAAGAACTACAACTCTCCCTAATACACTCTAGGGGGAGAGTTGAACAAGTTGTCGGTTCTTTGACTTAAACTAGAGAGGGCACTAGTTCTAAGATTTTTTTAGGAAAAACCCCAAAAATCCAAAAACTCAATAAAATTCAATCAAAGACTTTGTAAGACAACTTTAGCAAAGATGAAAGAAGTACGGATAGATCAAATCAACAAACGTGATCTAAAGATAGGAAAAAGGCAAAGACAAACCAAGGAAAGAACCAAAAATAAAATCTTTGATCCCCAGTGGAGTTGCCAATTTTGTTACGGAATAATTCCCCTGCGGATAGGTGAATATTCCATTGGATTCTAGACCCCTAATACCAAGACAAAAAAACACAAATGGACACTGATATCCCTTTGCATTTAGTTTAACTATTCAAAAAGAGAGAGAGGGAGAAAAAGTGTGATGCACCTTATTTTGAATATTTTCCTCATTGTTTCCAATTTGAGTTCGATCTACAAACTCCTGAACACAACTTGGCACTTGCAATGCAATGGAAAGCAAAGAGAAAAAAAGAACTCCTACTCTACAAGATTATATCTAAAAAATCGATATAGAACAATAGACAAGCACATTCAAGAATACACAAGCTTCAAGGGAACAGGCCAAGTGTATTGATGATAACTTTCAATAGACACTTACAATCATGGATGGTGTTGCAACAACCTCTCCAAGTCCTCCTCGTCCAACCCCTTGCGCGAAATATCCACGATCAAGGTGACAATGCTTTTGATGATTATTTTCCTTTTTTGTTCACCATGAGAATGTCTCCATTTATAGGATTTTAGAGGCTCAACCACCTTGGTTATTTTTGGGATTATTTGATTATATGACTCCATCAATTGTGATATCTCCCTTATATGCATCCTAAGGGTTAGATTCGAGCCAAAACAACTCGAATAATCCATAGTTGTCCTTAGAGAAAAATGGGATTTATTCCCAATATTTTCTCAACCACTTTGATGCTCCCTTACAATGGGTAATAGAGAACTACAAAACTCCCTGCATATGACCAAGGGAGCATTGATCTTCCAAAAGTTTCCAAGATGACCAATTCTCATAGAAAACACTTTGTTCTGACTGTCAAATGATGGGGCTTCTTCTTATAACATGTTTTATGGGTTGTATCAAGTGTTTTTATGGTGTCATCTGTGATGCGACACTTATGTGACAATACTAAGACACTTGTGACACTTGTGACAAAAGTGAAACACTTACGACACTTACGACAATGGGAATATGAAATTATCGAAGTTAGGAATTTTGATGTGTAACAGAAGGTACTCCATATGGATTGTTATCCTTCAAGAATTTGATCTCCATTTTTTTACCGCCAAGTCTAAAAAATCCTTGGTATTCTCTGAATTAATGACAACCTTCCCCAAGTCCATGATGAATTCATCGTACAATATTTGTTGCCTGAAGAATCCTTGTTTCTCATCAACTCGTTTGATCCTTGGTATGGATATGTGTTAATATATCTCTAAACCCAATGTTTTCAACCAGAATTATTGAAAGATGATCGTTGGCATATTCGACACCAATATCTCCATTATCTTATTGTGGGAAATTTTATTTATCGTCATGGAGCATATATGGTATTGCTTCGATGTGTTTTACACCATGAAGTCGAGCCCATTTTTAATGAATGCCATGCTAGAGCATGTGGTGGCCATCTTTCTCGGTTAGCCATTTCCCAAAAAAAATTGTGCACTGGGTACTTATGGCCTTCAATCTTTACATATTTTATGAATGCAACTTGTTATAACCCTATAATTCATAGGGTCATCTGTTGACTGGAAATTTTTCACTCTGGGTGTATAAGTTTGCAAATAATATTTCATCTCTGCAAATTATTTTCAAGACAAGCAGTGCATCAAACCCTCAAAAAGTCATTAAGCCTAAGTTTTGCCTCATATACTGCATTTGCACCTAGAGAATAAAGAACGCGCTTAGATTGACGGTCGATCTAGTGGCGCGTAAATCAACAGCTGACAGTGGATTTCAAA
>ML777870.1:514063-548132 GCA_009831015.1 Picea engelmannii
AACTGGCTTGGCAATTTGGCAGAGTTTCTTTGCTATGATTTTCCTCCTTTGAATAGTACCCCTACCCCTCCTTTTATAGGCTAGAAGGAGCTAGGGTTTTTGGCGAACTCTCGGCCATGCATGGCTCAGAGTTCCAGTTAACTAACAAAAATCCTCGTGTCTCGGTGGAAACTTTCCTGATTTTTTGCTTTGTTAGGTACCCGTGGACTGTTTTGGGTTAGCCCGAGGATGCCCGCGTGCAGTACAAGGACATCAAGCGGTTGCCCGCGCCCAGTGAGAAGTTAGGGCGCGGGTTGCTTGTTTTAAGTGGTTTTTTGAGGAATTGTTCAGCATGGCTTTGGCTAGGAAGAGGCATGAGTAGGCCTTATGCCAGGTAAGCAGGGATAGTGCAATTTAGGGTTATAACAATTATCAAATTTTATATGGTCCATTCTTCTATTCCATAACTATCTCTCATATTTTTGTCCCATATAGCATTTTTCTCCCTTGATCTCATTGCGGATATATACATTAGTTGACGTTCTATATGGATTTTCCACTAATAATCCTGATCTTTTCTTCCTTATCTCACATCCTTGAGAATAAAATGTCAGAGTGTGTCCTTGATCACACATTTGACTAACACTAATATTATTGTGTTCCAAAACTTCAACATATAAGACATTCTCTATTTTAGTATTTACATTATCAAGGCTAAGAGTACCTTTTCCCACTATCCTTGTGATGGAATTATCTCCAAATGTTGCACTTCCTTCATTTACTTCCTTCAAAGTGTGAAACTTATTCTTGTCCCTTTTCATGTGGCTTGAGCATCCAATATCAGTGTGTCATTTGTTTCCTTTGTTTTGAGCATGAAGGGAATTTTGCACAAGCATAGATTCCTACTTCTTATTAAGTTTCAAATATATGCAAATACAATCACCACACAAGATATATGGAACAATATAGAAGAAACCCGCACTTTATTATTATGAAACCATTAGGGTAGTGAACACCATAAAATAGATCCTATTCAGGAAGGTATCCACTCATGTTCACTTTCCTCTTCGAGGGGGAAACCTCCTAATGAGTTACATGCTCCAAATAAAATACTTCTTAAATTTCTCATTACATTGCTTGAACACCTTTATATAGTTGTACCAACCACCTAAGAAGATTCTAGAGGAACATTATAGAAGAAGAACCTTCTAGTAAGTCCTCTTACATCTATTTCATTCACTCTACACTTATTTATTAAAAGTGGCCTTTATACATAAGAATACTTATCTACCATTATTCCCCTTGGGTACCTCACTAGGTACCCTTGTTAAGTTCCAAATATTTGCAAATACAATTACCACACAAGGTATATGGAACAATATAGAAAAAACCCACACTTTCTTATTATGAAATGCTTAGGGTAGGAAAATACCATGAAATAGGTCTTATTGAGGAAGGGGTCCACTCCTGTTCACTTGCCTCTTTGAGGGGGAAACATCCTAATGATCTATTGCTCCAAATACAATACTCTTTGAATTTCTCATTCCATTGTTTGAACCCCTTTATATAGTGTGCTAAAAAACACCTAAGAACGTTCTATATGTTATGGGTAAATTGGTATATGCAGACATGAACTAATCCCCCTAGATCCACTTAGATCTAGAACAAAATGAAACAGAACAAGACGCTTTCCATAGGTTACAATCATTGAATCAAACTACCAACGAAGGGATGGATAACATACCTTATGAATCACTTCCTTATGTCTGTGTTGATCCTGTTGTACTTCGATGCTCTTGTGATACTGATCCTGCAGTGAGACACAAACCAACCAAAGTGAAAGAGGTAAAAGTATATTCAATGACAACCTATACATATGATCAAGGAATTATGCAATAAAATATCAATAATTTTATGGGAAAGAGACATGTCACCGTATTGTATTAATGAAAGGTAGAAGATACAACTGAATTGCCTTGATGTCGCAAGTCCCCTTTCAATGGCCCTTTGTTCTGACACATACATACATTTTCTCCCACATTGGCATGAAGATTTCTCCCAAAATCTTGATGGATGAATAGATACCTCAAGCGTCACTTAAAATAGGATTCTTCACACAGTCTTCAGCCTTATTCTTTCATCAATTATCTATGCTTGTACCTCTAAACTTTCCCATGAGAAGCCTATCATTATATAGGAGAAGCTAAAGTGGTTAAAGAGATGAGGATGATCCCATCAAATCAGAGAAGTCAGTAGGAACGTAATCATACGGACGCCACCTCATATTTCCAGAAGATTCCACTTCTAGAAGCTCCTAGAACTTCTTTCCTCTTTTAGTTTAAAAGAATCGCCATGACCTACCTATAGTGCATCTTGCGGAAATCCCACAGGTTGGCTATAGTGTAGCCTGTGGAAATCAGGGATTTTTGTACTGTGTAAAGGGAGCAGCCTGCGGTGGCCTTCCAAAAATACATCTTGTAAGGTCAGAAAGAGGTTATTTTTCTCAGGAAAAATATCATGTTGGGAACCTGAACACATGTTTATGTCATCATCATCAGGGTGACCAAAATAATGTGTAACAGAATGCCCCCCAAAGTATGAGGTTGGAACTCAAGACAGCCGAAATACTTTGTAAAATAAGCATGTATGTGTCAAGAACTAGGGGTGCACCAATTAGGAACCTGAAAACAATCAAGCATCTGTACAATATTACACCATGTCTGAAGTAGGCATTCCTATGTTCAGACCATAAATGATTGAAATCATAAATGTAGGTCATGGCCACCAATTATACAACATGGATCCATGTCACCAAGATTTTGCATAGCCACTAGGAATACACCGTGGATCCATGCATAGAAAACTCAAATATGAACATATCCACGAGACATACAAAGTGGATCTATGTGTCAAAACAAATCACAAATACTCCATCACAACCTGGACCAAAAATGATGGAGTCCAAGGTCTTCAATCCATCATCCGTTAGTACGATTCTAGTCATGCGATTGTAGATGTTGAAGTCGAACGTGAATAGAAACCACTTGATTACCAGTCATTAATGAAAATTGTTAACAAGTGCGAGGGAAATCACCATTGATGTCAATGACTCCCAAGGTAATCCAGTACAATTCGACAAGTGTGAATAAATGAGTTGAAGTCGAACACTTGACAGAATCTATCGATCAGAGATCAATGATGTGAATCCACTATCGAAAGTGAAGAGACCTACCATTGAGGCATGCAGGCTCTAAGGTACTAAATGATTTCTAAGTCTTTTTCCCGGATAATGAGCTGAAGTCAACAGAAAAAGACTCGTCACAAGAGGGACTTGATGTATCCCCCATCAATGACATGAAATAAGTAACAGATTTAGGGTAGAGAAAAGTACGAACGTGATTTGAAACTGACACAAGGAAGGCTGACATGGTAGGAATTGACAATTGCAGATGGCCGACTCAATAGAAGGCTTGGTTGAACCTCTCTTGAACACATGAATGACACAACACTGATCTTGGCAGCTTTGACTCAAAGACGACCCAAGATATGAACTTGCAGAAAGTTTGACAAGAGACAAATGGATTTCCCAACTTGGATTCAAATAATGAAGGGGGTTCCATGTTCAAGAGAAATGCTTACTGCCATTAATAGAGATACAGAGACACATTCCTTTCCCAAACTGTCCCCCACCATTTCTGGGGAGTACCTCTTTATTTTTACGCAAGCTTGAGGAGGATAACATATGCTTGTCAATTTAAGCTCATCCTTTGGATGAGTCCCTCGGAGTATGTTTAACGAACCCTAAGAAGGAGTGTTTTAGTCCCATGCAGGTCTTTTGATGTTTGTTTAACGAGTCCAAAGATAGAAAACTTGAGGGGTTTTCATTTCTTGAGAGTCTAAAAAACAGTTAAAGACAATTCTCCCAGATCCTTTTTCGTAAAATAGTTCGATAGGACTGAAAAAGTGATAAACTATCACCCATCAAATGTTTTCTTCAAATACTTTTACGAGCGTGAAAAGAACAAGGTCGCTCGGCAATCTTTTCGTTTTTAGGGAGCATGAAAAGAGCTTAAAGAATTCTCCATAAGTTTCATTATTTTCGTGTTACCACAACAAGTAAGAAAAGATGACAAAAGTATACTTGGTTACATTCTCATCAATTTTCAAGCCCGAGAATGAACAAAGACTATGCTCTAGGTTTTTCTGAAAAAACCCTAAAAAGTAATTGTACATGCGACCAAAATAGAACAAATAAAAAAAAACGTCCATACTTCGTTGTCCAAGGTCCTAAACTTTTCCCTGGAAGAAACAAAACACTTACAAGACCTTTAGAGTTAGTGGGTTTTTGACTAAAATGTATTTATAGAAAACAAAATATTACGAAATATGATAAAAAGCTATAAATAGAAGCAAAAAGTCTTTTTCACCATTTTATTTGCACTTAGTCCAAAACTTACCAAAAACCCTTGTTTTTTACCTCAACTTCGGCGACGGATTGTGGAGGCCACAGGGGATCATTCAATGAACGGATCGCATAAAAGAGGTAAGCATCTCATCCTCTATCGTTTCAATGGATTAATTTCTGTTTTTAATGGGAAAAAATCCATATTTTTTTTATGATTTGGGGTTGCTAGTCATGCACTGGGGCCGCCACGAGTGGCCTATAACAGGCCCTGCGGAAATCAATGATTTCCGCAGGTGCGTTAAGGCGCACCCATGGAAAGTCTGCACTGAACTTGAAGCTCGGTCGTGGTGGCCGGAAAACTAAAAAATAAAGTGAACATTGACTTAACAAAAATCCAAAAAAATGTTGAAAAAGTGTGCTAAAGATCTTCTATGGTTCCCATGCAGGTGTTTTCTTGCAAAGATGTTGGAATGGAGAGAGGGTGAGCATGAAGAAAATGATTTTATGACTTTAAATGATCTGGGGACTGTGAATTCTCTCCGACAATGTGGTCTATTAAAATTCTTCCAAGTTCAAGGCATGAGAGCCCAATGAAGATTACTAGAATACTTGGTTCATATGTGGGATTCAGAACAACAAGTGTTCCACATGGGTGTTCATGTCCTCTCTTTGGATATTGAGGATATTTATTTCCTGACAAGGTTTTCACGTCGTGGGGCATGCGTGACTCTGACAGGTGGTCGAGGTGGTGGCTTGCCCATGAGTGAGTACATTCGTCGGCATTGTGAACCTGATGCCGAAAGACGTAAAGGAAAAGTAGCAATCCGAAGTGTGAGATATTTGACCCTCAAAACCATCATTGTCACTATTGCATGGATGGCAGGGAGTGCTTCACCACACATGGCACTCCAAAGTTACTTTCAATATGCTATTGAATGCTTGGAACCTCGAGTATTCAATTGGTGTGATGGTGTATTACGCAACATGAAAATCCAACTCATGAAAAGAAAGAATGGGGACCTAAAACAGTTTGGTTATGGGTCTATTTTAGTATCTTTCTTCCTAGAAAGATTTCCACGCCTATGCCTGTAGGTGGAATGGGGAATACCAGCCACGAGAGACCTAGGAATGAAAAGATGGTGTGACCTGATGACACGGCATGTGGCAGGCTGGATTGTGAAGTATGGTGATGCATTCTTCAATTGGTTGGGACCACAAATACCGATGATTGATGATTATTCTTATGACGGTCTAGAATTTCGGGGTGATCCAGATTTGGTTCTCCCTGAGGGATCTCAGTGGGGAGATCTAGGTAAGAAGGACATTTTTTTTTTATTTTTTTTTTTTATAATTTGTTTTTATGAGTTTTCAAAATATTTAATGTTTTTTGTGTTTCCGATCAAAAGACTAATCAAAAAATTTCGATCATGCATATGTAGGGCCACAGCAACCCTCGATCTCTTCTCCTATTCATAGGTGAGGAGAGGCACGCGTAGTAGCTGGATGGGATGCCGAGGATTATGATGTGATAGAGCATAACCTGGAAGGCTTGGTGACAGATATCCCTGATATGTCCATCAAGGAGATCATGAGGTGTTATCAACACCATACTATAGGTGTATCTAGCTCAGTTAGTTGGTTACTACATAGGGTAGCGAGAGCAGTAGTATTCTATCGCGAGAGGCATCTATGATGCCATTTTGTAGGGGCCATGGGCTCTATATTTTGATATTTTTATCTTTTGGATGAAAACTCTTTTTGTAAACATTATATCGTTATATATATACATGAGGCTTTTACCGATTTACTATGCTTTTGTACAATGTGTGAAATGTGATTGGAATTACAAATGTCTCAAATGTCTATCTAATACATAATTAGCTAGATAATCAATTAATGTATTTAGACATCTAGGAATGTGTTTATATTCAATATAATCAAAATGACGTTCCAAGAGGCGGATTCGTAAATATACTCGTAATAGAGTAGGGCTTCAGATAGTATAGACATTGTTTAACTATAGTACCACTAGCTGAGAGTCAAGTCGTATGATGAAGTGATGAATCCCAAGAAAAATGACACTAGTCAATAATTCGATGACCGCTCTATACTCTGCGATATTATTGGTCACTCGACTGAGACAAACACCTTATAGACAAATAAGTTCGTTTGAGGGTGCATAGATTGCCCAAGAAGAAGAAGCTAAATTCTGGGTACTACGGATAGCACCATTGGTGAAGCCAATATAAGGTAGCGAAAACACTGACATTTGGAGACCAAACACAATGCAGGGTAAGTGGCCAGGGGTAAAAGTCAAATAGCAGAAACACACTAAAGTAACACACAAGAGTATGATACAGAAAAAATATAAGTGCTTATGCAGAGATAGGCTAAGCGTAGTACTTCTTCAAGTAAATCCGATTTCTGGGTTCACTCAAAGGAATGCCATAATAATCTACTAACTCATATGCCCCCTTCTCCAACACTCTTTTAAAAATATAAGGGTCTCACCACATAGCCTCAAATTTTTCGGCTCCTAGCAAATCATGATCTTGTTCATAAAGGAGAACTAGATCACCTTCAGAGAACACATGTGGCTTGACAGGTTTATCGTATTAGGATTTTACGTGTTTCTTCTGGGTTTCAATAACTAGGGTGTCATCGTGACAGGTTTCAGCTAATTTCATAAGATACAATGAACTTTCCTCCTCAGCAGAGGTGTTTGCGAGAATTTCGACGGCTAGTTTAAGTGATGGAATTTCACATTCAATCGCTAGAACAGCTTCTATACCATACACTCATTGGAAATGTGTAAACCCTGTGGCTGACTTCACGGATGTCCAATAGGCCCACAATGTTGAGAAAAACATCGTGTGCCAACTCGTTTTGTGAATTCCTATAATCCGTCGAAGCATGGTAATAAGTACTTTGTTTATTGCTTCGACTTGGCCATTGGCCTGTGGATAGTAGGGGGTTGAGTTTTCATGTCGAAGACCCAAATTTTCTATAATCTCAGACATCATGAAGTTTCAAAAGTGGCTACCGTGATCGGTAACAATAGCCTGTGGGATTCCAAATCATGTAATAATGTGATTGAAGATGAAAATGGCTGCAGTTTTTCCCGTGTTGTCGAAAGTAGGCATCGCCTCAACCCACTTCGTGAAATAATCTACGGCTACAATAATGTACCCATGCCCCCTGGCCGAGTGAGGGTGACATGTCATGAAATCAATGACCATTTAGCGAAGGTTCCAACGGAAACTACAGGATGTAAGGGAGCGGTATGAGATCTTATTTTGTTGTTGTATGTTTGGAAAGCGTGGCATTTTTGGACAGCAATAATACAATCTTTGAATAAAGAAGGCCAAAAATACCCAGCTCGTAAGATATTTTGGGAAGTAGTATACCCAGACATGTGACCACGACATGCTCCAGAATGGCAATCATTCAAGGCTTTCTCAGCCTCATCATAAGTGAGACATTGTCGAAAAATGGAGTCAACTCCACGACGATAAAGAATATCACCGAGGATAATATACTGACGGGCTTGGTAATGTATCCAACAATGGTCAGTACTACAAAAATTGGGTCAGCAAGTCTGAGTTTGGAGATATATAATGATATCTCCAAACCAAAGGTCATTAGAACTGATCAGAAAAAGGGATTCATCGGCTAATGAATCCTCTGCTAAATTTTCCGTCGTAGAATAGGGAAGGTCACATATCAATTCGACAAACACCAAGGATTTCTTAGACTTATCATGTTCAAATTCTAAGTCAAACTCCTGGAGTATCACAATCCATTTGGATTATTTTCCTCCTAGCAACTGGCATGTAAGAATGTGTTGCATAGAGTTGCAATCAGAAATCATGGTGGTTTTGCATAAAAGGATATAGTGTCGGAAACGTTGGACAGCTTGAAAAGTTGCCAAGGCCAGTTTTTCAACATGTAAATACTTGGCTTCGGTAGTCATGAAACTCCGACTCAAATAATAAATGACATGCTCGTCGTGAGAATCATCCTCTTGGACTAGAACCATGGCAATGGTAAAGTCCAAGGCAGGGAGGTAAAGAAGGTAATCTCGACTATAATCGGGTGGGAAAAGTAGTGGGGTACAGGTTAAAGTCAATTTCAAGGCTTCGAAATCTTTCTTAGCAGTAGTGTCCCATATGAATTCAGAACCTTTCTTCAACAGTCGAGTAAATCCAAGTGTCAACTCAGCATAGTTTGGGATTAAATGACGTAAAAATTTTGCCTTCCCTTGCAAACTTTGAAGCTGGCTAAGCGAAGAAGGAGGAGGGAGATTGAGGATTATCTCGACCTTCAAAGGATCTACCCTGATCCCTTGTCAAGATACGATAAATCCTATAAGTCGGTCGAACTCCACACAAAAAACACATTTGTGTGGGTTTAAGCGTATATGATAAAACTGACAACGGAGGAAAATGGCTCGGAGGTGTGTTGGATGATCAATGCGGTGCATGGAATGTGTCGGTAGGTCATCTAGATATGGTTGTACAATGTGTTTTATATCATGAAAGGAATAATACATGGCACACTGAAAGGTCATACCGGTGTTCTTTAAACCAAAGGGTAATTTTCGGTAGGCAAAAGTGCCCCAAGGACAAATAAAATCGGTTTTCTGTTGATCTGCGGGCACGATGTTGATTTGATTATATCCGGAGAACCCATCCATTAAAGAAAATATTGCACTTCCGTCACAATCGTCAACAATCTGGTGGAACGAAGGGGGTAGGAAAGTTGTCTTTAGGACAAGCTTTATTAATGTCCCTATAATCAATGCATACACGGATCGTACCCTGTTTCTTGTTAACCAAAACGAGATTGGATACCCAATCAGTTAAAGCCACGGGATAAATAAAGCTAGCTTTAAGAAGTTTTTCAACTTCAAGCTTGATAGAGGCTTCTTTGCAAGGGTGGACCAGGAGAAGTCTTTATCGGATGGGTTTAGCGCCCGGGTATGTCTTAATTTCGTGTACAACAATGTCAGGGTCAATACCAAGCATCTCTTCATAGCTCCATCAGTGGAACACGAAGCTCCTATGTGTACATTTTCAACAACTCTAGGTTTAGTGGATATGTCGAGGGGGACCATGGGTGAAATATTACTTAAGTTCCCTTCGTATAACACATCATGTGTGGACTCGGGAATGGAAGAAATGATGACAACAGTCGATGAAGTCAAAATCCGTTGGTAACTCTCGAGGGTGTGTTGTTTCAAGAAGAGAATGGAATGGTGATGTCCATTGTCCCAAGAAGTGTCCTCCATGGACATAACCAACATAATCATCTCATCTGTGGGAAAAATCACATGAAAAGGGTCAGGAGATGAATCGCCAAGAGAGGGGGATGTCGATTTAATGGCTTGATAGGTGGATTCAATTGGACTTAAAGGTATCTAGTCACCATAGCATGAATAATCACCAGGTTCAGGTATTATCCATGGGTCAGAAGATGAATGGGTTTCACGAATGGAGGTGGAAATCATGTTGATCAAGGCAGCCAGAGGTGGTGGAACGTTGGGTGGTGGGATCAGAAACGTACCCATCAGAGTGGAATCTTTGAGTAGACCCACACCGACATTCCCGTACCCAGGAGGTGTCTTAGCTATGAAAGTTATGTTGTTGGTACGTGTGCCAGAGTTGAAGAAGGCCAATTGGTCCACTGTAACTACTTTTCCTTGATACAAAAAATGCATGATCCAGAAAAGAGTAGACACGACTGGACGCATAGAATCGATCCAACTACGGCCAAGTAGAAGGTTGTAATTGAGAGGTCTGTTGAAGACCTCAACTTCAACGCTGACCATTTTTCCTTCCAATGTAATAGGAAACGAAGGGAGGACACCATAGGGCTTAAAGCCAGAGCCATTAAAGGCTTTGAGAGTGTTGTGTGATTCAGTAAGAGATGGATAACCAATGGCTTTCCAGCAGGAAATAGACATGACACACGTCGAGGCACCTTCATCAATAACTATTCAACAAATGTTCTTCTCAGTAACGACAACTTGTATTTGGAATGCAAGCTGAGGGGGTAACCTCGGAATGTGATCTTCCAAGTCAAAGATTATTAAATTTGTATCCGTAAGGTTGATTCCACCAATAGCTTTTAACAGTGCCTTATGTTGTGTAGGACAACTCTGAAGGACTTTGAGGGCTGACATAGCGGATGGTGTTTGTGCCAGATATTCTACAATACTTTATTTCTGAGCAGCATGCACATGAGGATTGAAAGCAAATTTTTGAACCATGCCCTTGGAGGGAGGGCGAAGGACAGTATCGGGATTCGGTCGTTTGAGATGAAGAGGATCGTTGGGATATTGTTGAGCCAATGATGGTGGTGTATCGTCAACTTTCTCCTTAGAGGGAGAATAATCTTTGGCACGGGTGGTAAGTGTGATGTCGTTTTTCTTAGAATCATCGTTACACATAAGGACGTAGGAGGTAGTGGAGGAAGAGGGTTGATCATGGATGACCAATTGAGCCTGTTGTTGAGAAGGGAAGGGTTGAAATAAGACGGTGGGTGTAGGAGGTTGTGGGGTTAATTTAAGGAACTTTGTGACCTCATTCTGTCTCAGACAATCCTTCGTGTAGTGATCATCACCATAGATAAGGCAAGGGTAACATGGTTTACGTTTATCCTTATCATCAGTAGGTTGTGACTTGGTATTTTTGGACTGCGGGTTGTTATTTTTATACTCCTTATTCCTACCCTTCCCTTTTTTGTATTTATTCTTGTTAGAAGGGGTCGACTGAACATCGTTCACTTCGAAAGTTTTACCGGTGGGAGGGGTGGGCGTCGAAGCAGTCTGAACATTAGAAGAATTGGATTTGGGAGTGGTGTGAGAGGCCTACGCGGAATGAGGTTGGGCATGTAAATTTCCTATCACACCATCAACAGCGTGAGAAGTTGTTGGGGTTGTTGAGGTGGTCCTGGTAGAAGGACAAGGTGCGTCAGGGAGAAAATTGTAAAGAGTACCCGTTTGCAAATAAACAAGATCGAGGTACTGGGCATGATTGATTGCATGTTCTTCTGTGACAACTCCACCCATGGAAATGGCTTTAGATATGTCATTCATAAATGATTTCATGAACCATTCTGCCAATAACTGATCGGGAAGATCGAGTTTGATTAAATGTCATCTTTGTCTCCACTCGTGAATGTGATCAGAAATATGAGTGGCTTTATTTTTCTTGAAATATCTCAAGATCTCGATGTTACACATCAAATTTACTCACTTTGATAGTGTCGCAAGTGTCATCATTACAAAGGTCGCAAGTGTCACATTTTTCTCACAAGGTCACAAGTGTTGCATGTTGCTCACAAGTGTCGCAAACATCAAACAAAGCATACTTCCATGATGCCTATGTCATGCCTATAACAACATGAGAAGGACACTTCAAACACTTAAAACATTTGATTTGGAAGAGGAGAAATGAGTCAACAAGCTTGCAAACCGTTTTTCATCTGAAAGCACCTCAAAAATTGAGTTTTTGGAGGGGAGCGCTCCCCCTTACACTATCTCGGAGCGTCGGCGCTCCCCCTTACACTAAGAGGGAGCGTTATAAATATCCCCTGGCCCTTTTGAGGGAGCGCTATAGATTTTGAGAGCGTTGGCACCCCCCTAAATCCTAATAGGGAGCGCTACAACGCTCTGATGGCCCTTTTGAGGGAGCACTACCTATTCTGGGCAATTGTTAAGTTGTTGAGATGAATGGGGGAAGCATCTTTTCATTCTTGGAAGGCAGTTGGATTCGAATCCCTAGTCCAACCATGATCCTAGGGCATATCCTCAACTAAAGGAGGAAAATCCTCAACTTCCCCAAGGATATCTCAAGTGGTTAAATCCTCTCCAAGGCTATATAAGAAATCTTTCTAATGGTGAAAGGGGATTGGAAATGGAGAATCACACCAAACTTATGATCTCATAAGTGGTGCTAGAACAGAGCTGATTAGAGGAGGAATTGTTAGAATGAAACCTATGATTCTGTAGGAAACACACAATCATCCCAAGGAGAGTGATCAGTGAAGCTGTTGTTGCCCAGGTTGTGGATCTTTCGAGCAAGGGTTAGACGAAGGGGACTTGACGAAGCTGTCGCATTCGCATCTACGATTGTAAGTACTGTTGTCATTATTCTCATCAATATGACACGCTTGGCCTGTTTCTTTCTAGTTTGTGTCTAATGTTACATGAACTTATCGTTGATAGATAGATATGTTTACAAGATAATATCAATAGAGTAGGAAGTGGTTGTATCTTTTCTGTCCACAGGATTCAGCAAGGAGCAAAGGATCGAAGCGCAACTTGGAGCGTGCAGGGACAAACATCGATAAAAAGGTATTGTTGTTATCCTTCCTTCTCAGGTGTTAGTTTGGATAGATTTGAAAGGAATTCAGTGTCCACATTAAGCATTTTCTGTCTTAGAGTTAAGGTCAATCTCTTAGAGGCGATCTACCTGTTCGCAAGGAGATTTTCCTACAACAGAAACTGGCGACTCCACTGGGGAGATAGCCTCAAATCGAAACTTCTTGTTTTGATTTCTCCTCATTGACCTTCTTATACCCCTTGATTGTTTTAGACTTAGTTCACTCCTCTTTAGATTGGTTTCATGAGCGGATTGGCTCCCTACCCCATCATACTCAGCATAGTTGTCGAAATTAATTTGCATTTTTTTGAATTTTTTGACGTTTCTGGGAGTTTTTGAAACTGGCGCCCCTGTCCCAGTGCTAAAAGAGCACCAGCACTCCCTAATAGCTTTTCACAGAGTGCTATAATGCTCCTTGCCTATGGCAACAGAGCGCCAGCCTTCCTTTGGCCAATAAACCTTCCAGAATTTTTTTTTCTGGGTTTTGCCTCTGTGTCTCTCCTGCTGAGTAACCTTGTGAGTCAATGCTTCTTCTCTTCCATCCTTGACATCTATCTTTTTGAAGAATGAACATCTTGCTATTTGGATTTTGTAGCCTTCTTCACTATTGTTGTTGAGTTTTTCTATCATTTGGAGTTGGAAACCCATGCATTGTCTTTCTCTCTTTTTTTGACTGAGTGAAAACCTCTGGTGAAAGTTATCAAAGGCCTACAGATCTTTTCATTTGGTTTTACTTAAGATCATTGTTCTTCAACTTTTTCTTTTGGGTGTGAAGTTTGTTTTCTCTTTGATTGTTTCTTTCCTTTCACTTTTCGTTTTGATTACGACGAGAGGGTGTATTGTTTGTATGATTCTCACTTGTGTTGGTCTGATTTTCATTCATACAAGAAGATAATTAGCAAGACGAGCATTGTGTTGAATTAATCATTATT
Source organism: Picea engelmannii (assembly GCA_009831015.1). Taxonomy (NCBI): domain Eukaryota; kingdom Viridiplantae; phylum Streptophyta; class Pinopsida; order Pinales; family Pinaceae; genus Picea; species Picea engelmannii. Next base: position 527,767 of record ML777870.1, read on the forward strand.
CATATGCAAACAATAAAAAGCATCTTCATGATTGATTGTGCATGTTAGAAGGCATCTAAAAAGTTTTAGCGTCACATCAGGATTTGATTGAAGAAAAATTGTTTGAGGACACTCCTTATTAGTGCTTGTTAGTGAAAAGAACTCTCTCTCTCTCCCTTAGATAGATGTTCATCGAAAAGAAATGAATGCTTATCATTTTTTATGCATTTTTGAGACTGAGTCATAATTCCATTTGTTTCACTTCCATGCACCCCTTTTTGAGTAAAGAACAGCTATAAAAATCAACGCTAATCAAAAATTATCTAGAACTTTTTCTCTTCTAGGATCCTCCACCAATAGTAGAATAGGCTTAGTACTTTGGATTAGGCTGTGAGCATAACTCTCCAAAGTTTTCCAAAACAAACATTAGCATACTGAGTTAGGGAGAGTCAAATCCAATCATCGTATAAGTCTGCCTGGGATCCCCCTCTAACACAGGGGTTACGCACGAGGTCGCATTCGGGTGAGCTATGGGGACTAACCCTCCGTGGTTTAACTGATTATGGTGGTCAGATCGTATTATAGGGATCACTTTGAGGTAAATCCACAATTACTGTGTGGAAGCCTTTTAGTTGATTTCGGGCTCGATACCCTGCCCGTACGTTCGGATTAGACTATCGACTGTTCTCGCCCAGGGGCTGACTGCGAATTGGTAACCTTAGTAGCCATAATCTTTAGGGCCTTACACAAGGTGACGGTGACGGGAAGTCTCACTGTACCTGGAGCAGACATTGGTCAAACTCACTCAGGCTCCTTGGAGGGTAAATCCACATTTACTACGTGGAAGCTTGCACCAAGGCATAATTCCGTTAAGCAGGTCACCATTGTAACTGTTCCACCCTATCCCCACCCCTTCTAGACTTGATCACACGACGTTGGATTTCATCACCAACTAGTACGGTCATCGAGAGAAGGTCCTGTTTGCTTGGTTGTGATTCTTAGATTCTATTAGCGTATGTTGTTTCTTTTACTTAGTGGACCTTAGGTCGAGTCTGTGTTAATGGCATTGAATCCTGGGAGTACCAATGGAGGAACCCCTTCTTCTGGGGAAACCTATACCTTTCCTTCATTTGGAAACTTTGGTCCCCCATATGTTGCCACACTGAGTCTTCCAGGACTCACTATTGGATTACCATTTTGGTTGTTCCCCACTCTGGTGATCCCGAATCCTCCCAATCTTTCAGTTGCACCTAATACTTTGGATGTCAATACACCACCCACACATCAACCTCATGTCGAATTTTTGCCTTCTTCTCCCATTAAGTCTCCTTCCATTTCTCCTTCTTCATCTAGTGAAATATCTAAAGCAAGTAGCCGGGTTGATCAGAAGAAGAAGAAACAGAAAAAGAAGAAGAAGAAGAGCCCGAAAAGGACCAAGACCCCAACAACATTATATGTTGGCCCTAAGCAACCAATTACTGTTAATAGTACTGGGAGTGTTGATGAGATCAACAAGATTAAAATGAAGAATCCAAAACCCAAATTCCCTTGCAGCCTTTGTAAGGGTGACCACTTTTTGAGGGATTGCCCCAGTCTTACCTAGGTCTTATAAATGTGGTCCTCCACATCATCGGCCTCTGTCGGTCATGTCGATGATACCTCGTCAACTAGTGATGTTCAGGTTGGTAAGAAGAAGCAAACTGTCAAGTTCCCTTGCATGTTATGTAAAGGTAATCATTACTCTCACCTTTTTCCTCGCATGGACGAAGCTTCTTCTCTTTTGGAAAAACTTCAACTTCCAAAAGGTTATCGTAAGCTTTCCCCCGACCCATCGTTATTTGATGGACTAGTCAATCTGGTTCCATCCCCGGTCAGTCCGGTTGATCAGGTAGTCAATCTAGTTTCCTCCTCAATTGAACCACGAACCCAAGTAGTTGATCCAGTTCTGTCATCAATCATCCCCGCTCTTCATCAAAAGAGTGACACCAAAGTGGTCGATCTATTTTTATCCTCGGTCGATCCCACTCTCTCGTTAGAGACTGACACCAAAGCAGTCGATCCGTTTCCACCCGTCGACCCCATTCTTCCCTTAGAGAATGAAACTCAAGTGGTCGATCCACTTTCGCCATCGGTCGATCCCATTCCTCCATTGAGGAATGTCAAAGTGACTGATCCAGTTCCTTCCTCAGTCAGTCCCACTCTTCCTCTGAAGAGTGCTAAAGTGGTCTATCCAAGTCCACAATTGGTTGATCCGATCCAATCATCGACCAATCTTACTCTCCTTCTAGAGAGTAAACCCTATACTTCCCATGTTTTTCTCGTTAATATAGACTCTACTGTGCCGGGGGGCATTCCTCCTTCTCCTGTGAAACCCCCTTCAAGTAATGAGGCCATCCTTTTTTATTGGGGTGCGCTAACTAGACCTCGTCTTCCCTCTCAAATTCCTTTCCAGATTACAGTACAGGATTGTGGTCAGGACGTTCCTCAAACGCTGATAGATGAAGGTGCATTTGTTAGTATTTTGTGTTCTGTCGCTTGGTATGCTTTGGGTTGTTCGTAGCTTGCCCCGGTTACACAGAATCTGTTAGCTTTTAACAGAAGAACTAGTCAACCTTTAGGGATCCTTCCTCAGTTTCTTGTAACTTTGGGAGGGAAAACTATCTTTATTGATGTCATGGTAGTCCGAGACCCCTTGGATTTCACTTTACTCCTTGGGCGGGATTATGTCTATGCTATGAAAGCTATTGTATCCACTCTTTTCCATGTGATATCTTTCCCTCACGATGGAATAATTGTGACTATTGATCAACTTTCGTTCATCGGCCCTAACTGGGTTACCTCCCTAAGTGGTTCTTATATGCAGACAGTATCACCCTCGCCGCATGTCAATTATGTGGCGTTGTCTCCCATGACCTCAACTTCTGATGATTTGGATCCGGTAGTGGACATGGTGATCTCTTCAGTAGGGTTATTGGAGCCTGATCTCCTTATCCCTATCACGACCCTCAACATGTGTTCCTTCCAGAGTGATTCTCTTCCATCTGATGAAGATCTCTTGGAAGCCATGACTGAGTTTTGTCCCTTGACTTGGTACCCTTCCAGAGCATTATCCTTTTAGAAGCCATGATCAAGAAGAAACCACGACCATATTTTCTCTTCTCTATGGAAAGCTCATTAAAAAATGAAACAGAGGCCACTAGATTTCATGCTGGGGGCATGTCACGAGCATAGTTTCTCTTCTCTGTGGCAAGCTCATTAAAAAATGAAACAGAGGCCTTGAGCATAGTTTTCCTCTCTGTAGCAAGCTCATTAAAAAATGAAACAGCAATCTGGGGATCGAACCCAAAACCTTGAGCATAGTTCTTTTCCTATGTCAAGCTCATTAAAAAATGAAACAATCACCTCTCCCTTCAAGTTGAGTCTTTCACCAGATCTCATAGGTGTCGAGTCGAGTCTTTCGTTAGGTCTAATTTTTGAACCTTCATTTCATCCACCTGTATCCTTTTTCTCCATCTAGCACAGAAATTGGTGACAACCTCAAAGTCAATGAATGAATTGAAGCTTGGGGGGCATGTCTACAGCCTTTGATGATCATTCTGGAGTCAAGCCACTAGCTTTCAAGCTGGGGGCATACCGAGCTTAGTCTTTGTTCTTTCTCATGCTTGTAAATACATGAGAATGCAACCGGGTAAACTTTTATCTCTTTTTCGGACCCATACGGATACACGAACACACGAAAAAGGAACCCCCCTGGAGTCTACTTTAAACCCTTTTCAGACTCTCTAAATATGAAAAGATTGTCGAGTGACCTTGCTTCCTTTTAGACTTGTTAAAAGGTTAGAAAGGGCGTCTTCCGAGCGATAGTTTACCCCTTTTTTGGTCTCGTTAGACTACTATATGAAAAAGGAACTGAGAGAGTTCTCTTTTAAGTGTTTTTCCAAACTCTATAATCCTAAAAAACCTTCGCGTTTTCTGTCTTTGGACTCGTTAAAGCACACATCGACAGACCCATGCGGGACCGAACCCTTACTTCTTCCGGTTCATTAAACAAAGGAAGAGGAACTTACCAAAGGTGAGTTATATCGAGCATGTGTTATCCTCCTTGAGCTCATTAAATCAAAAATATGTAGTCATCTATATAGATGGGGGAAAAAATTGAAAGGAACAAGCCAAGCAGTCTCTTGAGAGCATCATCCAGCACTTCTTAGAGTTGCCCTTGAACATGACACTTTGTCATTTGCATGTATCATAATCCACTAAACCTCTGCACTGAGCCAATCCTTTGAGTTCCTTTCACTCCTTTGGGTCACCTGACGCAAGTCACAGTATCCACTGCATAGTTTTGGTCCATGTCATGTTTTTGCTATTGTGCCTCAGTGTTCAAGGGAAGTATCTGCCTCGAGAGTCAGTCATCCCAAATATCTTGCTTCAAAACCTGTGTCAGTCCATGTCCATTTGATTCGCCAATTACATCTCCATGTCCGTTTCATGTCATTGATGGGGGATACATCAAGTCCCTCCCTCGACGAGTCTATTCCTGTCGACTTCAACACATTATCTGGGAATTAGACTTGGAAACCATTTAGTACTTTGGGACCTGCATGCCTCAATGGCAGGCCTCCTCACGTTCGACAGTAGTTATACATCATTGACCCCTAATCGAATGATTCCATGGGTGTTCGACTTCAGCTCATATATTCACATTCGCTGGAATGTGCTAAGGTACCTTGGGAATCATTGGCATTAATGGTGATCTCCCTCGCACTTGTTAACGGTTCACACCATTGACTGGTAATCAAGTGGTTTCTACCATGTTCAACGTCAAGACATCTATTCACATGGTTAGAATCGTGCCACATTGAGATTGGTAAGAAGACCCTGGGTTGAGTAACCACTTTGATATAAGCTTTGCCTAGGTTGCGAAGGAGTTCTATTGGACAAATGACACATATACTGTTACATAGATCCACTTTGTATTGGTCGTTTCTATGTCTTGTCATATCATAGATCCACTGTGTATTCTTCGTGGCTACGATCAGTCCAAGTCATCAGAGTATAGATCCACATTGTATCTTCAATGGCTATACCTTTTTATCAATACAATTATGGATCCACAGTGTATTTTATGGCGGCCATATCTTGCAAGTCTTGATCACCCAAGCATAGGTATGCCTGCCTTGGGTTTTGAAACATGTCATGATATTTGTTGGATGTTTGTTTGTAGCTTTTGTCTGATTCTCCCAGTCTATACCCTTGCTTGAGAGTCTACAAAGCATTTCAGTTATCAGTTCGCATCTTCTAACTTCATACTTTGGGGGGAAATCTGTTACACATCAAATTTACTCACTTTGATAGTGTCACAAGTGTCATCATTACAAAGTTCGCAAGTGTCGCATTTTGCTCACAAGGTCGCAAGTGTCGCATGTTGCTCACAAGTGTCGCAAACATCAAACAAAGCATACTACCATGATGTCTATGTCGTGCCTATAACAACATGAGAAGGACACTTCAAACACCTCAAACATTTGATTTGGAAGAGGAGAAATGAGTCAACAAGCTTGCAAACCTTTTTCCATCTGAAATCACTTCAAAAACTGAGTTTTTGGAGGGGAGCACTCCCCCTTACACTATCAAGGAGCGTTATAAAGCTCCCCTGGCCCTTTTGAGGGAGCGCTATAGATTTTGAGAGCGCTGGCGCCCCCCTAAATCCTACTAGGGAGTGCTACAATGCTCTGATGGCCCTTTTGAGGGAGCTCTACCTATTCTGGGTAGTTTTTAAGCTATTGAGATGAATGGGGGAAGCATCTTTTCATTCTTGGAAGGCATTTGGATTCGAATCCCTAGTCCAACCATGATCCTAGGGAAGATCCTCAACTAAAGGAGGAAAATCCTCAACTTCCCCAAGGATATCTCAAGTGGTTAAAGCCTCTCCAAGGCTATATAAGCAAGCTTTATAATGGTGAAAGGGGATTGGAAATGGAGAATCACACCAAACTTATGATCTCATAAGTGGTGTTGGAACAGAGTTGATTGGAGGAGGAATTGTTAGCATGAAACCTATGATTCTGTAGGAAACACACAGTCATCCCAAGGAGAGTGATCAGTGAAGCTGTTGTTGCCTAGGTTGTGGATCTTTTGAGCAAGGGTTAGACGAAGGGGACTTGACAAAGCTTTCGCATTCGCATCTACAATTGTAAGTACTGCTGTCGTTATTCTCATCAATATGACACGCTTGGCCTGTTTCTTTCTAGTTTGTGTCTAATGTTACATGAACTTATCATTGATAGATAGATCTGTTTACAAGCTAATATCAATAGAGTATGAAGTGGTCATATCTTGTTTGTCCACAGGATTCAGCAAGGAGCAAAGGATCGAAGCATAACTTGGAGCGTGCAGGGACAAACATCGATAAAAAGGTACTGTTGTTATCCTTCCTTCTCATGTGTTAGTTTGGATAGATTTGAAAGGAAATCAGTGTCCATGTTAAGCATTTTTTGTCTTAGAGTTAAGGTCAAGCTCTTAGAGGCGATCTACCTATCCGCAGGGAGATTTTCCTACAACACTCGGTTCCCATTTCATAACAGATTGGCAACTGGTAGTGAGTGAGGAAATACATAGCTAGGGTATTAAAGTCGGCGAAGAAGCCTCGTGGTAATTCTACATACCACTTCGCGGCTGAACCCATGAGAGTTCTTTGAAAAAGATGTAAGTGAATGGAGTCATCCATCAAAGAGTTGGATGAACACTAAAGGTGGAAAGTCATTACATGATTGTTTGGGTCCTCTCTTGGTTTACCATCAAACTTAGGAATGTTGGATGGTAGTTTGGCCGGTATGAAGGGTCAATGAGGAGAGTGACGAATAGGGTCATTTAAAATTCTAGAGAGATCAGGGAGGTCCAAAGTGGCTAAGAAGGGTAACTGTCTATTCACATGGGGGTATTGGTGACTTTGGGGAGGAAGTCTCGTAGGTATACCAGTAGGACCGTACGCAGTTTGCATATAATGTGAAGATCCAGGCAGATTCGGTTGTTAATTTGGAGGATGTAGCCCATAGGGTTGTACTAGTTAGGGATGTTCCCTTGAACATGGACATTAGGTTGTGTGTTCGAACCTCGAATGGTATTGGAAGAACCTGGATATGGCTGGCTGGCAACAGGGGGTACGTAAGAGCTAACTTGAGGTTGTTGCCCCCCATTCAATTGAGGATTACCTTGGGTAAGATAATTCCAATAGTGGTCCAAGGCTGCCAGTATGTTTTTTCCATAGGGTGGGGTAGGTGGAGGTTGTCCACCAGCTGGGGGCTATGTCCCAATTGGGTTTTGACCTCCAAATGAAGTTTTTGTCCCGATGTGGGTTTGGCTTCCAAGTGGGGGTTGACCCCAAGGGTTAAAATTTCCACCAACAGGAGTATGGTAATTAGGTGTGAAAGACTGAGTGGTGCCACTAGGGTCGGCTCCGCCGGTGAAAGGAAGATAAGACCCTCCGGAGGGGACATGGGGGAGTGTCGGAATGAAACTGGAAACAAGATTATGTCCCGAAGGAGGTAAAAATCTAGAAGCTTCAGTTGGAATCTGAGTGGGAATAGGGATAGAATCATTTAACGCATTATACCTAGGAGAAAGTGATAGAGTATATCTAGGTGGATGTGGTGTGCTAATGGGAATTTAGCTAGCCACCGTATTCCTGGTGAGGATATGCGTAGCATCCGATACTATTGTAGAGTGGGCCATTTGAAGGGGGATATTCGAGTTAGGGTCAGTTGGCTGGGCGTCTGAACCAGGGAAAAAATAGGTGGTCATAAAGGGTACCACGTCTGTATCAGACGTTTCGAGTAGCTCAGGTGTGACAATGATATCAATAGCTACTCCTGAGCCGAAAAGGTCTCGTCTAAAGATGCCAGTAGTCCAAAAAGGATCCTGACCTTCGGGGCCTGTGAAGGTCTGGTTGGTAATCCAAAAGATTCAACAACAAAGTCTCTGGATGAATTCACCCGAACAATACGTCTCTCAGAACCGTGAGGAATTCGAAAAGACTCTAGAGAATCGATGACTCGGAATTGTTCTAAAGAGTCGGTTATTTCCACTTGTGGAGTGGCAGTGTCTTGTACCTCACTCTATTGAGGAGAGCCCTCCGTTGGGTTGGTAGGCAAGGGTTGAGAACCTTCCAGATGTTCTGGGGGTAGTCCTTGCATTCTACATGAGCGGTGTGGAGGGTCAATGTTGGCTGAGCTAAATATCTTACAAAATAAACTCTATGGCCAACTATTTAAACAAAAAGCACTCGCTATTAATCTAGGAATCACACCAAGCAAATGAAACCTTCTTATGTCGAAGTCACTAGTTGGTGATGAAATCCAACGTCGCGAAGTCAAGATAAGAAGGGGTTGGGCTAGGGTGGAAAATTTATGTTGACGACCTGCTTAACGAACTTACACCTTGGTGCAAGCTTCCACATAGTAATTGTGGATTTACCCTCCAATGAGCCCGAGTGAGTTTGGCCAATGTCAATTCTAGGTACCGTGAAGACTTTCCCCTCCACAGTCACCTTGTGTAATACCCTAAGAATATAGGCTACTAAGGTTACCAGAAACAATAGTGATTCCTAGGGAAACAGTCGACAATACAATCCACGTGCAAGGGCAAGGTATCTAGCCCGAAATCAACTCAAAAAGCTTCCACTCATCATTGTGGGTATACTTTTTAAGAGACCCCCATAATACATGCAACCTCTACACTGATACTAACAAAGCGGGGTGAGTAACTCTGCCAATCTCAATGTGACCTCAGGTTTGACCCTTGTGTGAGAAGGGCTTCCTAGGACAAAATGTTGCAAATGGAATTTGACACTCCCTATCACAAGATACTATTGTGTGTTTTGTGCTTTGGAGAGTGTGTATTACTGCCTATTCCAAAGCTCTAGCCTAGCTAATGTTGGTGTAAAAGAGCCCTAGAAAATGAAATTTACTATTTGAATTTTAGATTTCACAATTTTTTTTAGAGGTTGTTGTTACTCAAAAGGGAGACAGGAATGAAACCAATGTTGTGCAAGACTTCGACCCAAAAAAATGCAAATAGCAATGAATAATGCAAACTTTTATTCGATGAATTCTATCTATAGTAGGGAGAAGTTATCTTCTGTAACAATGTAAACCATGATGTACAATTCTCTTCTTTTAAATGCAGTACCAAACAATCATAAATGATATAATTTCACCATTGTTCTTTTTCAAATTTTTGTTTTTTGAATGCCAATATTTTCTGTATAAATGATCGCCTAAAAGACTTAAAAGACTTTAATTTTTTCCTTTCGAAGAACCAAACAGGGATGGAACTAAGAAAATATAAGCAATCAATGAAAAGAAAAACACTCAACAAGCACCCAAATTGATCTTTCAATGAAGATAGAAATACAAAATGATAAGAAAAAGTTTCTTCAAATGTAAACAAGAAAATGGTTTTCCGATCATTAAGCAATCCAGAAGGTGTAACCAAACTATAATTCCAAATCCAAATGAATACTTTTAATCGATCAAGCACTCAGACGCAAGTCCAGAGATTATATCCTTATAGATAAAAGTCAAAAGCAAAAATTGAAAAACGATCAAAAGAGAGGTATTCGATACCGAAATCAATCAAGATCAAGTTAAAAAAAAATTAGAAGCAGTCAAGAATTGGTATTAGAAACCCTGTCCCAGCTGACTAAAGAAAAACTGGGCAATAGTAGAGGTCAATACCCAATCCAAAAAGTTTTCAAATGCCGTCGTGGGCAGGAAATATAACACAGTGCGAAATGAGTGGTTTCTGCAACCCAATAACCATGCAGGTCACTAAAATCCCACACTGAGATTAACTACCAGGGCGCGGAAATGGAAGGTTTCCACGAGCTACCTATAAGGTGTAGTGCGAAAGTCTTTCAATAAATAGAAAAAAATTTATAAAGGACAAAGGATCTCAGGAAAATTTTAAAACTAGTGAATCTAATTGGCTCTCCCACAGACTCAAAGACTGAAATAGAAAGTAAAATTTAGGCTATGAAAAAATGGCCAACAAAAAACCACAATTAAGTTACACTTTCCCCAGCGGAGTCGCCAATTTTGTTATGGGTAAATTGGTATATGCAGACATGAACTAATCCCCCTAGATCCACCTGGATCTAGAAAAAAATGAAATAGAACAAGATGCTTTCCCTAGGATACAATAATTGAATCAAACTACCAAAGAAGGAATGGATAACATACCTTATGAATCGCTTCCTTATGTCTTTGTTGATACTTCTTTACTCCAATGCTCTTGTGATACTGATCATGTAGTTGGACACAAACCAACCAAAGTGAAAGCAACAAAATTATATTCAATGACAACCTATGCATATGATCAAGGAATTATGCAATAAAATATCAATCATTTTATGGGAAAGATATGTGTCACCGTATTGTATTAATGAAAGGTAGAATATACAACCGAATCACCTTGATGTTGCAAGTCCCCTTTCAGTGGCCCTTTTTTCTGACACATACATACATTTGCTCGGACATTTGCGTGAAGATTTCTCCCAAAAGCTTGATGGATAAATAGAGACCTCAAGCGTTACTTAAAATAGGATTCTTAACATAGTCTTTAGCCTCATTCTTTCATCAATTCTCTATACTTATCTATGCTTGTACCTCTAACCTTTCCCATGAGAAGATTATCATTATATAGGAGAAGATGAAGTGGTTAAAGAGATGAGGATGATCCCATCAAATTAGAGAAGTCGGTAGGATCGTAGCCATATGGATGCCACCTCATATTTCTAGAATATTCCACTTCTAGAATCTCCTAGAACTTATTTCATATTTTAGTTTAAAAGCATCATCGCGACCTGTTTATAGTGCAGCCTACAGAAATCCTGCGGGTTGGCTATAGTGCAGCCTACGGAAATCAGGGATTTCCTCACTATGTAAAGGGAGTATCCCGTAGCGGCCTTCCAAAAATACATCTTGTAAGGTCAGAAAGAGGTTCTTTTTCTCAGGCAAAAGATCATGTTGGGAACCTGAACACATGTTTATGTAATCATCATCAGGGTGACCAAAATAATGTGTAACACTAGAGGAGGAACATTCTAGAAGATGAACCTTCTATTAAGTGCTCTTACATTTATTGCATTCACTCTAGGCCTTATTTATTAAAAGTGGAATTTATACATAAGGATAATTATCTACTATTATTTCACTTGGGTACCTCCCTAGGTACCCCATATTATTCCCCCTAGATACACTACAATATTGATGCATTGGACAACACCAATAAATACTATAAGAAATGGGGTCGAGAGACTACAAGTAAAAACCCATATTCACCAAATGTATCACAAAAGAGTACCTAAACAAAAAAAACAAAAAAAATAATAGTTAAGAATAGAGAAGGTGTAACATTCCCTAGCCCAACTGAGGAACATTACTATGCAGAAAAAAACTCATAAATTAAAATTTCTACTAACTAACTGATTTCTTATAGCTTATCAACTATGAATTTCATACAAAATTAGCTATTATCTACTAACATTAATTATATGCATCTACAGCATGATAAAATCACATTTCAATGCAGTAAATAGATTATTACAACAACATTAAAATCATTCCCAATTACAAAGTTAATGCACAACAAATAAACTCATAATACAAACAAAAGCAAGATAAAACACTTATATTTTATAAATAGTTGTATAACCAGCTACTTGGGATGGAAATTCCATCCAACCATAGAATTTGTATTCCAAATATCAACAACAAGTCACCCCTGAGCTGAGGCTCGTAATCCATGAAAGAGGTTGGTCTCTCATTGTTCACTCACATCTTAGAAAACTCACAACCCATTGGTAGTCTTCTATAGCTATCCCGATTTTCCACCATTTATCTTCCTCTTGACCTTCCAAACCCAAGGAATGCACCCTTTCATTGATCTTAGTCCCTTGGGAATCCCATTCATTTATTAGAATCTCTCTAGCATAGCTAACCAGGGATCTCTGCACTAGGAACTCAAGGGAACTTGCTTCCAGGAAAACTATCAACAAACAATAACAAACACTTGATGTTGCAGTGAAACTCACTCATGAGTTCACTCTTCATTCTTGAAAACCTATATCTTCAGTATTCATCTCTAAATACACTCCAAATATGCTCCAACATGATCTATAACTCACCCTCCATGGCTGGTCCATCTTCCAGCTCTCTTTCTTGCTCTCTACTTATTGTTCATACCAAAAACATTGACTGTCTAAAACTATTGTAACTATCCATCCAAATTTCCTCTCCTTTGGATTCCTTTCTTGACTCACACACTTCCCCAAGTTGATTGTACTCATCCCCCATGATCCTAATAACTATGGAATGTGACTTCTCACACCCACCCTCTTACTGTTGGATCATGTTTTCATTGATGTCAAAGGATTGGATTGATTGATTGATGCCAAAGGATTGATATAAAAGGATTGATTTCAAAGGAACAATGTCTTGTCATAGCATACTGATGTAATATGTATTATCCTTGATGTGAATGGAATCATGTCAAGTGGAATCATAGTCATATGATGTCATACATAGATGAAGATGGATCAATGAGTTGTCATTGATAGATGATGCATAGATGCATATGGATCAAACAGTTGTCATTGATAGATGATGCATAAATGAAGATGGATAAATGAGTTGTCATTGATAGATGATGCATAGATGAATATGGATCAATGAGTTTTCATTGATATATAATGCATAGCTGAATATGGATCGATGGGTTCATGATCCATAGTTGGATTGATGTAGAGATGAATCATTATTTTCTTGATAAGGACTACAAATGGATGAACTCCAAAGTGGTCCCCTTATGGTGAAATCCCTCACAAGAAGACACTTTGCGGTTGAGTTGTCCTAGAAGTAAGGTTAGAAAACCCATGCTTAGTTATGGAATAATGATATGAATATCAGTGAATTTGTCAGTGAAACTATCCTTGATGGATAGTGTTTGTCATGTCATTTCTGGTGGTACGTGGAACGTCAAATAACTCCTCATGGTTTGAAAGTTATGGCCTTACGAAGTTGGAGGACCCTCATATGTTGGCTTGAAGCCCCAAAAAGTCAAAGAAGTCAAATTAACTGCAAAGAAGGAGGATTATTTAAATAATAAAGTGAATTGAAAAAATCAAAGAGGATTATTTAAATAATAAAGTGAAGTGACAAAGCCAAGGAAGATTATTTAAATAATAAAGTAAATGGAGAACTTTCTAATTATGAAAAGTGGTTAACCCTAAAAAGAGGAAAATGGGTTAAGTGATCAAGTGGCTATTGGATACATGGACAACTGGAAAATTAGGAAAATTTGGACATAAGTGACTATGTGGACAAAGCGGCTATGTGGACAAAGTGGCCTATAATATGCTTCTAAGGAAGCTACTTGGAGAGTATAAATAAGAGGCAACGGTCTCTTGTAAACATGATCTCTTGAGAATATATTGAAGATATATTCTGAGAGAGAGAGAGAGTGGTTGGAGGATCTAATGGACGCATCAAAGTTTCTGTAGGTATGATATCTTGACAATGAAAGTTTCAGAAGTTATGAAACCCTAGTTTCTAAAGGAGTACGTGAGAAGCAGTGGACCAGAGAGCATAGATATGTGGGTTGTTGTGAGCCTGAGTGCATACACACGCTAGCTGAAGGAAGATAGAGCATGTACAGTTGATGGAAGTCATGAAGACTTGAGTATGATTTGGTGCCAAGTTCTTGATGGTTGAAGCAAGTTTCAGATCTACATTCTATGGGCTCATATGTGCCATAGAAACTCTGGTATGGTACATAGTTGACTTGATGGATACTCTTTCTTATTATATGGTGAATGCTTGAAGCATTCTTGGTATGAATGTTGTGATCTATTTGGTGTTAGTTGATGGAGTGAGCAACACTCTTATGTTTCAGTACTGATATGACTGCCATAGTATACTTGTTTCTTATACATGATTGAGTAGCATTCATATTGTATGGTTGAGGATCATTAGCAAGTTGTTGGAGAGTATGCATGTGTTGTGATTGATTATGGTTCAGATTGGACAATGAAAGATAGAAGTGAATGTGGTTGAAGGATGCAAAGGATCTGAGTTTGTCCTAAAGAGAAAACCCTGAGTAACTCAAAAGTCATACGTAGGATGTAGTACAGGCAGGTCGTGTACATACGCAAGATGTACTACCGATAGGGTTCGTACATACGTGTGTTGCACTACCGACAGTTCGCTTACCTGTTGACAATTTGGTATCTATTGAGGATTGATGCCTCTTCTCAGTTGGTGTTGAGTTTTGTAAGATGAGTCTTGCATTGTAGAGTTGTTTCTCTTGTGGAGTTGTAACTCTATTCAGTTGTTATTGATAACCCAAGGATTATAGTCCATAATAAAAATAAAATTGTACATACATCTTATGGTCTTTGTGTTCCTTGTGGTGATGACTTGTTGATGATATATGTTGTTTTTATCTTTTGTTGATGTATGTTCACATTTGAATGGTTATAAATGGCAGTAATAAGTGATGAATAAATGGTGATTTCTAACTAAGGAGTTTTGTGAAGGGGAATTTTTGAAAAAGAGCCCCACACTCATTCACCCCCCCCTTCTAAGTGTGGTCGGTGTTTCCAACAATTGGTATCAAAGCGAGCCTTCACTATAAGCCTTAACAAGCTTGGAGGAGATCCATGGACACACAAATGGATGATGAAGTTCCAATCATTGATGAGGAAAATTATTCTACATGGAGAATAGAAATGAAAGTGCACTTGAAGGAAATGGGAGCGGGTATTTGGAAGGCATCTAATGGTGGATGAGTTCCCTTGAAGAACAAGTCAAAGTTTGCAGCTCAAAGGAAAGAAAAGAATAATGATGCATTGGCTCTCATGACCATTCTTAGTGGACTCTCAAGTTCTATCAAAGAGAGAATGGAACAATTCACTACAGCCAAGGATGTATGACTAAAGCTAGAGGAGACATACCAATGCAAGGAGGAATATCTTGAAGACAACTCCATCAAGAACAATGAAGGTAAAGAATCTCCAAAATC
The DNA here is from genome assembly GCA_009831015.1 of Picea engelmannii. Classification (NCBI taxonomy): domain Eukaryota; kingdom Viridiplantae; phylum Streptophyta; class Pinopsida; order Pinales; family Pinaceae; genus Picea; species Picea engelmannii. The sequence goes on from ML777870.1 coordinate 542,824, forward strand.
CTATATTTGCAATGATTCTAAATATGATGATGTTGGAAAAATGAAAGACCTTGAAGACAATTCCATCAAGATCAATGAAGGTAAAGAATCTCCAAAAACCCCCGATTGCAATATTTCAAAATGTGATGACGTTGAATATTTCTCTACAAGTGAAGAATAAAACCTAGAGATAGTATGTGTAGAGTTAGATAATGGTTATCCCATGGAAAAGGTAGAATAAGAACTATCAGAGCTTAAAAGGAAAGTTGAATGGGGTCTATATGAATACAACTATGACCATTTCTACATAGAATATAGCTATCTCTCTGATAACACTAAAAGTTTTCTTAGAAAGAATCAAAGGCATATCTTGAAGTTAAAGGAGATGATCAAGGAACAAGAAGAAAATAAAAATACTCTATTAGAAGAAAAAGAAGAAGAGATCAAAATACTAAAGAATGAAATAGAAGAAAATAAGAAGGTAGATGATGAGATTAGCAAAAGTCTTGAAGTTAATATACATATCAAGACCCAATTTGAAGAAGCCAAAAGAATAGAGGAACTATTAAAGAATCAAGTAATTGAAAAGGAAGAGTCATGTCATAAGTTGGAAGATGAAGTTGTTGATCTTAGAAATAAAGTAGAGAAGTCAAATAAATTCTTGAATAGCTCAACAATCTTGAATGAGATCTTGGATAGTCAAATATGACCAAATGATAAATCAGGTCTTGGATACAAGAAAGAAGCTACACATGTTGAAGCAAGCACCTCAAAGAAGCATGAGGTAAGTCCCTCACTCTCAAAGGATGGAAATAATGTTTCAATTCAGCCATATACACAAGGGAAGGAAAGCACAAAGCAAGGAGGACATCAAGAATCCATCTTTACATCTCAAAGCAAATTCAAGACACCTTCAAGATTGACACCAAAGAAAAGGTATGAAAGTGTTTTTCATGGTCACTGTTACTCGTGTAATGAATATGGTCACAAAGATTTGGAGTGAAGATTGTATGCAAGGACAGATAATGAAAGATTTCATAACACCTTAATATGTTGGATATTTAATCAACTAGGAAACATTGCTTCTCACTGTCACATCATGAGATGCTACAGCTGTAGTGGATTTGGTCACAAATCCCAGAGAGTATAAATAAGAGGCAAGGGTCTCTTGTAAACATGATCTCTTGAGCATATCTTGAAGATCTATTCTAAGAGAGAGAGAGAGTGGTTGGAGGATCTCATGGATGCATCAAAGTTTTCGTAAGCCTGAGATCTTGACGGTGAAAGTTTTGGAAGCTCAGAAACCCTATTTTATGAAGGAATATGTGAGAAGCAGTGGACCAGAGAACATACATGTGTGGGCTAGAGTAAGCCTGAGCGTGTACATACACGGGTGGAAAGAAGACATATCACGTACAGTTGATGGAAGTCATGAAGACTTGAGTCTTATTTGGTGACAAGTTCTTGACGGCTGAAGCAAGTTTCAGATATACATTCTATGGGCTCAGATCTTCCATAGAAACTATGGTATGGTTACATAGTTGACTTGATGGCTACTCTTGCATATTATATGGTGAATGCTTGAAGCATTCTGGGTATGACTATTGTGATATGGTTTGTGTTAGTTGATGGAGTGAGAAACACTCTTATGTTTCAGTACTGATATGACTGCCATAGTATACTTGTTGGTTATACATGATTGAGTAGCATTCATATTGTATGGTTGAGGACCATTAGCAAGTTGTTGGAGAGTATGGATGTGTTGTGATTGATTACGGTTCAGATTGGATAGTGAAAGACAGAAGTGAATGTGGTTGAAGGCTGCAGAGGATCTAAGTTTGCCTTAAAGATAAAACCCTAAGTAACTCAGAAGTCATACACAGGTTGTAGTACAGACAGGTTGTGTACATACGCGAGTTGTACTACTGGTAGGGCACATACATACGCATGTTGCACTACTGAAAGGTCGTGTACCTGTTGACAGATTGGTATCTGTTGAGGATTCATGCCTCTTCTCAGTTGGTTTTGAGTTGTGTAAGATGAGTCTTTCATTGTAGAGTTGTTGCTCTTGTGGAGTTGTAACTCTATTCAGTTTTTGTTGATAACCCAAGGATTGTAGTCCGTAATAAAAAGAAAATTGTACATACATCTTGTGGTATTTGTGTTTCTTGCAGTGATGACTTGTTGATGATATATTTTGTTGTTATCTATTGATGATGTATGTTCACATTTGACTGGTTATAAATGACAGTAATAAGTGATGAATAAATGGTTATTGTTAACTAAGGAGTTTTGTTAAGGGGAAGTTTTGAAAAAGATCTCCACACTCATTAACGCCCCCTCTAAGTGTGGTTGGTGTGTCCAATACTTACATGCATTGAATGGTTGGCTTTGGGAACGCCCAATCAAAAAATAGAGTTTAATACATAGTCATAATAAAATTCAAGAATGTGGGTGAAATTAATAGATAGGGTTAATCCCCCCTTAGACCCCTCTTAGGAATTCTCCTTGTTGGAGAAGGATATTTTTGGAGCAAAGAGTGCATAAAATGAGGCAGGAAGATAAGGAATGGACCAAGGGAGAAGCGTGTTCTAGGGAATGAGGAGAAAGCAATGCGCAAGAATGAAAAGAAAGCAGTGTGCCAGGAACTAAGGAAAGTCAGCGCAGATTCAAAGCAAGGAACGGTTGTATTGGAGACCAATCACGCGCAAGGAGTTAATATGTGGAAAATTTGATTCCACTTAGAATTATGGTTTCAGTAGTCAATGTAAAGGGTTTTTACCCATCTTTTGTATAAATATGATGTATGAGGTAGATAGGAGGCATCTTATAACTTAGGTGTGAATATCCTATCTTGGAGAAACTTTTTGAGTCTTGAGTCTTTGATATGTTTTGATTCGAAGTATCAGTTTTGGTTGTATGAAGAGTTATGGAGTGTAACTGAGGGTCAAGTCGCAAGCTGTGGATATTGGTGTGATGTTGGTCAGCCTCACCAATATTAAAATCTATGATGTAATATGGGCAGCGTAGGAATTTTTGATGAAGAATGATAAATAAGAAGAAGATCTTTGTGGATGTATCCCAACGAGGTGAACCACGGTAAAATATGATGTCCTCACGTGTGTTTTTTATCTGTTTCTTTGATATTCTTATTATGTTGAATGAATGAAGATATGATTTTTTTAAGGTTAATTTATAGTGCACATGATATTTTCTAAACAATGAATGTTAAGGGTTAATTGAATGAATGATGATATGATGGAGTGCATGTTAAATTAGAAGAAGTATAATATGCCTAACATTCCCATGAGTTCCATCCCTTCCATGATTGCAGAAACTTGGTTCATGCAATCACCCATAAGTCATCTCAGGTGAGACTACATTGTCCACTATGTGCATAGTTTTTCCTTCTGGTTTACCAGAGGGGTTGATGGTTTCTAGGGTTTTGTTGGAAAACTAAGGTAGAACCTGGGTCAACCCATACATCCAACAAATTGTTATGTTGTCGGTTGGAACTCAGAAGATTGGATTGGAGGGGATTTGATGAAGAGAATGCAGTGGTAGAAGGGGATTTTTAGGCCATGGAACCCTACAAAAAAAGAGATTTAAAGATGATTAGAGACAAAGCAACTCAAGTTTCTGCAGAAAGATAATAGAATATCCAAGTATGCACTGAGCCAGTATCTGCAGAGGTATGTGTTTACTGATTTTCATGAGGCACATTTCTGTTATTTTCCAGAGTTATTACAGGAGTGGTTATTGAGGTTGAAGGATACTCATCCGACTAATCAGATAAGGCTAGTAGAGTGGATTGTTGAGAACATTGTGGAGTTGGAAAGGGTTAAAAACAAATTCACACACGCGGTGGATTTTTGGTTAGACAATATTACTGCAAGATTTATTATTGAATTTTCAGTCAATACAACGAAGTCATGTACTTTTGTAGAGAAACAATTATTGAAGGGACAAATAGGGAGGTACATTATGTCTCTTTACATGTCGATCAATATAGTATGGCATGATAAAGGCACGATGACCATGGAATCAGACAAATAAATCACTTTGCGCACATGGGGGAGCTAGGGGAAGCACTAAGGAAGATCTGATATATGGAGAGGGATCTGGACGGAGGCCAGAAGAAGGCAGTAATGGGCCCTATAATGATGGAAGAGGAGAATACCAGGGAAATAATAAGGAAGTCAGGAGTGACACACAGTAGACAACCCTACCAGTATAATACTAATAATAAAAATAGGGTAGTAGTCGAGTGAGAGGGCTTGGACAGTGACGAGAAAGAGGTAGAGGATCTGCGTGTGATAGAGAAGATTGAGGAAATCTTGTGTGCCACATATGAGAGGAAAAAAATAGGTTAGGGGTCCATCATAGAAGAAGGATATCCATTCCAGATATGAATTAATGTGGAACTCACAACCCCATGTGCGACTAAAACATCTAAAGAAGAAAAAGTGGTTAACCAACAAGTGATTAGTGGTAGAAGGATTTTTACAGGACGTGGGTCCAGTGGAAAATCAAGCATAAGTATAAGTTCAGCAAGTAGAAGTCAAGTATATACACTACACAAAGGTGGTAGTACAAAAAACTTCATAATGTCAGGACAAGATCCAACTATTAGGTTACCAAAGTTCTGAGGAGAAGGGTCGGGGGACCTAGAAAATCATTTTCTCATTTGTGAGAAGATTTAGGTAGCTAAGTAGATTACATATGAAGATACAAAGATTTCACAATCGACAATCACATTCAAATACCACGCATTGGATTGGTATATGGGTCTTGTAGTAAATAATCCAACAAGAGTGCCTACAACCGTCACAGAGGTGAAGATGCAATTAATAAATGAATTTCAGAAACCAAGTTTAGAGGATCATTTCATGAATGACATGATAGATATTAAGCAGAATCCAGGAGAATCAGTCTGTGAGGTGGACCAGAAGTTCAAAAGAATAAAAGGTAAGTTGAAGTTCCCTATTACTGATATGCAGCATAGACATTTATTTATTAATTTTTTATCTCCACACTTGAAGTATCCTTTGAGGCAGTAAAAGTTCCAAAGTTAGGTTGAGGCCTTGAAAGAAGCCTTGTAGTTAGAGGAAAATTAGTATAAGAAGAAAAATCCAATTGTGGAAGAGTTAAGAGAATATATGAAGAATTTGACATTTCAGTTAAACTAGAATAAGGGAAAGGAATAGAGGGAGGATGTCTGGTGCACATTTTTCAAAATAGAAGGTCATCATAAGAATGAGTTTCCAACCTTTGCATAGTACTTGGGAGTAGGAATTTCTAATCATTTACCCCCAGGAGGACCATGGTAT
>ML777870.1:568512-579131 GCA_009831015.1 Picea engelmannii
TCTTCTTCTGCAATCGTAATATTAACAGATCCAAGTTGACTTACCAGAGTATTAAAGGCATTTATATGTTCTGTCACAGAATCTCCATCTTCCATCCTAAGATGATACAACTTCTTTCGAAGAAACAACTTGTTTACTAGGGATTTTGATTGATACAAATTCCCTAACTTATCCCATAGTTCCTTGGTTGTATATTCTCCCGAGACATTCAACAACACTGAATTTGTCGGGCAGAGTCGAATAGTACTCCTTGCTCTTCTGTCCAACTTGTCCCAATCTTCCTTCGACATACCAGTAACTGGTGTACTAGTAGTTTGTGTACTGGTAGGTTGTGTACCAATAGCCTGTGTGCTTGTAGATGGTGTACCAGTAGGCTGTGTACCAGGATCCACAGGGATCCATTGTTCTTTGTCTACAAGAAGGTCCTCCATCTTGAGCTTCCATAGCTCAAAGTTTTTACCGTTGAACTTCTCTATCTCGATTCTAGATGAGCTTGCCATATCTCTTTCTTTACTCGAATCTCCACTGCAAAAGCTCTCACTAAACCCAAATTTATCACAGACCCAAGATAAACTTGATCTATCAAGACCGAGCCAAACCCTCAGCAACAAAGGCATCCCTCTGAAGCCAAAAATGAGCTCTGATACCACATGTAAGTTTTAAACCTACGAAGTAAAGCAATGCCTATAGATTCTTAAGAAATACATAAATTAATCAATGGCTCATACACAGAGTACACAGAGATTTTATACCGAAAACCCTCAACTGGGAAATCCTTTCTTATTTTCATTATATTGAATTTCACCATTCTCCATACAATATATACAATGTTTTTAGGTATTCTGTAGATACCAAAACCCTAATCCCTTAATCCGGGATTAATTTACAAATCCGCAGTTGTCGTATCTGATGCACCCACACACACACACATGCGAAGAATATAACACATACCAAACATATTTTGCATGAATGCCAGATGCCTTCTTGGGTTCATTGTCTCCCAACACGGAATCATGGTGGACCCCCTCAAGGTCCAAGCTATCACAAAAATTCCACCACCTAGGAATTTAAGCCAATTGTAGAGCCTACAAAGAAAAGATAACCTTTTACGTCGCTTTGACCCAGATTACGGCACTCGTGTGCATGGTTTCCTTCGCTTATTGCGTCATGATATCCCATTTCGATAAGATGAACATGCTCAAGCCACTTTTTATGATTCGAAAGCAGCCCTATCCAATTCCCCTTTGATTAGTCCTCCAGACTATGATAGCGATTACATCCTCTACTTGTTAGCCTCATCCGTCTCAGTAGCAGGAGTCCTCTTCCAACTAGGGGATGATGGGCGAGAACATGTCATTTACTACATCAATAAAAGTATTTGAGGACCACCCCTGAAATACAATCATGATGAGAAACTCTCCCTTGCAGTTCTCCTCGTAGTCCAAAATCTGCGACACTATAACCTTCTTCGAACTACCAAATTCGTAGTAGATTCCAGCCCCATGCAGTACTTGCTTAGTCGACGAGAAATTAATGGAATATTTTCTCGATGGATCGTCATCCTTCAGGAATGCGACCTAGAGTTATCAATTCCTAAAATCAAGAAAGTGCTCATCCTCGGAGAGCTCATTATGAAATTTCCCTTAGATGCTAAAGCTTCACTCGTCAATACATATTTTCTCGACGAACACCTCTTCTTCATCCCCTCTGATGACCCTTGGTATGGCAACCTTCTCGTCTACCTTCAAACACAAAAGTTTGGGCCTCATCTCTCTCGAGACGATCGTCGACGCATTCGCCATAAGGCCCCTTGATACCTCCTCATCAGTGATGTCTTGTACAAACGAGGGGTCGACACCATTCTTCGTCGATGTCTAACCATTGAAAAAGTTGACAGAGTCTTGAATGATCGCCATAATGATGCTTGTGGTGTCCACCTCTCGGGTATGTCCACCGCCCACCAAATCATTCGAGCAAGGTACTTCTGGCCCACGCTGTTTCATGACTACATCCACTCTATCAAGCGATGCGACAAATTCCATCTTAATGAAAGCAAAGCATGAGCGCCACCCACTCTTCTACATCCAGTCATAACTACTGACCCCTTTTGCAAATGGGGCATAGACTTTATCACTTGTAATATTCCATATAGTAATGGACACAAGTACATCGTCGTGGCAGTGGATTACTTTACCAAATTGGCTGAAGCCATGCCCACTTTCAACAATACCGCTGACAAAACAACATGTTTTTTCTTCAACCACATCATTACCCTTTTCGGAGTCCCACTACAGTTAGTATCCGATCACTGTAAACACTTTGAGAATGCGATCTTCACAAAACTCTCCTCAATGTTAGGCTTTTCCCATGAGTTTGCGTCCCCATACTACCCTCAATCCAACATACAGGTCGAGGCTATCAAAAAAGTCCTCAAAACCATGCTAAAACATACCATCAACAAACATAAGACCAACTGACATCATATGTTGTTTTCAACGTTATGGGCTTATCGCATGACAGTAAAAACTACCATCGATTTTACACCGTTCCACCTCGTCCATGGGATCGAAGACACCCTCCCTATCAAGTGTGAAATTCCCACGTTACACACTTCCATTGAGCTATTACCTGACACCACTCTAATGGATCAGTGCTTGCTGACCTTAGAATTACTGGATGAAGATCGTCAGTATTCATTACAGGACAATGAGGCAGCTAAAAAATGGTCCAAATCCATCTTCGTCTGCCATGTCAACCTTCGTTCATTCAAAGAAGGAGATCTTTTCCTAGCCTACGATATCAACCACGATACTCTTGGCCATGGGAAATTTGAGTCATTATGGCATGGACCCTACATTGTCCAACAATGCCTCACTAAAGGCACATACATCCTGGCCTCTCCAAAAGGATATCCTTTCAAAGATCCTGTCAACAGGTTGTACTTAAAGAATTTTTACGCCTGAGCGTAGCCATTCCACCTTAGGATTTTTCTTTGTACACATTTGTAGAGTTTTTAGTATTTTTTTTTCCACCACTCCTCATGTTGGATCTATCATCCATGTTATTGACAGATTCATCCTCCATCAGCCTACCACATTGGTTACACTGACGGTGCTAGCCACTAGACACAAAATATCTCTTTGGCCGCTTAGGCCCTCTATAACCCCTCACATGAACTGCTCCACTCCAATGACATATGTTTGGGATCAGCCACCAACAACCAAGCAAAATATGTCATCATCATTGGTCTCCTCACTGAGGCTAGTCACCACCACATCCGTCACCTTAGCATTTTATTAGATTCCCAGCTTGTTGTCCTACAACTCAACAATATATATCGTGTATGCAATCCTTGCCTCTTTCGTAAATACCTGCAAGTTAGACTCTTATCTCACAACTTTGATTCAATCACATCTACACACATTCCAAGACAATTTAATCAAATAGAAGATAATATGGCTAACCTAGTGTTAGATTGGCATTTATCACATCAAAACATCATCACATACACATAAGAATCATACATCTATCACAACATATAGATTAGACATCATAAATCATAAAAAACATAAACATATCAAGACATAAAATGAGGCAATGATATATGTACATATATATATATATATATATATCCTCAATAATTTCATAAATGTTTTACAATATACAAAATACATTGCCCGTAGGCCAGTGAGTCCCCTCACCCGTATAGGTACAAAATGAGTACCCCCTACCCTATACAAAATGGGTATCAACTACCCTATACAAAATGGGCTCACAAGCCTATACAAATACAAAACCTAACACTCATGGTACCCCTAGAGCTCCCCCTATTACCCATGATTTTGGTCGTCATGATGATGTATTGATTATTGTGTACTCAGGCTCTTCATTAGAACTTTCTCCAGAGAAAAGTTACCTTCATCTCTTTTCAGAAATGACATTTTTGAGGAAGGTTCGCAGGCTACCAATACATTTTCCTCCGAGAATGCATGATTCTCACAGGCTGCTTTAAGCCAGGGTGCGAGAAGTTCGCAGTGTGTCTAACTACTAGGGTGCGAACCCTTTCTAAAGAAGGGAAAAGGATGAATTCTCGAAGCTTCTAGAAGGGAATCTTCTAGAAGGATGAGATGGCATTCGAATGGTTATCTAAGTACTGGATTTCCTGATATTTTGGGATCATTCCTATCCAAGTAACTAATTCATTCTCTCTTATATATTGAGGGGATTCTCATGGAAAAGGTTAGAAGTAAATAAGGTTAAGAAGACATTGGAGAATTAGTGAAAGATTGTGTGAAGGACTGATGCTACAGTAGCTAAGAACTCCAACAAGGTTATCAAAAGTGGTTGATCTTATTCATGCAAGTGAGAAAGTGTATGTGTCAGAGCCAAGAGCCATCGAAAGGAGGTTTGCAACATCAAGGCTCAGGTTGTAATCCTTTCTTTCCATCAATATAATATAGTAATATGTCCCTTTCCCGTAAAACTAATGTCACTTTATTGTATAACTCCTTGATCATATACATAGATTAACTGTTGAATATATTGAGTTGTTTTTACTTCAATTGGTTTGAGCTGTCCTGGTCTTGACGGCACAAGAGCATTGGAGCGAAGCTGGAACAACAAAGACCAAAGGAAGCAATCATAAGGTATGTTCATGATTCTTGCCTCCTAGTTCATTCAATAGTTAAAATCTAGGGAAAGAGTATTATTTTGTCTTTCTTTGTTCTAGATCCAGGTGGATCTAGGGAGATCGGTTTGTGTTCGCACTTACGGATTTATCCAATAACACCCCCCCCCAGGTCCTCTGTCAGCTGGAGGTGCTCCACCAGCTAGGGGTCCTCCTAGTCTAGGTGGTAGCCAATTAGTCATTGCTTCCCCCATTACAATTGCTTGACGGATCAAAGTCCGCCACTCCGCCGACACACCCACACACTACTACATGACCCTCTCATCCTAGATGTGGGCCCACATACCCTCTGAAATACCCTATAGAACCTCTTAGAACTGTCGACGAAGGTCCTCTATCCCCCCTCTGGCCTCTACCTACGACTCACGCTTTGGTCCAACACCAACGTCATCTAGTATCCACCTCTGGCATGCCCTCAGATCATCTGTTGGTCTAGCACCAACATCATCTCTCCTTCACCTCTGTCCTACCTGTGGCTCTGCCCACGACGATCATGCTGGTCCCTGGCGAGACGGTTCCCCAACCATCTCTACCTCACGGTCTTGGGGCCCCACATCTACAACACAAAACCAAAGTTAGAGTAATCATACATATATAAATAATCATATGCTACACTATCAAAATCAGAAAACATAAATACACAAATGTACCTCTCTGATCCCAGCCCTCCCCAGGAGGAAACACCATGTCAGGTTCGTGTTGGTAGTCCATACCACCGTATGGGTACCGTAGTATCACTTGTGGCATATGACTCCACACATGTTCCACAGTGGTTTTTAAATAATGGCCACCCTCCCCTCCCCCATGTCACGTCAACACATGGGCCCACTGCATCAGACACGACTCTCAAGGCCCTGAAGGCACCAAGAAAATCCTGGGGCACAGAAGGGGCACCCTCTCCAAAAACCAGGCCACCAGGATTGACCCAAACGCAAAGTCATCCGATATAGTGGTCCAACATCGGTGAATATGCCCCATAATCCTGGAATCCAACATCATCCGCTAGGAAAAATTGTCCCCATCGATGACCCTCTCCACGATCCTCAGCTGACATCCTGTGATCCTTTGAGTTGCCAAGGATTTGTAAATCCTCACTACCATGGTGATGATGCACAAAGTCAAGAGCTCCTCCATAGCCTCAATCCAAATGACTGAACTTGACATCGGGTTTGACCCTGAGAAGTAGCGACGCGCCAAGTCAACCACTCTCTCATCCTCCGACAGCAGGGGGTCAACAAGAAGGACCATCCCTCGGAAAGGGAGCCCTGTTAGCAAATATACATTCTCCATAGTTGAGAATGTCAACTGATGCCCCCTAACGATGAAGCACTACATATCAGTGCACCAGATAGCTATAATATACTGTAGTAGGAAATCCTGTGATCGTATCAAGGGACAATTGAAGAACTTGAGCAACCCGTAGGCTACCAAGTGTCTCTGAATTCCTGGATGCTCTCTCACCGCCTCTCGGAGACGTTCCTAGTATCGCTCTCTCCAATGGATTGGCATAGCTCTCTCCCATCACAAAGATGATCACCTACATCCACAAAAAAACAATTGGTCAGCCCTCATCATCCATCAAAAGCATAAAAAAATTCAAAATTTGAGACACCCTTAGCCTTGCCGCTAGTGCGCAGATTTCACCCATACAGGTGCACACATGTGTGTGCCTATTCTTTGCATATTTGTGCACTAATGCACAACTGTCTGATAAATAGTTGCGCATAAATGTAGAACTATCACCTTGACAGGTGCACACACATGTGCACTTGTCCTCTACACAGGTGTGCACTAATGCGCAACTGTCTGAGACACAGCTGCGCACAGTGCATATCTGTTAGCTTAACAGGTTCACATCTTATGCGTGCATCTATTCCCCTTCCCCATGCCCACATGCACGGTTGTGTCAAGCACAATTGCACACTATGCGTGGGAGAATAAATTATACCCGTGCATTTTCACACGTATATTCTTCCTTCTCCTGTGCACTGGTGGGACCCTACCTAAACCTACCCTTTTATGACCATCCGTACACTCCTCAACTCAATTCTACAAAATTTTCACTATGCAGGAGGATGGGACCACTAACCTGACTCTCGCAACTCCTGGATCAATTGACTCGAGCTCCCGTAATCTCCAAATCTCCTCCAAATGATCTCGTCAAATCACTATAGTGACGAGTACAAATGAGGTGGCATTGTGGTCCCACCAGCCATATATAGTCCCTTTTTCCAAACTTCCACACTCAGTTACAGGAGCCCAGAGCCTCTGTTTCCCGATCCATTCTCAGACATGGGGTCATGGTCCCATCATCTACACAGTCACATTCCCTAGGTCATCATATGAACTTGGCCCCGGGGGAGAATTTTTCTCATGTCACATCTAGGTACGCATGATTATGTTCAAAATTATCAGATAGTTGTTATATGTTCTTTATCATAAGATATTTTTCATGTTGGGTATTCAGTTTTTATGGGTGTAGGTACTTGGTCATCACAAATGATGCCATCCCTTCAAGTATATGTTTGACACTAGCATGTAATTATACCCTCTGAAAATCAATTGCATCTCCCAGTCACACCCTCTGACATTCACCTTTAGGGTCCTTTCATCTGGCTCTGCAGTACCATCATCTCTACTGCATTTTGGTATTGTCACCCGGTAGCACTCTCCCCCACATGATTTTTCCCATTCATAGTTCCCCTTGTCAACTTGACACTCATGCTGCTTTCACCCCCTAGGTATGGGAGTCCTCATAGTATTATGCACTTCCGGTAATAAGCCACATACTTCTTCTCATCATATTGCTATCTTTCCCAATGGGCTCCCAGGTTATCTCATCTCGGTTCTATTGACTGCACCTTCACAGTATCATTAGCCCTCCATCTCATCCACCATCAGTTTTCCCATCTGCGGATTTCCCTCCATTCATTTACCTCATACAGAAACCCAACCATGGGGCCCCCACCCTTCACCAGTTTTCTTCGCAACATGTTCCCTCATGGACCAAGCCATATCACACTGAGGCACCCATTTATGTATCAGTACACTCATCCCAAATTATTCTTTATTTATTTGGTAATTGTGAAAATCCTCTGTTTCCAACATTTACTTTACTTTTTTTCATCACCCCTGATGACCTTGTTTTTACCGGCAACGCAACCCATGTCGCCCTTTGTTGGGGAATTCACTCTCTTTTTTCATTCAGACATCATTCAGAAACCCTGAGTATCCCAAAATCCATGTACCCCTGATCTCTGAGTTTGTCGACTTTGTCAAGCCTCTGGCACAATTTAACCCCACAGCTAGTCATCCCCCTGAAACTAGATACAGTTTTACGGTTGTTTCCAACCATCCTTCAACATAACCCAACCAAGGGAAGTCTTGAGTCTCACCGCATATTCACTTCGTTCATGTTCCCTATCAGTGCTTGATCTCATCTTAGTGGATTTCATGAATCCCTTTGCTTCTTGGATTCGTGTCTCCCTTTCTTTCGACATCAACACAGTTTCTAGAAGGGTGGCAGTATCTTGACTCTCATTACCTTTACAAAAAGGTGTCTTAGATGACACAGAGAGAATCATCATTTCTCTTTAATTCCGTTGACCCCCATAACATTCGACTTCAGTAAAATATCATGTTACAGTGGGTCTTACTATGAGACTATTGCAGTTGTTTTATACCATCCGAAGACCTCTGAATTTGTTAGGCCATCAATGCCTACAAGTCATCGACACTTCTTACAGGCATCCTTGCCTCACTTCAGAGTATGTTCACCATTCATACTTGTCATCTGTTGTTATCAATTGCCCCAGAGGGCGATGCAGTTATCTACACCAGCATACATCTTCAGTTACCATCTTGCATTTTGGTTACATGACATGAACATGGGGCATGTCTGCCTCGTTTGTATACAAATTTTATTTTTTCTCCCTAGAGAAAGAATTGGGTCCCACAGTGTCCCCTATCCCTCTAACGGACTGCTTTTGCAGTTCCTTTCAACACTCTTGATTACAATGGGACTCTCAGTAGAATAAACATTGATTTATTTCGACTATACATATTCTCCTAACCTCACACATCAAGGGGCATATGTTATCACTGAAATTTCATCCGCAACATTGCCCACAAATGCTTATAGAAATACAACAATGCCAACAACAATTACTTCAATTACAACACTAAAATACATTTCAAAAGGAAAAAACTATACAATTGGGAAAAAGTTGACATGCACAAATTCACTAAAGGAAGCGCGTGCACAGTGCGTGGGCCAACAAATCCCTCAGAGTGCACAATGTGCCAAATGCACGACTGTGTACAAGAAAATCCGCACACTCCTGTGAACGACACATTTATGGTTCTCCCCCCTCCCCACCCCAACCACTTATGGACCAGATCCCAACCTGATTTGACCTCCATATCTGAGAAAAATCCTAATGGGGTGTTGGTCAAGGACCAAAGGGTGCCCTAAAAGGTCCCTTGTTCACACCAAGAACCAATTATATTTTACCTTGAAGAAATTCTATAAATGAAAGCCATGGGTTCAATAAGAAACCAAGATCTTCATAGTATTGTTATGCTTCCTCAATTCTCCCTTGAGAATCCTCTTTTATCCTTGGAGTATTCAAGCATCATTGCAATAGGCCATTCCACTCACCTCTTGAGGGAATAGGCATTGATTTTCTTCATCATTTGCCATTTTTCTTCCATTGTAAGAAGAGCTCTCCATTAGGGAACTCAAGAGCCCTCCCAAGGAAGAAGAGGGGACCCATAACTCCTCATTTTTCTCTATGGTGTTTTTCCAACTAATATAGTTATCCATTGGTGGAATTATCTTGGTCATTGGTTGATTGTTTATGGTTTTAAGTTTCTTATGCATTCTAGTTTTTTTTTTCTTAGTTGTTTTAGTTTGTTTATTTGTTTATTACATGCGTTTGGATTGTTTAACCCACTCATGAACTTCTTTCTTGTCTAGCAAGCCCAACTAGGCATGCAAGTGTCATTGTTTTTCTCACCCAAGTGATGAAACAAACATAACACAATCATCTAAATATACTTCCAAAAACTTATGAAAGATGCTACTACTACTCTTGAAAAACTTGTTGGTGCATTCGTCAACCCAAATGGCATAACTATATACTGAAATGATCCACATTATGTAGAAAATGTGGTCTTGTGTCTATTGTCTGGTCCTATCTGTTAGAACCAGAAGTCACCCTCCGATTGCGAAAAGGGTAGGCCTAGTACCCATCATATTTTTTGGTGGATGTTGGTTTTATATGAGTGGAGGTCAATGGACAAAAATCAATATATGAATGATGTTCAACACAGAAATGGACAAGAAATGCACAAGGAAGTGAGGGCCACAACTAACTTCACTTAGTGAATTGAGTTTAAGTGTGACCAGAGGGAAGACTTAGTAAAAAAGGTGGACAAGACTGCTATGGGCATTAGGCCTTCAAGCAGCTTGGAGAAGAAAAACTCAGACTCAAGATCACTTTTAAGCTCAAGCTTCAGAAAATGAAATATGTCCAAATAACACAATCACAACAACACAATCATCAAACCAACATCGCCATGCAGTTACAACAACTCAATTGGATCCTCCTTGCCCTAGCCATTCAATGTAAGAGGGGAAAAGATCATAAGGAAGCTGACTAAAACTGGTCACGATACCACTGCAATCAAACCTACATTACAACAACATAAAAACCCTCGACTGGATCCTCCATGCCCAAGTGTTTTAGCACATTTTTTACAAAGAGATGAAAAGAGGCTGACTTCTCTTAATTTGAAAGTCTCAAATCCGATACATAACCAGAGAACAGTACTGGCATCAAAACATTACAAAATAGGGAGCTCTTCTCAACCAGTTGACGACCTTACAAAATAACATAACTCCATACATATACTCAAAAATTTCGTAAAC
>ML777870.1:579181-626299 GCA_009831015.1 Picea engelmannii
TTCGACATACCAGTAACTGGTGTACTAGTAGTTTGTGTACTGGTAGGTTGTGTACCAGTAGCCTGTGTGCTTGTAGATGGTGTACCAGTAGGCTGTGTACCAGGATCCACAACGATCCATTGTTCTTTGTCTACAAGAAGGTCATCCATCTTGAGATTCCATAGCTCAAAGTTTTTACCATTGAACTTCTCTATCTTGATTCTAGATGAGCTCGCCATTCCTCTTTCTTTACTCAAATCTCCACTGCAAAAGATCCCACTAAACCCAGGTTTATCACAGACCCAAGATAAACTTGATCTATCAAGACCAAGCCAAACCCTCAGCAACAAAGGCGTCCCTCTGAAGCCAAAAACGAGCTCTGATACCACATGTAAGTTTTAAACCTGCGAAGTAAAGAAATGCATATAGATTCTTAAGCAATACATAAATTAATCAATGGCTCATACACATAGTACATAGAGATTTTATACCGGAAACCCTCAACCGGGAAAATCTTTCTTATTTTCATTATATCGAATTTCACCATTCGCCATACAATATATACAATGTTTTTAGGTATTCTGTAGATACCAAAACCCTAATCCCTTAATCCAGGATTAATTTACAAATCCGCAGTTGTCGTATCTGACGCACCCACACACACACACATGCAAAGAATATAACGCATACCCAACATATTTTGCGTGACTGCCAGATGCCTTCTTGGGTTCATTGTCTCCCAACACGAAATCATGGTGGACCCCCTCAAGGTCCAAGCTATCACAAAAATTCCACCACCTAGGAATTTAAGCCAACTGTAGAGCCTACAAGGAAAAGCTAACCTTTTACGTCGCTTTGACCCAGATTATGCCACTCGTGTGCATGGTTTCCTTCGCTTACTACGTCATGATATCCCATTTCGATAGGATGAACATGCTCAAACCACTTTTTATGATTCGAAAGCAGCCCTATCCAATTCCCCTTTGATTAGTCCTCCAGACTATGATCGCGATTACATCCTCTACTTGTTAGCCTCATCCGTCTCAGTAGTAGGAGTCCTCTTCCAACTAGGGGATGATGGGCGAGAACATGTCATTTACTACATCAATAAAAGTATTTCAGGACCACCCCTGAAATACAATCATGATGAGAAACTCTCCCTTGCAGTTCTCCTCGCAGTCCAAAAGCTGCGACACTGTAACCTACTTCGAACTACCAAAGTTGTAGTAGATTCCATCCCCATGCAGTACTTGCTTAGTCAACAAGAAATTAATGGAATATTTTCTCGATGGATCGTCATCCTTCAGGAATACGACCTAGAGTTCTCAATTCCTAAAATCAAGAAGGCGCTCGTCCTCGGAGAGCTCATTATGACGTTTCCCTCAGATGCTAAAGCTTCACCCGTCAATACATATTTTCTCGACGAACACCTCTTCTTCATCCCCTCTGATGACCCTTGATATGGTGACCTTCTTGTCTACCTTAAAACACAAGAGTTTGGGCCTCATCTCTCTCGAGACGATCGTCGACGCATTCTCCATAAGGCCCCTCGATACCTCCTCATCAGTGATGTCTTATACAGACGAGGGGTCGACACCATTCATCATCGATGTCTAACCATTGACGAAGTTGACAAAGTCTTGAATTATCACCATAATGACGCTTGTGGTGTCCACCTCTCGGGTATGTCCACCACCCAAGAAATCATTCGAGCAGGGTACTTCTGGCCCACGTTGTTTCATGACTACATCCACGCTATCAAGCGATGCGACAAATGCCATCTTAATGAAAGCAAAGCATGATCGCCACCCACTCTTCTACATCCAGTCATCACCACTGACCCCTTTTGCAAATGGGTCATAGACTTTATGACTTGTAATACTCCATATAGTAATGGACACAAGTACATCATCATGGCAGTGGATTACTTTACCAAATTGGCTAAAGCCATGCCCACTTTCAACAATACCGCTGACACAACAACATGTTTTTTCTTCAACCACATCATTACCCTTTTCGGAGTCCCACTACAGTTAGTATTCGATCACTGTAAACACTTAGAGAATGCGATCTTCAAAAAACTCTCCTCAAAGTTAGGATTTTCCCATGAGTTTGCCTCCCCATACTACCCTCAGTCCAACATACAGGTTGAGGCTATCAACAAAGTCCTCAAAACCATGCTACAACATACCGTCAACAAACATAAGACCAACTGGCATCATATGTTGTTTTCAACGTTATGGGCTTATCGCATGACAGTAAAAACTACCACCGATTTTACACCGTTCCACCTCGTCCATGGGATCGAAGACACCCTCCCTATCAAGTGCGGAATTCCCATGTTACGCACTTCCATTGAGCTATTACTTGACATCGATCCAATGGATCAGTTCTTGCTGACCTTAGAATTGCTGGATGAATATCGTCAGTATTCATTATAGAACAATGAGGCAGCTAAAAAATGGTCCAAATCCATCTTCGACTTCCATGTCAACCTTCATTCATTCAACGAAGGAGATCTTGTCCTAGCCTATGATATCGACCACGATACTCTCGGCCATGGGAAATTTGAGTCATTATGGCATGGACCCTACATTGTCCAACAATGCCTCACTAAAGGCGCATACATCCTGGCCTCTCCAAAAGGATATCCTCTCAAAGATCCTATCAACAGGTTGTACTTAAAGAATTTTTATGCCTGAGCATAACCATTCTACCTTAGGATTTTTCTTTGTACACATTTGTAGAGTTTTTAGTAATTTTTTTTCCACCACTCCTCATGTTGGATCTATCATCCATGTTATTGATAGATTCATCCTCCATCAGCCTACCACATTGGTTATGCTGACGATGCTAGCCACTGGACACAAAATATCTCTTTGGCCACTTAGGCCCTCTATAACCCCTCACATGAACTGCTCCACTCCAATGACATATGTTTGGGATCAGCCACCAACAACCAAGAAAAATACGTCATCGTCATTGGTCTCCTCACTGAGGCTAGTCACCACCAAATCCATCACCTTAGCATTTTATTAGATTCCCAGCTTGTCGTCCTACAAATCAACAATGTATATCATGTATGCAATCCTTGCCTCTTTCGCAAATACCTGCAAGTTAGATTCTTATCTCACAACTTTGATTCAATCACATATACACACATTCCAAGACAATTTAATCAAATAGAAGATAATATGGCTAACCTAGTGTTAGATTGGCATTTATCACATCAAAACATCATCACATACACATAAGAGTCATACATCTATCACAACGTATAGATTAGACATCATAAATCATCAAAAACATAAACACATCAAGACATAAAATGAGGCAATGATATATGTACATATATATATATATATATATCCTCAATAATTTCATAAATGTTTTACAATATACAAAATACATCGCCCGTAGGCCAGTGAGTCCCCTCACCTGTATAGGTACAAAATGGGTACCCCCTACCCTATACAAAATGGGTATCAACTACCCTATACAAAATGGGTTCACAAGCCTATACAAATACAAAACCTAACACTCATGGTACCCCTAGAGCTCCTCCCCAAGGTCCTCTGTCAGCTGGAGGTGCTCCACCAGCTGGGGGTCCTCCTAGTCTAGGTGGTAGCCAACTAGTCATTGCTGGCCCTGTTACAATTGCTCGACGGATCAAAGTCCGCCACTCCGTCGACACACCCACACACTACTACATGACCCTCTCATCCTAGATGTGGGCCCACATACCCTCTGACACACCCTATAGAACCTCCTAGAACCGTCGACAAAGGTCCTCTATCCCCCCTCTGGCCTCTACCTACGACTCACGCGTTGGTCCAACACCAGTGTCATCTAGTCTCCACCTCTGGCATGCCCTCGGATCATCTGTTGGTCTAGCACCAAAAACATCTCTCCTTCACCTCTGTCCTACCTGTGGCTCTGCCCGCAACGATCACACTGGTCCCTGGTGAGACGGTTCCCTGACCATCTCTACCTCACGGTCTCGAGGCCCCACATCTGCAACACAACACCAAAGGTAGAGTGATCATACATATATACATAATCATATGCTACGCTATCAAAATCAGAAAACATAAATACACAAATGTACCTCTCTGATCCCAGTCCTCCCCAGGAGGAAACACCATGTCAGGGTCGTGTCGGTAGTCCATACCACCGTATGGGTACCATAGTATCACTTGTGGCATATGACTCCACAAATGTTCCACAGTGGTTGTTAAATAATGGCCACCCTCCCCTCCCCCATGTCACATCAACACACGGGCCCACCGCATCAGACACGACTCTCAAGGCCCTGAAGGCACCAAAAAAATCCTAAGGCATAGAAGGGGCACCCTCTCCAAAAACTAGGCCACCAGGATTGACCCAAATGCAAAGTCATCCGATATAGTGGTCCAACACCGGTGAATATGCCCCATCATCCTGGAATCCAACATCATCTGCCAGGAAAAATGGTCCCCATCGATGACCCTCTCCACGATCCTCAACTAACATCCTATGATCCTTTGAGTCACCAAGGATTTGTAAATCCTCACTACCATGGTGACGATGCATAGAGTCAAGAGCTCATCCATAGCCTCAATCCGAATGACTGAACTTGACATTGGGTTCAACCCTAAGAAGTAGCGACGCGCTAAGTCAACCAATCTCTCATCCTCCAACAACAAGGGGTTAGCAATAAGGGCCATCCATCGGAAAGGGAGCCCTGTTAGCAAATATACATCCTCCATAGTTGAGAATGTCAATTGATGCCCCCTAACGATGAATCACTACATATCAGTGCACCACATAGCTATAATATACTGTAGCAAGAAATCCTGCGATTGTATCAAGGGACAATCGAAGAACTTGAGCAACTCACAGGCTGCCAAGTGTCTCTGAATTCCTGGATGCTCTCTCACCACCTGTCGGAGACGCTCCCAGTATTGCTCTCTCCAATGGATTGGCATAGTTCTCTCCCATCAAAAAGATGATCACCTACATCCACAAAAAAAAATTGGTCAGTCCTCATCATCCATCAAAAGCATAAAAAAATTCAAAATTTGAAACACCCTTAGCCTTGCCGCCAGTGCGCGGATTTCACCCATATAGGTGCACACATGTGTGTGCCTATTCTTTGCACAGCTATGCACTAATGCACAACTGTCTAAGAAATAGTTGCCCATAAACGCAGAACTATCACCTTGACAGGTGCACACACATGCGCACTTGTCCGCTACACAGGTGCGCACTAATGCACAACTATCTGAGACACAGCTGCGCACAGTGCATATCTGTCAGCTTAACAAGTGCACATATTATGTGTGCATATATTCCCCTTCCCCATTCCCACATGCGCGGTTGTGTCAAGCACAACTGCACACTATGCATGGGAGAATAAATTATACTCGTGCATTTTCACACGTATATTCTTCCTTCTCCTGCACACTGGTGGGACCCTAACTAAACCTACCCTTTTATGACCATCTGTACACCCCTTAACTCAATTCTACAAAATTTTCACTATGCAGGAGGATGGAACCACTAACCTGACTCTCGCAACTCCTGGATCAATCGAATCGAGCTCCCGTAATCTCCAAATCTCCTCCAAATGATCTCGTCAAATCACTATAGTGACGAGTACAAATGAGGTGGCATTGTGGGCCCACCAGCCGTATATAGTCCCTTTTTCCAAACTTCCACACTCAGTTACAGGAGCCCAGAGCCTCTATTTCCCGATCCATTCTCAGCCATGGGGTCATGGTCCCGTCATCTACACAGTCACATTCCCTGGGTCATCATATGAACTTGGCCCCGGGGGAGAATTTTTCTCACGTCACGTCTAGGTACGCATGATTATGTTCAAAATTATCAGATAGTTGTTATATGTTCTTTATTATAAGATATTTTTCATGTCGGGTATTCAGTTTTTATGGGTGCAGGTACTTGGTCATCACAAATGATGCCACCCCTTCAGGTATATGTTTAACACTGGCATGTAATTATACCCTCTGAAAATCAATTGCATCTCTCAGTCACACCCTCTGACATTCACCTTTAGGGTCCTTTCATCTGGATCTATAGTACCATCATCTCTACTGCATTTTGGTACTGTCATCCAGTAGCACTCTCCCCCACATGATTTTTCCCATTCATAGTTCCCCTTCGCAACTTGACACTCATGCTGCTTTCACCCCCTAGGTATGGGAGTCCTGATAGTATTACACACTTTCGATAATAAGCCACATATTTCTTCTCATCATATTGCTATCTTTCCCAATGGGCTCCCAGTTTATCTCATCTCGTTTCTATTAACTGCACCTTTGCATTATCATTAGCCCTCCATCTCATCCACCATCAGTTTTCCCATCTACGGATTTCCCTCCATTCATTTACCTCATAGAGAAACCCACCCATGGGGCCCCCACCCTTCACCAGTTCTCTTCGCAACTTGTGCCCTCACGGGCCAATCCATATCGCACTGGGGCACCCGTTTATGTATCAGTGCACTCATCCCAAATTATTCTTTATTTATTTGGTAATTGTGAAAATCCTTTGTTTCCAACATTTACTTTACTTTTTTTCATCACCCCTGATGACCTTGTTTTTCCTGGCAACGCAACCCATGTCGCCCTTTGTTGGGGAATTCACTCTCCTTTTTTCATTCATACATCGTTCACAAACCCTGAGTATCCCAAAATCCATGTATCCCTGATCTCTGAGTTTGTCCACTTTGTCAAGCTTCTGGCACAATTTAACCCCACAGCTAGTCATCCCCCTGAAACTAGATACAGTTTTACGGTTGTTTCCAACCATCCTTCAACATAACCCAACCAAGGGAAGTCTCGAGTCTCACCGCATCTTCACTTCGTTCATGTTCCCTATCAGTAGTTGATCTCATCTTAGTGGATTTCATGAAGCCCTTTGCTTCTTGAAGTTGTGTCTCCCTTTCTTTCGACATCAACACAGTTTCCAGAAGGGTGGCAGTATCTTGACTCTCATTACCTTTACAATAAGGTGTCTTAGATGACACAGAGAGAATCATCATTGCTCTTGGATTCCATTGACCCCCATAACATTCGACTTCAGTAAAATATCATGTTATAGTGGGTCTTACTATGAGACTATTGCAGTTGTTTCATACCAGCCGAAGACCTTTGAATTTGTTAGGCCATCAATGCCTACAAGTCATCGACACTTCTTATAGACATCCTTGCCTCACTTCAGAGTATGTTCACCATTCATACTTGTCATCTGTTGTTATCAACCGCCCCAGAGGGCGATGCAGTTATCTACACCAACATACATCTTCAGTTACCATCTTACATTTTGGTTACATGACATGAACATGGGGCATGCTTGCCTCATTTGTATACAAATTTTATTTTTTCTCCCTAGAGAAAGAATTGGGTCCCACAGTTTCCCCTATCCCTCTGACGGACTGCTCTTGCAGTTCCTCTCAACACTCTTGATTACAATGGAAATCTCAGTAGAATAAACATTGATGTATTTCGGCTATAAATATGCTCCTAACCTCACACATCAAGGGGCATATGCTATCACTGAAATTTCGTCTGCAACATTGCATGCAAATGCTTATAGAAATACAACAATGCCAACAACAATTAGTTCAATTGCAACACTAAAATACATTTCAAAAGGAAAAAACTATACAATTGGGAAAAAGTTGACATGCACAAATTCACTAAAGGAAGCATGTGCACAGTGTGTGGGCCAACAAATCCCTTAGAGTGCACAATGTGCCAAATGCACGACTGTGTATGAGAAAAGCCGCACACTCCTATGAACGACGCATTTATGGTTCTCCCCCCCCCCCAAACCACTTATGGACCAGATCCCAACCTGATTTGACCTCCATATCTGAGCAAAATCCTAATGGGGTGTTGGTCAAGGACCAAAGGGTGCCCTAAAAGGCCCCTTGTTCACACCAAGAACCAATTATATTTTACCTTGAAGAAATGCTATAAATGAAAGCCATGGGTGCAATAAGAAACCAAGATCTTCATAGTATTGTTATGCTTCCTCAATTCTCCCTTGAGAATCCTCTTTTATCCTTGGAGTATTCAAGCATCATTGCAATAGGCCATTCCACTCACCTCTTGAGGGAATAGGCATTGATTTTCTTCATCATTTGCCATTTTTCTTCCATTGTAAGAAGAGATCTCCATTAGGGAACTCAAGATCCCTCTCAAGGAAGAAGAGGGGACCCATAAGTCCTCATTTTTCTCTATGGTGTTTTTCCAACTAATATAGTTATCCATTGGTGGCATTATCTTGGTCATTGGTTGATTGTTTATGGTTCTAAGTTGCTTATGCATTCTAGTTTTTTGTTTTCTTAGTTGTTTTAGTTTGTTTATTTGTTTATTACATGTGTTTGGATTGTTTAACCCACTCATGAACTTCTTTCTTATCTAGCAGGCCCAACTAGGCATGCAAGTGTCATTGTTTTTCTCACCCAAGTGATGAAACAAACATAACACAATCATCTAAATATACTTCCAAAAACTTATGAAAGATGCTACTACTACTCTTGAAAAACTTGCTGGTGCATTCTTCAACCCAAATGGAATAATTGTATACTGAAATGATCCACATTATGTAGAAAATGTGGTCTTGTGTCTATTGTCTGGTCCTATCTGTTAGAACTAGAAGTCACCCTCCGATTGCGAAGAGGGTAGGCCTAGTACCCATCATAGTTTTTGGTGGATGTTGGTTTTATATGAGTGGAGGTCACTGGACAAAAATCAATATATGAATGATGTTCAACATAGAACTGGACAAGAAATGCACAAGGAAGTGAGGGCCACAACTAACTTCAGTTAGTGAATTGAGTTTAAGTGTGACCAGAGGGAAGACTTAGTAAGAAAGGTGGACAAGACTTCTATGGGAATTAGGCCTTCAAGCAGCTTGGAGAAGAAAAACTCAGACTCAAGATCACTTTTAAGCTCAAGCTTCAGAAAATGAAATATGTCCAAATAACACAATCAAAACAACACAATCATCAAACCAACATCACCATGCAGTTACAACAACTCAATTGGATCCTCCATGCCCGAGCCATTCAATGTAAAAGGGGAAAAGATCACAAGGAAGCTGACTAAAACTGGTCACGATACCACTGCAATCAAACCTACATTACAACAACATAACAACCCTCGACTGGATCCTCTATGCCCAAGTGTTTTAGCACAATTTTTTCAAAGAGATGAAAAAAGGCTGACTTCTATTAATTTGAAAGTCTCAAATCCGATACATAACCAGAGAACAGTACTGGCATCAAAACATTACAAAATAGGGAGCTCTTCTCAACCAGTTGACGACCTTACAAAATAACATAACTCCATACATATACTCAAAAATTTCGTAAACAACAGTAGAGGCATGCTCGAGCTTCCATGGTGCTGCGTCTTATCAGTCAGACTGTGCACATGCATTCTCTATCAGACTCAAGCTCATATCAGTATGGGCTTGCAGAAAAAACTGCTTGTAGGGCTGACAACTCTGTTTTCCACATCCGACTCCTCCATACTTCCCATTTACGGGGTGAGGCGAGGCTTCAACCACCACCCCACTTTCATTAACTACTTCCATTGGGATCAGGATGAGGATTGAATGCTCAGGGAGCTGCTCCAGGTGGTGCCCACGACATTCTCGAGTCAATCCCGATGCCTTGAGGCCATGCAGATCTTCTTCTGTGACCAATACGGGCACTTTTGGCCTTTGGTGCAACTTCTCTCTATCAATCCATTCGACCTCGGGCCATGACCTGGGGCTCAACTCCTGGGCATTTCACGATTTAGCCTTTCGAAGGTTTTCACGTTGCATGACTACAATCTCCTGTTACCCAATATTGCGAAATGACCTCTCTCAGATCGACGGTTGGAAATTATATGCATTCGATGACAATGATTTCTTATTTAGAACTCCACCTTGGCTAGATTTGTGCTATGGGCACCAACTTTTTCTCCTAGACCTACTTTCCACATGACCTTGGGCTGTGACCCTGGGCCCACTCTTTGAGTGCTCTGCAATTTCACGTTTCGCGAGTTCGCGCTGCGTGAAACTTGCGCATTGCTCCCAACGAAACTCCTATTCACAAAAATGAGAAATCACTTATCTACTGCTACGTGGCCCTCTGAATCAGACAACTCCTGCTGATTTCGGGTTTCGGGAGTTTAGATATTTTACGAACAACTTTAACAACGTTTCGAACTCCCGATTCCCATGACTATTTTTCATCGCTGATCTATCCCGATGAGATATGTGACCTAGATTAAGTCTTTTCTCAACCTTTGATCTCGAGTCTTTGCTCTGGCACTAAATTTCGAGCAACTTTTAACCTCCTGAAACAAAGAACGTCGTCAATCAATTTGCCTGATTGATCTCCGCCGTTGAAGTTGATCTCACCCTTCTGCTTGCACTTCAAGCCTGAAATGGACTATTCTGGACACTGCTCTTTGACGCTTCTTGTGCAGACTGCGAACTTGGACAACTTGCTTCCCTTGGCAACTATATGTGATAAAATTTGGCTCCAGAGGGGATGGCATTCTCCCTATGAGATTCCAAGAACAAACAATTCTAATTGCCTTAGCTATTGGGCTATGGAGTCATGCTAAAAAACATCCTGCTGAGAAATAAAAGCCGACAAGCACACTATCCTAAAAACGAAAAAAAAACACATGGGCTCGAGGAGGAGCTTATTTATGTACATTCCTAGACTAACCGATTTTTACAAATCTCTAGGTGAAAGAAAAATTCCACCATAGCCATTCAAGCAACTTCCTAGCTGCAAACTTGTTTACTATATCACTGCTCAAATAAAAACAATGTAACTATGACAACAAAATGATTACGTTTTCCATCTCTCCTCCTAGTGCTGAAGTCAGAAAAAAACTGAGTGGCTCCAAGACATGAAGGAAATGAAACTCCATGTAATCTCTTACAGGTTCATAGAGAAGTGAAAAAATCCACTGGGCTGGTGAAAGAAAACATGTTCTATCTTACAACTTCTCACACATGGCTGAATATCTCTGGAAAGCATGGGTGAGTGAACGGATGATGTAGGATGACTAATCCCAGGTGATGGTTTCTCATTTGAACTCTCTGGGCATGATACAAACTACACAATTTTTTTTCCCTCTTCTTCTTCATGACTCTCCCAAGGATCATAATCATAATCATCATAAACAAAAACCATGGGAAAGCTTTGCTCTTTGTCTTCTGTAGGCACAAAATGGCAAATTTCCACACAATGTTTTTCCTCAATGTATAAAGGAAAAGGCTCTGTGGTATTCTCTTGGAAATTCTCAAAATATGAAACATACGATTCCATGTATATAGCCATAGGATCATGAATCATGTGATAGAATCATGGCTTCTTTAGAAGACCAAGCTACTCCTCTGTGAATGCCTCTCTGCTTGTAAATAAAAGACTTCCCTGTTCTTTTGAAAACAACTCTTAATCATCAACAATTGCAATCTCTTCTTCATAAGAATGATCATAAGATAACAGTGCAGCAGGATTTAAAACTTCATAACTATGATCAACCAATAATGTATAGTTATCTATGCAATCAACCACTGCTACATGCTCAAAATGTTCCAGAAAATGATCATAAGATGGATATGCATTCCTACCCATAGAATATGAAAATATGGAAGGATCTGTTTCCAAATGTGAGTCACATCCACCTCCTTGTTGTTTTTCTAGATTTGATTCATATTCACTATGTTCTTGCTCATAATCTGAAACAGATTGACAGTCTTCTTGCTCATGTACATGCAAATTTTTTTGATATGCCTGCCTATGAACCCACTTTCTAGCCCTGATGTTTTCCTTGACCTCTACAACATCTTCAAACATGTGTCTTAAATACAAATATTTCCTTTCTCTCGGGAGTAGGAAACGCTCTGAATGCTGAGCCATGACATAGTACACCATGGCAGCAGTATCTGTGGATCTGATCCCCACAGGCATACTATGATAAACACTCTAAAACCTCATGTTGAAGACAACCAAGGCTTCCTCTTCCCCTCTCCTCAAGGGACTTGTTCTCACCCCACCACTTTAGAAATGCATTGCATAGCTTGCTCCAAGAACCAATAGAACCGGCTCCCAAACAATTAAACCACACAACAACATCTCCAAACAAAGAGTTTGATAACAATATCAAGGCAACATCGTCATGAACAATCTCAATCTGGTCAACAAATTTCTCAAAGGCCCCCAAGTGCCTCTCAGCTATAACATGGTATTCTCCAGAAAACCAAGGAAGATACTCAAAAGAATTACGAGGATAAGGATTAAGGTGATATGACAGCCTCAGAGGTTTAAACATCTTATTTCTGATTTTAGTTTGAAAAGTAGTGGGATGATCATGAGGATTAACGAGTTGATGGAAAGGCTCAACATGAATAATTCAGGGTAACAAGATTTGAGAAGACTGTGAATTATTTTCAACCTCCTCGGGTCTACAAGGGTGATCAATTTCAAGAGGAGATGCAATACAGATCTCACTTTCATGAATAGGCAGAGGTTAAGACAAGAGATCGATATCTACAACACAAGAAGAGGACATGTTTTCTTCCTCCAAGGATGGATAAATAAAGGAAGTATTATTATCATCTGAATAGAAAAAGCAGAGGATAATCCTCTTTATATGTAAAGGGAAAGAGAGAAATGAGCTAATAAATAAAAACAAGATTTCATGAAGCAAACTCATAAACTGATACCTAGTCTTCCCCTTCGGTATGGTCATATTTCTGTCAACAAGATCCTCCCCAGTGAAGTCCTTTATTGTAGAGTTTCCAGGTGAATGCTATGCAGTCTGAATGTGTCTGGTCATTTTTCACCATCAAAAGGCCAGATCTGATTGTTGTCGTTCTCCCAGGGAGCTTTTCAATCTAGTGTAGCAACTAAATCCTTCTCGAGAAAGATTTCTTTTCTTGATAATCTTCTCTAGGTCAGCTTCAGGTGTAGCCATAAGAAACTGCGGAGTAGACCTCGTGTGTCTGCCTTTCAGAGACACAACTAAAACAATGGAGTCTAGACAATGGAGTCACCAGGTGCAAGCATAATCTTTAAAGGTTCTGATGTCTGATGTACCTTCAGAATCAAAAGTTTGTTGTCATTCTACCTAGGGAAAATCTTCAATTCGTCCCTGACAACGATGCCAAGAATGTTAGCACCAGAAGTCACCCTCCGATTGCGGAGAGGGTAAGCCCAGTACCCATCATAGTTTTTGGTGGATGTTGGTTTTATATGAATGGAGGTCAATGGACAAAACTCAATATATGAATGATGTTCAATGTAGAACTGGACAAGAAATTCATAGGGAAGTGAGGGCCACAACTAACTTCAGTCAATGAATTGAGTTTAAGTGTGAGCAAATCAAAGACTTAGTAAGAAAGGTGGACAAGACTGTTATGGGCATCATCCCTCCAAGCAACTTAGAGAAGAAAAAATTAGACTGAATATCACTCTTAAGCTTAAGTTTCAGACAATGAAATATGTCCAAAAAACACAGTCACAACAACACAATGATCAAACCTACATCACCATGTAGCTACAACAACTTGACTGGATCCTCCATGCTTGAGCCTTTTAGTGTAAGAGGGGAAAAGATCACAAGGAAGCTGACTAAAACTGGTCATGATACCGTTGCAATCAAACCTACATTACAACAACATAACAACCCTCGACTGGATCCTCCATGTCCAAGTGTTTTAACAAATTTTTTACAAAGAGATGAATAGAGGCTAACTTCTATTAATCTGAAAGTCTCAAATCTGATACATAACCAGAGAACAGACCTGGCATCAAAACATTACAAAATAGGGAGCTCTGCTCAACTAGTTGATGACTTTACAAAATAATAGAACTCCATACATATACTCAAAAATTTCGTAAACAATAGCAGAGGCATGCTCGAGCTTCCATGGTGCTGTGTCTTCTCAGTCAGACTGTGCACATGCATTCTCTATCAAACACAAGCTCAAATCAGTATGGGTTTATAGAAAAGACCACTCGTAGCGCTGACAACTCTGTTTTCCATGACCAACTCCTCCATACTTCCCATTTATGGGGTGAGGCAAGGCTTCAACCACCTCCCCACTTTCATTAACTACTTCCATCGGGATCAGGATGAGTCTTGAATGCTCAGGGAATTTCTCTAGGCGGTGCTCACAACCATCTCGAGTCAATCCCAGTGCCTCGAGGCCACACATATCTTTCTCTATGACCAATACGGGTGATTTTGGCATTTGGCGTAGCTTCTCTCTATCACTCCATGCGACCTCGGGCCATGATCTAGGGCTCAACTCCTAGGTGTTTCATGATTTCACGTTTCGAGGGTTTTCACGTCGCATGACTACAATCTCCTGATATTTGATATTTCGAAATGGCCTCTCTCAGATCGATGGTCGGATTTTCTATGCATCCAAAGACCATGATTTCTTCTTTGGAACTCCTCCTTGGCCAACTCTGTGCTATGGGCACTAACGTTTCCTCCTGGAACTGCTTTCCACATGACCTTGGGTTGTGACCCTGGGCCCACTCTTCGAGCGATTCAAGATTTCACGTTTTGGGAGTTTGCATTGTGCGAAACTTGCGCATTTCTCCCAACGAAGCTCCGACTCGAGAAACCGCGAAACCGCTTATATGCTGCCACATGCCCCTCTAAATCGGATGGCTCTTGCTAATTTCAGGTTTTGGGAGTTCAAATCTTTTACGAACAACTTTAACAACATTTTGAACTCCTGATTCCTGCGACTATTTTTCATCGTCGATCTTTCCTGATGAGATCTATGACCCAGATTAAATCTTTGCTCAATCTTTGATCTCAGGCCTTTGCTCCGATGCTAAATTTCAAGCAACTTTTAACCTCCCGAAAGAAAGCATGTCGCTGATCAATTTGCATGATGGATCTTCACTATTGAAGTTGATATCACCCTTATGCTTGCACTTCAAGCCTGAAATAGACTGTTCTGGATGTTGCGCTTTGACGCTTCTTGTGCAGACCGCAAACTTGGACAACTTGCTTCCCTTGAAAACTATATTTGATAACACTATCTTGATCTGATGATATCCTGAAAAACCCATCTGTAAATGAATAAGCTTCTTGACCTCCTACATTCTCCAAAAATTCATCTATAAATGGGGTCAAAAAAGGATCATGCAATGAAGCATCATTCATTTTTATTAGATCTACACAGATCTGTATTCCCCCTTACTTCTTTTCTTGTACCACCATAGGGTTGATCCATTCTAATTCTTGTACAGGTTCTATGACACCAGCCTTTAACATATTTTCAATTTCTTCTTTCACCTTATGCTTAGACATTGGATTCAACCTGTAAGGTCTCTATCTTATAGGTATAGAATTTGGTTTCAAGGGGATCTTCATCTCTCCAATTTCTCTTGCTAATCCCTTCATCTTTGAGAATGCCACTGGAAACAAATCATTGTACTCACGCAGTAAATCTGTGATTCTTTCTACTATCATATTATCCAAATAAGCTCCAATGCTTGCAATCTTTGGGTTTTCTGCAGTTCCAATGTTTACCTTCTTGATCTTTAATGGTGCAACATAATCTTCTAAATCTATCTTTGGACCTTATACTTCTCTCCTCCCTTCAAATTATGGGATCTGGATATTGCACGGGTTTTCTTCTGCTGGGTCTTCATCTTCTGTGACATTATAACAGTGTAGCAATTGTATGACTGTATGTTTAGTCTGATATGCTGTGACAATTTCCACATCAAGTTGTTCGAAAATCCTGTCTCCTACCACCTTCAATGATGTATCTATCTTTGTACTTTCATGCTCAAAGGAAAATGTAATCACAAAATTCTGTTTCATTTCTTCCCAATTTGCAGTTTCCCTGCGTTGTTCCTGTTATGTGTACCAGTTCTTTGGAATGCCTTCTAATGTATGAATAAAATGATGTGGCCATTCTTCTGATGGTACTAATCTCCATTGAATTATACATATTTCTACATGTTCTTTGGGTTGTCCAATTCCATCATATTTTTCCAAATATTTTTTCTCCTGATCTGTGCCAAATGTGATGTGCAATAACCTCTTGCATTGATACCAATTATTGATCCTCTCCTTATGTGTACCCCACCATCATGCAGGTGTATCTTTCAAAGAAATATTTAATACTGGTAATATTTTATTTTATACTACTGATTCAAACTTTATTAAAAACTATTCTAAGTCATTCAGACCATAAAAACTAGGAGGTTCTCTTACCTATGAACCAATCCACCTTAGCACGCACATCATTTTGGCACATCTTATGGTGGATAATTCATGTATTCATTGCTTCCAGTTATCCAACCTTGTGTCAGAGTCTGAAGGACAAGAAATAATACTCCTGCAACCCAACATTTAATTTGTAGTTGGGTTGATGTAATCCTCTTCATGTGTAGTAGTCCTATACAATTGGTTTATTTCTTCTGTAACAAAATTTTATGTCACAGGCGCAATAAATCTGTATTCTCTTGATTCAGAGATCATATTCCTAGTCTTCAAATTGATAATAGCCTAGTTATCAAATTCCCAATCCATATCCAACAATGATGGATATGGTGAAGTATTATATACTATGTCAATCACTTCATAGTCTTCCATTGTGGGAACTCCATCTACATCTATTGGTGTCCCCTTCAATATACCATTTGGCACCACTCTATGCTAATTTTCTAACTTCAACTGAATATGTTAGAATCTCAATGTAGGTTCTCCCATAGCTTCCCATGTCTTTTTTAGGTAAGATATTTACTTCAGACCATGAATCTTGTATAATAACACCCATATTGAAATATCCAATGTTTTTATTCCACTTGAATTCCCTACTTGTTCTTCTCTTCTTCCAAACCTAATTAACTGTCTTTACCCCTTCTTCCCCGCAATTACAGTTTTCTAACATATTTTTTAACACTTGAAGAGATGACTTATCATTCAATAGCTTTACATAAGATACCAACACATTTCTTAAATTACTGACATTTTCTATAGGCTACTCATAGCTAGTCTGATAAAATAATGAGGGCATGTCATATACTAGTACATCATCTACTAGATTTGTTCCTAAAGTAGACACAATATTTTCCTTCAAAATCTCTTGTCTAGGTTCTTTGAATGTCTCCTTCTCTTTGCACGCATAAAACTTTTGTTCAGTCGTTGTATTCTTCCTGACCCATTGGTACTGATCATGATCCTATTTTGGTGCATCTATTCCTTTCTTTGCTCCACCTCTAGTAACTATGTTGATATTCTTCCCATCCTCTTCTCTATTTCCCACAATCAATCCATTGGATGTTCTTATTGTTTTGGTTCCTCTTGTCCTGTATCTTTACCAGAAGTTTCCGATAGTCTTCTATCTCATGGTATGCTACGTGACAATACATACATGTAACAGGTGGCTATGGAAAATCTCTTGCATAGTGTCCAGTTTTCTGAAAATTGTGACAAACTACTGTTCCTCTATCTCCTCAAAATCCTCTTCCTCATCGGCCTCCTCCTCTAAAGACTCCTTTGTTTTCTTGATTGCCTCTGCATGATTTATTATACTTTGGTCCCTGATTATACTGTGCCTGCGCATTATTGTTCTGTGGTGGTGCTGCACAATGATGTGCATTGTTATACTATGGTGGCGCTGCAAATTGTTGTGCATTGTTAGACTATGGTGGTGCTCCAAATTGTTATGTGTTATTATACTGTGGTGGCACTGCAAACTGATGCATTTTGTTATATTGTGGCTGCTTCACATTATTGTACTATGGCTTCTACACAGGTTGTGTTGTCATTAATTCAACCTACACCCTATATGCATATGATGTCCTCTCCTTCATTATCTCCAAGGTTATGGAGTCCTTGTCTTCATGTCCAACTGACTGGAAAGAATTACAAACTATAGTCTTTGGTACTGTTTGATACTTCTGCATCATGGGACAATGATAAGGATCATCTCCCTGTGTTTTTTATATATCATACCATGGTCCTCCTGGGGGTAAATGATTAGAAATTCCTACTCCCAAGTACTATGCAAAGGTTGGAAACTCATTCTTATGATGACCTTCTATTTTGAAAAATGTGCACCAGACATCCTCCCTCTATTCCTTTCCCTTATTCTGGTTTAACTAAAATGTCAAGTTCTTCATATATTCTCTTAGCTCTTCCACAACTAGATTTTTCTTCTTATACTAATTTTCCTCTAACTGCAAGGCTTCTTTCAAGGCCTCAACCTAACTTTGGAACTTTTGCTGCCTCAAAGGATACTTCAAGTGTGGCGATAAAAAATTAATAAACAAATGTCTATGCTGCATATCAGTAATAGGGAACTTCAACTTACCTTTTATTCTTTTGAACTTCTGGTCCACCTCACAGACTGATTCTCCTGGATTCTTCTTAATCTCTATCATGTCATTCATGAAATAATCCTCTAAACTTGGTTTTTGAAATTCATTTATTAATTGCATCTTCACCTCTGTGACGGTTGTAGGCACTCCTGTTGGATTATTTACTACAAGACCCATATACCAATATAATGCATGGTATTTGAATGTGATTGTCGACTGTGCAAGCTTTGTATCTTCATATGTAATCTACTTAGCTGCCTAAATCTTCTCACAAATGAGAAAATGATTTTCTAGGTCCCCCGACCCTTCTCCTCAGAACTTTGGTAACCTAATAATTGGATCTTGTCTTGACATTATGAAGTTTTTTGTACTACCACCTCTGTGTAGTGTAGATACTTGACTTCTACTTGCTGAACTTATACTTATGCTTGATTTTCCATTGGACCCACGTCCTGTAAAAATCCTTCTACCACTAATCACTTGTTGGTTAACCACTTTTTCTTCTTTAGATGTTTTAGTTGCAGATGGGGTTGTGAGTTCCACATTAATTCATATCTAGAATGGATATCCTTCTTCTATGATGGACCCCTAACCTATTTTTTTCCTCT
The DNA here is from genome assembly GCA_009831015.1 of Picea engelmannii. NCBI lineage: Eukaryota > Viridiplantae > Streptophyta > Pinopsida > Pinales > Pinaceae > Picea > Picea engelmannii. The sequence goes on from ML777870.1 coordinate 598,154, forward strand.
CATATGTGGCACACAAGATTTCCTCAATCTTCTCTATCACATGGAGATCCTCTACCTCTTTCTCGTCACTGTCCAAGCCCTCTCACTCGACTACTACCCTCTTTTTCTTATTAGTATTATACTGGTAGGGTTGTCTGCTGTGTGTCACTCCTGATTTCCTTATTATTTCCCTGGTATTCTCCTCTTCCATCATTATAGGGTCCATTGTTGCCTTCTTCCGGCCTTCGTCCAGATCCCTCTCCATATCTCAGATCTTCCTTAGTGCTTCCCCTAGCTCCCCCATGTGCACAAAGTGATTTAGTTGTCTGTTTCCATGGTCATCACTCCTTTATCATGCCATACTATCTTGATCAACATGTAAAGAGACATAATGTACCTCCCTATTTGTCCCCTCAATAATTGTTTCTCTACAAAAGTACATGACTTTGTTGTATTGACTGAAAATTCAATAATAAATCTTGCAGTAATATTGTCTAACCAAAAATCCACTGCGCGTGTGAATTTGTTTTTAACCCCTTCCAAATCCGCACTGTTCTCAACAATCCACTCTACTAGCCTTATCTGATTAGTCGGATGAGTATCCTTCAACCTCAATAACCACTCCTGTAATAACCTGGAAAATAATAGAAATGTGCCTCATGCAAATCAGTAAACACATACCTCTGCAGATACTGGCGCGGTGCATACTTGGATCTTCTATTATCTTTATGCAGAAACTTGAGTTGCTTTGTCTCTAATCATCTTTAAATCTCTTTCTTTGGAGGGTTCCATGGCCTAAAAATCCCCTTCTACCACTGCATTCTCTTCATCAAATCCCCTCCAATCCAATATTCTGAGTTCCAACTGACAACATAACAATTTGTTGGATGTATGGGTTGACCCAGGTTCTACCTTAGTTTTCCAACAAAACCCTAGAAACCATCAACCCCTCTGGTAAAATAGAAGGAAAAACTATGCACAGAGTGGACAATGTAGTCTCACCTGAGATGACTTATGGGTGATTGCATGACCCAAGTTTTTGCAATCATGGAATGGATGGAACTCATGGGAATGTTAGGTATATTATACTTCTTCTAATTTAACATGCACTCCATCATATCATCATTCATTCAATTAACCCTTAACATTCATTCTTTAGAAAATATCATGTGCACTATAAATTAACCTTAAAAAAATCATATCTTCATTCATTCAACATAATAAGAATATCAAAGAAACAGATAAAAAACACACGTGAGGACATCATATTTTACCGTGGTTCACCTCATTGGGATACATCCACAAAGATATTCTTCTTATTTATTATTCTTCATAAAAAATTCCTATGCTGCCCGTATTACATCATAGATTTTAATATTGGTGAGGTTGACCAACATCGCACCAATCTCCACATCTTGCGACTTGACCCTCAGTTACACTCCATAACTCTTCATACAACCAAAATTGATACTTCGAATCAAAACATATCAAAGACTCAAGACTCAAAAATTTTCTCCAAGATAGGTTATTCACACCTAAGTTATAAGATACCTCCTATCTACCTCATACATCATATTTATACAAAAGATGGGTAAAGACCCTTTACATTGACTACTGAAACCGTAATTCTAAGTGGAATCAACTTTTCCACATATTAACGCCTTGCACGTGATTGGTCTCTAATACAACCATTCCTTGCTTTGAATATGCGCTGACTTTCCTTAGTTCCTGGCGCACTGCTTTCTTTTCATTCTTGCGCATTGCTTTCTCCTCATTCCCTAGAATATGCTTCTCCCTTGGTCCATTCCTTATCTTCCTGCCTCATTTTATGCACTCTTTCCTTATACTTTTCTCCAAAAATATCCTTCTCCAACAAGGAGAATTCCTAAGAGGGGTCTAAGGGGGGATTAACCCTATCTATTAATTTCACCCACAATCTTGAATTTTATTATGACTATGTATTAAACTCTATTTTTTGATTGGGTGTTCCCAAAGCCAACCATTCAATGCATGTAAGTATTGGACACACCAACCACACTTAGAGGGGGCGTTAATGAGTATGGGGATCTTTTTCAAAACTTCCCCTTCACAAAACTCCTTAGTTAACAATAACCATTTATTCATCACTTATTACTGTCATTTATAACCAGTCAAATGTGAACATACATCATCAACAGATAACAATAAAATATATCATCAACAAGTCATCACTGCAAGAAACACAAATACCACAAGATGTATGTACAATTTTCTTTTTATTACGGACTACAATCCTTGGGTTATCAACAAAAACTGAATAGAGTTACAACTCCACAAGAGAAACAACTCTACAATGAAAGACTGATCTTACACAACTCAACACCAACTGAGAAGAGGCATGAATCCTCAACAGATACCAATCTATCAACAGGTACACGGCCTGTCAGTAGTGCAACATGCATATGTATGTGCCCTACCAGTAGTACAACTCACATATGTACACAACCTATCTGTACTACAACCTGCGTATGACTTCTGAGTTACTTAGGGTTTTATCTTTATGACAAACTCAGATCCTCTGCAGCCTTCAACCACATTCACTTCTGTCTTTCACTATCCAATATGAACCATAATCAATCAAAACACATCCATACTCTCCAACAACTTGCTAATGGTCCTCAACCATACAATATGAATGCTACTCAATCATGTATAACCAACAAGTATACTATGGTAGTCATATCAGTACTGAAACATAAGAGTGTTTCTCACTCCATCAACTAACACAAACCATATCACAATAGTCATACCAAGAATGCTTCAAGCATTCACCATATAATATGCAAGAGTAGCCATCAAGTCAACTATGTAACCATACCATAGTTTCTATGGAAGATCTGAGCCCATAGAATGTATATTTGAAACTTGCTTCAGCCATCAAGAACTTGGCACCAAATAAGACTCAAGTCTTCATGACTTCCATCAACTATACGCACTCTATCTTCCTTCCGCCCGCATATGTACATGCTCAGTATCACTCTAGCTCACGTATGTATGCTCTCTGGTCCATTGTTGCTCACGTATTCCTTCATAAAATAGGGTTTCTGAGATTCCAAAACTTTCACCGTCAAGATCTTAGACTTATGAAAACTTTGATGCGTCCATGAGATCCTCCAACCACTCTCTCTCTCTTAGAATAGATCTTCAATATATGTTCAAGAGATCATGTTTACAAGAGACCCTTGCCTCTTATTTATACTCTCCAAGTAGCTTCCTTAGAAGCATCTTCTAGGCCACGCTTTCCACATAGCCACTTTGTCCACATAGTCACTTATGTCCAACTTTGCCTAATTTTTCACTTGTCCATGTATTCAATAGCCACTTGATCACTTAAACTATTTTCCTCTTTTTAGGGTTAACCACTTTCCATAATTATAAAGTTCTCCATTTACTTTATTATTTAAATAATATTCCTTGACTTTTTCACTTCACTTTATTATTTAAATAATCCTCTTTGATTTTTTCACTTCACTTTATTATTTAAATAATCCTCCTTCTTTGCAAGTGCTTTGACTTCTTTGACTTTTTGGGGCTTCAAGCCAACATATGAGGGTCCTCCAACTTTGTAAGGCCATAAATTTCAAACCATGAGGATTTATGTGACATTCCACTTACCACCAAAAATGGCATGGCAAGCACTATCCATCAAGGATAGTTTCACTGAAAATTTCACTGATCTTCATCTCATTATTCCATAATTAAGCATGGGTTCTCTAACTTTACTTCTAGGATAACTCAACCACAAAGGGTCTTCCCGTGAGGGCTTTCAACATAAGGGGACCACTTTGGAGTTCATCCATTTGTACTCCTTATCAAAACAATAATGAGTCATCTCTACATCAATCCAACTATGCATCATGAGCCCACATTGATCCATCTTCAGCTATGCATCATATATCAATGACAACTCATTGATCCATATTCATCTATGCATCATCTATCAATGACAACTCAATGATCCATCTTCATCTATGTATGACATCATATGACTATGATTCCACTTGACATCATTCCATTCACATCAATGATAATACATATTACATCAGTATGCTATGACAAGACATTGTTCCTTTGAAATCAATCCTTTGATATCAATACTTTGACATCAATAAATCAATCAATCAATGAATCCAATCCTTTGACATCAATCATTTGACATCAATGACAACATGATGCAACAATCTCCCCCTTTGGCATTGATGGAAATACCAACATTGATTTCAACACCAATAATTGATGGCAACATGTGTACAAGGCATTGCTCTACATCAATAGTCATCTCAATCACATCAATGTCACTATCTCTCCCCCTTTGGCATCAATGGAAAAGGTTAGTTCTCTCCTTGGGGTTGCTCTCCCTGCTTGAATTCCTTTGATCTTCCTCTAAATAATCGCTCCCCTTTTTAACAAGGGATATCACTCTGATGTAATGCTGAAAACATATCGCTCATGCTCCCCCTGGAACCATGCCTGCATCTCTGTGACCAATGCTCCCCCTAGAACCATGCGTCTTTCCTCTGCATTTGATAAATATCTCCTTCTGGAATCATGGAAAGACGAATGACTCCCCCTATGGGTATGTCTCCCCCTATCTTCTCTGTAATATGAAAAATATGCTACCACTGTAATATGCTTCTGTTGTAGATGCTACTTCTCAATCGAAACATAGATCAACCGCTCTTTCTATGACAATCCTTAGACATTTCCATGCATCAAATCGTGCCATACCATACATCATGAAGGAAAATATATGTCAACAATGAAATAGAGAATAATGAACAAAACATCAACCAAGTACATCATGTACCAAATTGTGTGCCAACCATGCACAACACCCATGTTCATCAACTCTGTACATCAACACCATACAATGTGCCAACCATGCACAACATCCATGTACATCAACCATGTACATAAATAACATACAATATACCATAAGATATCACCAATGGAGTGTATCAATCATATGAAAATAACATGTGCCAACTGTGTATCGTCCATATCCTACTACTAGTATGCCAACTATGTGCCACAAACAAGTGTCATATCACTGATGGTATGCTTCCACCATGAACCAAGTGCCATAACCATGCATACCAATCATTCAAGTGTCTCAACTATATCATCCCATATATCATGTACCAAAGTATATGCTAAACAAGTAATACCAATGGTGTAATTTATCCAAGTACTATCATCCACATACATATGCCATCTATGAGTGCATCAATCATTGCACTAATCATTTATCACCACCCGTACCAAGCAAGTGCATCAACCATGCACCAATACCACAACAAAATGAACCACAATCAAGATGTGTCCTCATACATGTATTCCATATCCACCATAAAACATGTGCTAATCATACTGCTAGTAGGTGCCTCTAACAATGTACCGAAAGTGTACCAAACATGCATCAACTATAGATCAAGATATGACTCATCAATGGTGTACAACATGACCACCTCATCTACATGTCCCAATATGTATTCCATGCATATGCCAAATTCATGCACCAAGATATCCAACAAATATGTTTCCAATAATACATCATAATATATAACAATGAAACTCAAATATGTACCAGCCATGTACCCCAACAGATCAGCCTCAACCTCCATTGACTACAACAAATACTAAGAATCCAATATGTACTAGAAGTGTGCCTCGATAGATCAATGACATATCTAACTAGCATCATCATGATATATCTCATAACCAAAGTGCCATAACTTCATTGTCACAACCAACATTGTTATTCAACAGAAAAATGCCTCAATCCACACTCTAGGGTTAGTACCATGCATTCGAGATAGTCTTTCAATACTCAACCATATGTCACCACCATACATACATAAATCATGTATGTCAATTTGTAATTATGAAAACCTACATTAAACAATGTCAGACCCTGCAACAAACCATGTCAGACCCTACAACACCGAGTTATACCATCATACCATGCTACAATTTATATGCATAGCCTTTTCCCTAAGGCTTTACCATAGATACGTGGCCTGTTGCACAGACAAATCACGTATGTACACGACCTATTCATAGGTCATCTCATGTATGTACGCGACTATTACTATTGTGACTTGCGTATTCATTTGAAGATGACAAACTTGAGTTTCCTTTAAGGTTGCCATTCTTCTCTAGTTGTTCAGTCTTCTTTACCCACTTATGAAGGTGTCCCTAATTCTCAGAACTTGAGATATGAGCTTCCATATTTTGAAAAATGTCTTCCTTCCTAACTTCATGCCTTCTTCTATTCATGCTATATGAAGTCCTCATCATGGACTTTCTTCTTGTGTTCCAACAATTCTGAGATTTGTGACCAAATCCACTACAGCTGTAGCATCTCATGATGTGACAGTGAGAAGCAATGTTTCCTACTTGATTAAATCTCCAACATATTAAGGTGTTATGAAATATTTCATTATCTATCCTTGCATACAATCTTCACTCCAAATCTTTGTGACCATATTCATTACACGAGTAACAATGACTATGAAAAACACTTTCATACCTTTTCTTTGGTGTCAATCTTGAAGGTGTCTTGAATTTGCTTTGAGATGTAAAGATGGATTCTTGATGTTCTCCTTGCTTTGTGCTTTCCTTCCCTTGTGTATATGGCTAAATTGAAACATTATTTCCATCCTTTGAGAGTGAGGGACTTACCTCATGCTTCTTTGAGGTGCTTGCTTCAACATGTGTAGCTTCTTTCTTGTATCCAAGACCCGATTTATCATTTGGTCATATTTGACTATCCAAGATCTCATTCAATATTGTTGAGCTATTCAAGAATTTATTTGACTTCTCTACTTTATTTCTAAGATCAACAACTTCAGCTTCCAACTTATGATATGACTCTTCCTTTTCAATTACTTGATTCTTTAATAGTTCCTCTATTCTTTTGGCTTCTTCAAATTGGGTCTTGATATGTATATTAACTTCAAGACTTTTTCTAATCTCATCATCTACCTTCTTATTTTCTTCTATTTCATTCTTTAGTCTTTTGATCTCTTCTTCTTTTTCTTATAATAGAGTATTTTTATTTTCTTCTTGTTCCTTGATCATCTCCTTTAACTTCAAGACATGCCTTTGATTCTTTCTAAGAAAACTTTTAGTGTTATCAGAGAGATAGCTATATTCTATGTAGAAATGGTCATAGTTGTATTCATATAGACCCCATTCAACTTTCCTTTTAAGCTTTGATAGTTCTTATTCTACCTTTTCCATGGGATAACCATTATCTAACTATACACATAGTATCTCTAGGTTTTCTTCTTCACTTATAGAGAAGTATTCAACATCATCACATTTTGAAATATTGCAATTGGGGGTTTTTGGAGATTCTTTACCTTCATTAATCTTGATGGAATTGTCTTCAAGGTCTTTCATTTTTCCAACATCATCATATTTAGAATCATTGCAAATATAGGATTTTGGAGATTCTTTACCTTCATTGTTCTTGATGGAGTTTTCTTCAAGATATTCCTCCTTGCATTGGTATGTCTCCTCTATCTTTAGCCATAGATCCTTGGCGGTAGTGAATTGTTCCATTCTCTCTTTGATAGAACTTGAGAGTCCACTAAGAATGGTCATGAGAGCCAATACATGGTTATTCTTTTCTTGCCTTTGAGCTGCAAACTTTGAATTTTTCTTCAAGGGAACTCATCCACCAATAGATGCCTTCCAAATACCCGCTCCCATTTCCTTCAAGTGCACTTTCATTTCTATTCTCCATGTAGAATAATTTTCCTCATCAATGATTGGAACTTCATCATCCATTTGTGTGTCCATGGATCTTCTCCAAGCTTGTTAAGGCTTATAGTGAAGGCCCACTCTGATACCAATTGTTGGAAACACTGACCACACTTAGAGGGGGGGGTGAATGAGTGTGGTGCTCTTTTTCAAAAATTCCCCTTCACAAAACTCCTTAGTTAGAAATCACCATTTATTCATCACTTATTACTGTCATTTATAACTAGTCAAATGTGAACATACATCAACAAAAGATAAAAACAACATATATCATCAACAATTCATCACCACAAGGAACACAAAGACCATAAGATGTATGTACAATTTTATTTTTATTATGGACTATAATCCTTGGGTTATCAACAACAACTGAATAGAGTTACAACTCCACAAGAGAAACAACTCTACAATGCAAGACTCATCTTACAAAACTCAACACCAATTGAGAAGAGGCATCAATCCTCAATAGATACCAAATTGTCAACAGGTAAGTGAACTGTTAGTAGTGCAACACATGTATGTATGAACCCTATCGGTAGTACATCTCACGTATGTACGCGACCTGTCTGTACTACATCCCGTGTATGACTTCTGAGTTACTTAGGGTTTTCTCCTTAGGACAAACTCAGATCCTTTGCATCCTTCAACCACATTCACTTCTATATTTCACTATCCAATCTGAACCATAATCAATCACAACACATCCATACTCTCCAACAACTTGCTAATGATCCTTAACCATATAATATGAATGCTACTCAATCATGTATAAGAAACAAGTATACTATGGCAGTCATATAAGTACTGAAACATAAGAGTGTTGCTCACTCCATCAACTAACACCAAATAGATCACAATAGTCATACCAAGAATGCTTCAAGAATTCACCATATAATAAGCAAGAGTATCCATCAAGTCAACTATGTACCATACCAGAGTTTCTATGGCACATATGAGCCCATAGAATGTAGATCTGAAACTTGCTTCAACCATCAAGAACTTGGCACCAACTCATACTCAAGTCTTCATGACTTCCATCAACTGTACGTGCTCTGTCTTCCTTTAGCCAGCGTATGTACGCACTCAGGCTCACTGCAGCCCACATATGTACGCTCTCTTGTCCACTGCTTCTCACGTACTCCTTTAGAAACTAGGGTTTCATAACTTTCGAAACTTTCGTTGTCAAGATCTCATACTTACAGAAACTTTGATGTGTCCATTAGATCCTCCAACCACTCTCTCTCTCTCATAATATATCTTCAATATATGCTCAATAGATCATGTTTACGAGAGACCCTTGCCTCTTATTTATACTCTCCAAGTAGCTTCCTTAGAAGCATATTATAGGCCACTTTGTCCACATAGCCACTTTGTCCACATAGTCACTTATGTCCAAATTTTCCTAATTTTCTAGTTGTCCATGTATCCAATAGCCACTTGATCACTTAATCCATTTTCCTCTTTTTAAGGTTAACCACTTTTCATAATTAGAAAGTTCTCCATTTACTTTATTATTTAAATAATCTTCCTTGGCTTTGTCACTTCACTTTATTATTTAAATAATCCTCTTTGATTTTTTCAATTCACTTTATTATTTAAATAATCCTCCTTCTTTGCAGGTAATTTGACTTCTTTGACTTTTTGGGGCTTCAAGCCAACATATGAGGGTCCTCCAACTTCGTAAGGCCATAACTTTCAAACCATGAGGATTTATTTGATGTTCCACGTACCACCAGAAATGAAATGACAAACACTATCCATCAAGGATAGTTTCAATGACAAATTCACTGATATTCATATCATTATTCCATAATTAAGCATGTGTTTTCTAACTTTACTTCTCGGACAACTCAATCGCAAAGTGTCTTCTTGTGAGGGATTTCACCATAAGGGGACCACTTTGGAGTTCATCCATTTGTAGTCCTTATCAAGAAAATAATGATTCATCTCTACATCAATCCAACTATGGATCATGAACCCACATCGATCCATATTCAGATATGCATCATATATCAATGAAAACTCATTGATCCATATTCATCTATGCATCATCTATCAATGACAACTCATTTATCCATCTTCATTTATGCATCATCTATCAATGAAAACTAATTGATCCATATTCATCTATGCATCATCTATCAATGACAACTCATTGATCCATCTTCATCTATGTATGACATCATATGACTATGATTCCACTTGACATGATTCCATTCACATCAAGTATAATACATATTACATCAGTATCCCATGACAAGACATTGTTCCTTTGAAATCAATCCTTTGGCATCAATCAATCAATCCAATCCTTTGACATCAATGACAACATGATCCAACAGTAAGAGGGTGGGTGTGAGAAGTCACATTCGATAGTTATTGGGATCATGGGGGATGAGTACAATCAAATTGGGGAAGTGTGTGAGTCAAGAAAGGAATCCAAAGGAGAGGAATTTTGGATGGACAGTTACAATAGTTTTAGACAGTCAATGTTTTTGGTATGAACAATAAGTAGAGAGCAAGAAAGAGAGATGGAAGATGGACCAGCAATGGAGGGTGAGTTATAGATCATGTTAGAGAATATTTGGAGTGTATTTAGACCTGAATACTGAAGATATAGGTTTTCAAGACTGAAGAGTGAACTCATGAGTGAGTTTCACTGCAACATCAAGTGTTTGTTATTGTTTGTTGATAGTTTTCCTGGAAGCAAGTTCCCTTGAGTTCCTAGTGTAGAGATTCTTGGTTAGTTGTGCTAGAGAGACTCTAATAAATGAATGGGATTCCCAAGGGACTAAGATCAATGAAAGGGTACATTCCTTGGGTTTGGAAGGTCGAGAGGAAGATAAATGGTGGAAAATCGGGATAGCTATAGAAGACTACCAATGGGTTGTGAGTTTTCTAAGATGTGAGTGAACAATGAGAGACCACCCTCTTTCATGGATTACGAGCCTCATCTCAGGGGTGACTTGTTGTTGACATTTGGAATAAAAATTCTATGGTTGGATGGAATTTCCATCCCAAGTAGCTGGTTATACAACTATTTATAAAATATAAGTGTTTTATCTTGCTTTTGTTTGTATTATGAGTTTATTTGTTGTGCATTAACTCTGTAATTGGGAATGATTTATATGTTGTTGTAATAATCTATTTACTGCATTGAAATGTGATTTTATCATGCTGTAGATGCATATAATTAATGTTAGTAGATAGTAGCTAAATTTGTATGAAATTCATAGTTGATAAGCTATAAGAAATCAATTAGTTAGTAGAAATTTTAATTTATGATTTTTTTTCTGCATAGTAATGTTCCTCAGTTGGGCTGGGGAATGTTACACCTTCTCTATTCTTAACTATTATTATTATTATTTTTTTTTGTTTAGGTACTCTTTTGTGATACATTTGGTGAATATGGGTTTTTACTTGTAGTCTCTTGACCCCATTTCTTATAGTATTTATTGGTGTTGTCCAATGCATCAATATTGTAGTGTATCTAGGGGGAATAATATGGGGTACCTAGGGAGGTAACCAAGTGAAATAATAGTAGATAATTATCCTTATGTATAAATTCCACTTTTAATAAATAAGGCCTAGAGTGAATGCAATAAATGTAAGAGGACTTAATAGAAGGTTCATCTTCTAGAATGTTCCTCCTCTAGTGTTACACATTATTTTGGTCACCCTGATGATGATTACATAAACATGTGTTTAGGTTCCCAACATGATCTTTTGCCTGAGAAAAAAACCTCTTTCTGACCTTACAAGATGTATTTTTGGAAGGCCACTGCGGGATACTCCCTTTACATAGTGAGGAAATCCTTGATTTCCGTAGGTTGCACTATAGCCAGCCCGCAAGATTTTTGTAGGCTGCACTATAAACAGGTCGCGACGATGCTTTTAAACTAAAATATGAAAGAATTTCTAGGAGATTCTAGAAGTGGAATATTCTGGAAATATGAGGTGGCATCCATATGGCTACGATCCTACCGACTTCTCTAATTTGATGGGATCATCCTCATCTCTTTAACCACTTCATCTTCTCCTATATAATGATAGGCTTCTCATGGGAAAGGTTAGAGGTACAAGCATAGATAAGTATAGAGAATTGATGAAAGAATGAGGCTAAAGACTATGTGAAGAATCCTATTTTAAGTGACGCTTGAGGTCTCTATTTATCCATCAAGATTTTGGGAGAAATCTTCACGCAAATGTATGAGAAAATGTATGTATGTGTCAGAAAAAAGGGCCACTGAAAGGGGACTTGTGCCATCAAGGCGATTCGGTTGTATATTCTACCTTTCATTAATACAATACGGTGACACATCTCTTTCCCATAAAATGATTGATATTTTATTGCATAATTCCTTGATCATATGCATAGGTTGTCATTGAATATAATTTTGCTGCTTTCACTTTGGTTGGTTTGTGTCTCACTACAGGATCAGTATCACAAGAGCATCGGAGTAAAGAAGGATCAACAAAGACATAAGGAAGCGATTCATAAGGTATGTTATCCGTTCCTTCTTTGGTAGTTTGATTCAATTATTGTATCCTAGCGAAAGCGTCTTGTTCTGTTTCATTTTGTTCTAGATCCAGGTGGATCTAGGGGGATTAGTTCATGTCTGCATCTACCAATTTCCCCATAACGAAATTGGCGACTTCGTTGGGGAAAGTGTAACTTGATTGTTGTTTTTTGTTGGCCATTTTTTCATAGCCTATATTTTACTTTCTGTTTCAGTATCTGAGTCTTTGGGAGATCCAATTAGATTCACTGGTTTTAAAATTTTCCTGAGACCCTTTATCCTTTATAATTTTTTTTCTATTTATTGAAAGACTTCTGCACTACACCTTATAGGTAGCTCGTGGAAACCTTCCATTTCCGCACCCTGGTAGTTAATCTCAGTGTGGGATTTTCATGTCCTGCATGGTTATTGGCCTGCAAAAACCACTCATTTCACACTGTGTTATATTTCCTGCCCACGGCGGCATTTGAAAACATTTTGGATTGGGTCTTGACCTCTACTATTGCCTAGTTTTTCATTAGTCAGCTGGGACAGGGTTTCTAATACCAGTTCTTGACTGCTTTTGATTTTGTTTTAACTTAATCTGGATTGATTTCGGCATCGGATACCTCTCTTTTGATCTTTTTTGATTTTTGCTTTTGACTTTTATCGACAAGGATATAATCTCTGGACTTGCGTCTGAGTGCTTGATCGATTAAAAGTCTTCATTTGGATTTGGAATTATAGTTTGGTTACACCTTTTGGATTTCTTAATGATTGGAAAACCATTTTCTTGTTTACATTTGAAGAAACTTTTTCTTATCATTTTGTATTTCTATCTTCATTGAAAGATCAATTTGGGTGCTTGTTGAGTGTTTTTCTTTTCATTGATTGCTTACATTTTCTTAGTTCCATCCTTGTTTGGTTCTTTGAAAGGAAAAAATTAAAGTCTTTTAAGTCTTTTAGGTGATCATTTATACAGAAAATATTGGCATTCAAAAAACAAAAATTTGAAAAAGAACAATATCGTTTATGATTGTTTGGTACTGCATTTAAAAGAAGAGAATTGTACATCATGGTTTACATTGTTACAGAAGATAACTTCTCCCTACTGTAGATAGAATTCATCGAATAAAAGTTTGCATTATTCATTGCTATTTGCATGTTTTTGGGTCGAAGTCTTGCACAACATTGGTTTCATTCCTGTCTCCCTTTTGAGTAACAATAGCCTCTAAAAAAAATTGTGAAATCTAAAATTCAAATAGTAAATTTCATTTTCTAGGGATCTTTTACACCAACATTAGCTAGGCTAGATCTTTGGAATAGGCAGTAAGACACACTCTCCAAAGCACAAAACACACAATAGTATCTTGTGATAGGGAGTGTGAAATTCCATTTGCAACATTTTGTCCTGGGAAGCCCTTCTCACACAAGGGTCAAACCTAAGGTTGCATTGAGATTGGCAGAGTTACTCACCCTGCTTTGTTAGTCTCGATGTAGAGGTTGCATGTATTATGGGGGTCACTTAAAAAGTATACCCACAATGATGAGTTGAAGATTTTTGAGTTGATTTCAGGCTAGATACCTTGCCCTTGCGCATGGATCGGATTGCCGATTGTCTCCCTAGGAATCACTATTGTTTCTGGTAACCTTAGTAGCCTATCTTCTTAGGGTCTTACACAAGGTGACTGTGGAGGGGCAAGTCTTCATGGTACTTGGAATCGACATTGGCAAAACTCACTCGGGCTCCTTGGAGGGTAAATCCACAATTACTGTGTGGAAGCTTGCACCAAGGTGTAAGTCCATTAAGCAGGTTGTCAACGTAACTTTTCCACCCTAGCCCAACCCCTTCTTATCTTGACTTCATGACATTGGATTTCATCACCAACTAGTGAATTCGACATAAGAAGGTTTCGTTTGCTTGGTGTGATTCCTAGATTATTAGCGAGTGATTTTTGTTTAAATAGTTGGCCATAGAATTTCTTTTGTAAGATATTTAGCTCAACCAACATTGACCCTCCACACCGCTCACGTAGAATGCAAGGACTACCCCCAAAACATCTGGAAGGTTCTCAACCCTTGCCTACCAACCCAACGGAGGGCTCTCCTCAATAGAGTGAGGTAAAAGACACTGCCACTCCATGAGTGGAAATAACCGACTCTTTAGAAAAATTCTGAGTCATCAATTCTCTAGAGTCTTTTTGAATTCCTCACGGTTCTGAGAGACGTATTGTTCGGGTGAATTCATCCGGAGACTTTGTTTTTGAATCTTTTGGATTACCAACCAGACCTTCACAGGCCCTGAAGGCCAGGATCCTTTTTGGACTACTGGCATCTTTATACGAGACCTTTTCGGCTTAGGAGTATCTATTGATATCATTGTCACACCTGAGTTGCTCGAAACATCTGATACAAACGTGATACCCTTTATGACCGCCTATTTTTTCCCTGGTTCAGACGCCCAGCCAACCGACCCTAACTCGAATATCCCCCTTCAAATGGCCCACTCTACAATAGTATTGGACGTTACGCATATCCTCACCAGGAATACGGTGGCTAGCCAAATTCCCATTGGCACACCACATTCACCTAGATATACTCTATCACTTCCCCCTAGGTATAATGCGTTAAATGATTCTATCCCTATTCCCACTTAGATTCCAACTGAAGCTTCTAGATTTTTACCTCCTTCGAGACATAATCCTATTGCCAGTTTCATTCCGACACTCCCCCATGTCCCCTTCGGAGGGTCTTATTTGCCTTTCACCGGTGGAGCCGACCCTAGTGGCACCACTCGGTCTTTCACACCTAATTACCAGACTCCTGTTGGTGGACATTTTAACCCTTGGGGTCAACCCCCACTTGGAGGCCAAACCCACGTCGGGACAAAACCTTCATTTGGAGGTCAAAATCCAACTGGGACACAACACCCGGTTGGTGGAAAACCTCCACCTACCCCACCCTATGGACAAAACATACTGGCAGCCTTGGCCCACTATTGGAATTATCTTACCCAAGGTAATACTCAATTGACTGGGGGGAAACAACCTCAAGTTAGCTCTTATGTACCCCCTGTTGCTGGCCAGCCATATCCGGGTTCTTCCAATACCATTTCGGGTTCGAACACATAACCTAATGTCCATGTTCAAGGGAACATCCCTAACCAGTACAACCCTATGGGATATATCCTTCGCATCAACAATTGAATCTGCTTGGATCTTCACATTATATGTAAACTGCGTACGGTCCTATTGGTATACCTATGAGACTTCCTCCCCAAAGTCACCAATAGCCCCATGTGAATAGACAGTTACCTTTCTTAGCAACTTTGGACCTCCCTGATCTCTCTAGAATTTTAAATGACCCTATTCGTCACTCTCCTCAATGGCCCTTCATACCGGCCAAGCTACCATCCAACATTCCTAAGTTTGATGGTAAACCAAGAGAGGACCCAAACAATCATGTAATGACTTTCCACCTTTGGTGTTCATCCAACTCTTTGATGGATGACTCCATTCGATTACATCTTTTTCAAAGAACTCTCATGGGTTCAGCCGCAAAGTGGTATATAGAATTACCACGAGGCTTCTTCACCGAATTTAATACCCTAGCTATGTATTTCCTCACTCACTACCAGTTGCCAATCTGTTATGAAATGGGAACCGAGATCTTGATATCTTTCAAGAAAAATAAAGCCACTCATATTTCCGATCACATTCACGAGTGGAGACGAAGATGACGTTTAATCAAACTCGATCTTCCCGATCAGTTATTGGTAGAATGGTTCATGAAATCCTTTATGAATGACATATCTAAATCCATTTCCATGGGTGGAGTTGTCACAGAATAACATGCGATCAGTCGTGCCCAGTACCTCGATCTCGTTTATTTGCAAACGAGCACTCTTTACAATTTTCTCCCTGATGCACCTTGTCCTTCTACCACGACCACCTCAACAACCCCGACAACTTCTCATGCTGTTGATGGTGTGATAGGAAATTTACATGCCCAACCTCATTCCACGTAGGCCTCTCACACCACTCCCAAATCCAATGCTTCTAATGTTCAGACTGCTTCGACGCTCACCCCTCCCACCGGTAAAACTTCCGAAGTGAACGTTGTTCATTCGACCCCTACTGACAAGAATAAATACAAAAAAGGGAAGGGTAGGAATAAGGAGTGTAAAAATAACAACCTGTAGTTTGAAAAGGCCAAGTCACAACCTACTGATGATAAGGATAAACATAAACCCTGTTACCCTTTCCTTATCTATGGCGATGATCACTACACGAAGGATTGTCCGAGATAGAACGAGGTCACAAAGTTCCTTAAATTAACCCCACAACCTCCTACACCCACTGTCTTATTTCAACCCTTCCCTTCTCAACAATAGGCTCAATTGGTCATCCATGATCAACCCTCTTCCTCCACTACCTCCTACGTCCTTATGTGTAATGATGATTCTAAGAAAAACGACATCACACTTACCACGTGCCAAAGATTATTCTCCCTCTAAGGAGAAAGTTGACGATACACCACCATCATTGGCTCAACAATATCCCAATGATCCTCTTCATATCGAACAACCAAATCCCGATACAGTCCTTTGCCCTCCCCCCAAGGGCATGGTTCAAAAATTTGCTTTCAATCCTCATGCGTGTGCTGCTCAAAAATATAGTATTGTAGAATATCTGGCACAAACACCATCCGCTATGTCATCCCTCAAAGTCCTTCAGAGTTGTCCTACACAACATAAGGCATTGTTAAAAGCTATCGGTGGAATCAACCTTACGGATACGAATTTAATAATCTTTGACTTGGAAGATCACATTTTGAGGTTACCCCCTTAGCTTGCATTCCAAATACAAGTTGTCGTTACCAACAAGAAGATTTGTTGAACAGTTATTGATGAAGGTGCCTCGACGCGTGTCATGTCTATTGCCTGTTGGAAAGCCATTGGTTATCCATCTCTTACTGAATCACACAACACTCTCAAAGCCTTTAATGGCTCTGGCTTTAAGCCCTACGGTGTCCTCCCTTCATTGCCTATTACGTTAGAAGGAAAAATGGTCAATGTTGAAGTTGAGGTCTTCGACGGACCTCTCGATTACAACCGTCTACTTGGCCGTAACTAGATCGATTCTATGCATCCAGTCGTGTCTACTCTTTTCTGGATCGTGCATTTTCCGTATCAAGGAAAAGTAGTTACAGTGGACCAACTGGCCTTCTTCAACTTTGGCACATGTACCAACAACATACCTTTCATAGCTAAGACACCTCCTGGGTACGAGAATGTCAGTGTGGGTCTACTCAAAGATTCCACTTTGATGGGTACATTTATGATCCCACCACCCGACGTTCCACCACCTCTGGCTGCCTTGATCAACATGATTTCCACCTCCGTTCATGAAACCCATTCATCTTTTGACCCATGGATAATACCTGAACCTGGTGATTATTCATGCTATGGTGACCAGATATCTTTAAGTCCAATTGAATCCGCCTATCAAGCCATTAAATTGGCATCCCCCTCTCTTGGAGATTCATCTCCTGACCCTTTTCACGTGATTTTTCCCACAGATGAGATGAATATGTCAGTTATGTCCATCGAGGACACTCCTTGGGACAATGGACATCATCGTTCCATTCTCTTCCTAGAACAACACACCCTCAAGAGTTACCAATGGATTTTGACTCCGTCGACTGTTTTCATCATTTCTTCCATTCCCGAGTCCACACATGGTGTGTTATACGAAGGGAACTTAAGTAATATTTCACCCATGGTCCCCCTCGACATATCCACTAAACCTAGAGTTGTCGAAAATGTACACATAGGAGCTTCGTGTTCCACTGATGGAGCTATGAAGAGATGCCTGGTATTGACCACGACATTGTTGTACATGAAATTAAGACATACCCAGGCGCTAAACCCATCCAACAAAGACTTCTCCCAGTCCACCCTTGCAAAGTAGCCTCTATCAAGCTTGAAGTTGAAAAACTTCTTAAAGCTAGCTTTATTTATCCCATGGCTTTAACTGATTGGGTATCCAATCTCGTTCTAGTTAACAAGAAACAAGGTATGATCCATGTATGCATTGATTATAGGGACATTAATAAAGCTTGTCCTAAAGAAAACTTTCCTACCCCCTTCGTCGACCATATTGTTGACGATTATGACGGAAGTGAAATATTTTCTTTAATGGATGGGTTCTTCGGATATAATCAAATCAACATCGTGCCCGCAGATCAACACAAAACCAATTTTATTTGTCCTTGGGGCACTTTTGCCTATCGAAAATTACCCTTCGGTTTAAAGAACATCGATACGACCTTTCAGTGTGCCATGTCTTATTCCTTTCATGATAAAAAACACATTGTACAACCATATCTAGATGACCTACCGACACATTCCATGCGCCACATTGATCATCCAACACACCTCCGAGCCATTTTCCTCCATTGTCAGTTTTATCATATTCGCTTAAACCCACACAAATGTGTTTTTTGTGTGGAGTTTGACCAACTTATAGGCTTTATCATATCTTGACAAGGGATCAGAGTAGATCCTTTGAAGGTTGAGGTAATCCTCAATCTCCCTCATCCTTCTTCGCTTAGCCAGCTTCAAAGTTTGCAAGGGAAGGAATTTTTTTTACGTCATTTCATCCCAAACTATGTTGAGTTGACACTCGAATTTACTCGACTGTTGAAGAAAGGTTCTGAATTCATATGGGACACTACTACTAACAAAGATTTCAAAGCCTTGAAATTGACTTTAACCTGTACCCCACTACATTTCCCACCTGATTATAGTCGAGATTACTTCCTTTACCTCCCTGCCTTGGACTTTACCATTGCCATGGTTCTAGTCCAAGAGGATGATTCTCATGACGAGCATGTCATTTATTATTTGAGTCGAAGTTTCATGACTATCGAAGCCAAGTATTTACATGTTGAAAAACTGGCCTTGGCAACTTTTCAAGCTATCCAATGTTTCCAACACTATATCCTTTTATGCAAAACCACCGTGATTTCCGATTGAAACCATATGCAACACATTCTTACACGCCAGTTGCTAGAAGGAAAATACTCCAAATGGATTGTGATACTCCAGGAGTTTGAATTAGAATTTGAACATGATAAGTCTAAGAAATCCTTGGTGTTTGTCGAATTGATATGTGACCTTCCCTATTCTAATACAGAAAATGTAGCAGAGGATTGATTAGCCGATGAATCCCTTTTTCTGATCAATTCTGATGACCTTTGGTATGGAGATATCATTATATATCTCTAGACTTAGACTTGCCGACCCAATTTTTGTAGTACTGACCATTGTTGGATATGTTACCAAGCCTGTCAGTATATTATCCTCGGTGATATTCTTTATCATCGTGGAGTTGACTCCATTTTTCGACGATGTCTCACTTATGATGAGGTTGAGAAAGCCTTGAATGACTGCCATTCTGGAGCATGTCGTGGTCACATTTCTAGGTATACTACTGCCCAAAATATCTTACGAGATGGCTATTTTTGGCCTTCTTTATTCAAAGATTGTATTATTGCCATCCAAAAATGCCATGCTTTCCAAACATACAACAACAAAATAAGATCTCACCCCGCTCCCTTACATCCTGTATTTTCTGTTGGAACCTTTTCTAAATGGGTCATTGATTTCATGACATGTCACCCTCACTCGGCCAGGGGTCATGGGTACATTATTGTAGCTGTAGATTATTTCAAGAAGTGGGTTGAGGCGATGCCTACTTTCAACAACACGGGAAAAAATGTAGCCCTTTTCATCTTCAATCACATTATTACACGATTTGGAATCCCACAGGCTATTGGTACCGATCACGGTAGCCACTTTTGAAACTTCATGATGTCTGAGATTATAGAAAAGTTGGGTCTTCGACATGAAAACTCAACCCCCTACTATCCACAGGCCAATGGCGAAGTCGAAGAAATAAACAAAGTACTTATTACCATGCTTCGACGGATTATAGGAATTCACAAAACGAGTTGGCACATGATGTTGTTCTCAACATTGTGGGCCTATTGGACATCCGTGAAGTCAACCATAGGGTTTACACCTTTCCAATTAGTGTATGGTATAGAAGTTATTCTACCAATTGAATGTGAAATTCCATCACTAAAACTAGCCGTCGAAATTCTCGCAAACACCTCTGCTGAGGAGGAAATTTTATTGTATCTTATGCAATTAGATGAAACCTTTTGCGATGCCACCCTATTTATTGAAACCCATAAGAAACATGTAAAATCCTAATACGAAAAACATGTCAAGCCACGTGTGTTCTCTGAAGGTGATCTAGTTCTCCTTTATGAACAAGATCATGATTTGCTAGGAGCCAAAAAATTTGAGGATATGTAGCGAGGCCCTTATATTTTTAAAAGAGTGTTGGAGAAGGGGGCATATGAGTTAGTATATTATTATGGCATTCCTTTGAGTGAACCTAGAAATGGGCTTTACTTGAAGAAGTACTATGCTTAGCCTATCTCTGCATAAGCACTTATATTTTTACTGTATCATACTCTTGTGTGTTACTTTAGTGTGTTTCTGCTATTTGACTTTTACCCCTGGCCACTTACCCTGCATTGTGTTTGGTCTCCAAATGTCAGTGTTTTCACTACCTTATATTGGCTTCGCCGATGGTACTATTCATAGTACCCAGAATTTAGCTTCTTTTGCTTGGGCAATCTATGCACCCTCAAACGAACTTATTTGTCTATAAGGTGTTTGTCTTGGTCGAGCGACCAATAATATCGTAGAGTATAGAGAGGTCATCGAATTATTGACTAGTGTCATTTTTCATGGGATTCATCACTTCATCATACGACTTGACTCTCAGCTAGTGGTACTATAGTTAAACAATGTCTATACTATCCGAATCCTACTCTATTACGAGTATATTTACGAATCCGCATCTTGGAATGTCATTTTGATTATATTGAATATAAACACATTCCTAGATGTCTAAATACATTAATTGATGCTCTAGCTAATTATGTATTAGATAGGCATTTGAGAAATTTGTAATTCCAATCACATTTCCAACATTGTACAAAAGCATAGTAAATCGGTAAAAGCCTCATGTATATATATAATGATATAATGTTTACAAAAAGAGTTTTCATCCAAAAGATCAAAATATCAAAATATAGAGCCCATGGCCCCTACAAAATGGCATCATAGATGCCTCTCGCGATAACATACTACTGCTCTCGCTACCCTACATAGTAACCAACTAACTGAGCCGGATACACCTATAGTATGGTGTTGATAACACATCAGGATCTCCTAGATGGACATATCAGGGATATCTGTCGCCAAGCCTTCCAGGTTCTGCTCTATTGCATCATAATCCTCGGCATCCCATCCAGCTACTACGTGTGCCTCTCCTCACCTCTGAATAGGAGAAGAGATCGAGGGTCGATGTGGCCCTACATATGTATGATCAAAATTTTTTGATTAGTCTTTTGATCGGAAACACAAAAAACATTAAATATTTTGAAAACTCATAAAAACAAATTGTAAAAAAAAACAAAAAAAAAACAAATGTCCTTCTTACCTAGATCTCCCCACTGAGATCCCTCAAGGACAACCAAATCTAGATCACCCCGAAAGTCTAGACCGTCATAAGAACAATCATCAATCATCAGTATTTGCGGTCCCAACCAATTGAAGAATGCATCATCATACTTCACAATCCGGCCCACCACATGTCATGTCATCAGGTCACACCATCTTTTCGTTCCTGGGTCTCTCGGGGCCGGTATTCCCCATTCCACCTACAGGCATAGGCATGGAACTCTTTCTAGGAAGAAAGATACTAAAATAGACCCATAACCAAACTGTTTTAGGTCCCCATTCTTTCTTTTCGTGAGTTGGATTTTCATGCTGTGCAATACACCATCACACCAATTGAATACTCGAGGTTCCAAGCATTCAATAGCATATTGAAAGTAACTTTGGAGTGCCATGTGTGGTGAAGCACTCCCTTCCATCCATGAAATAGTGACAATGATGGTTCTGAGGGTCAAATCTCTCACACCTTGGATTGCTACTTTTCCTTTACATCTTTCGGCATCAGGTTCACAATGCCGACGAATGTACTCACTCATGGGCAAGCCACCACCTCGACCACTTGTCAGAGTCATGTGTGCCCCATGATGTGACAACCTTGTCAGGAAATAAATATCCTCAATATCCAAAGAGAGGACATGAACACCCATGTGGAACACTTGTTGTTATGAATCCCACATATGAACCAAGTATTCTAGTAATCTTCGTTGGGCTCTCATGCCTTGAACTTGGAAGAATTTTAATAGACCACATTGTCGGAGAGAATTCACATTCCCCAGTTCATTTAAATCCATAAAATCATTTTCTTTGTGCTCACCCTCTCTCCATTCCAACATCTTTGCAAGCAAACACCTCCATGGGAACCATAGAAGATCTTTAACACACTTTTTCAACATTTTTTGGGATTTTTGTTAAGTCAATGTTCACTTTATTTTTTAGTTTTCCGGCCACCGCGACCGAGCTTCAAGTTCAGTGCGGAATTTCCATGGGTGCGCCTTAACGCACCTGCGAAAATCATTGATTTCCGCAGGGCCCGTTATAGGCCACTCACGGCGGCCCCAGTGCACGACTAGCAACCCCAAATCATAAAAAAAATATCAATTTTTTCCCATTAAAAACAAAAATTAATCCATTGAAATGATAGAGGATGATATGATTACCTCTTTTATGCGATCCATTCATTGAATGATCCCCTCTGGCCTCCACAATCCGTTGCCGAAGTTGAGGTAAAAAACAAGGGTTTTTGGTAAGTTTTGGACTAAGTGAAAATAAAATGGTGAAAAAGACTTTTTGCTTCTATTTATTGCTTTTTATCATATTTCGTAATATTTTGTATTTTAGTCAAAAACCCACTAACTCTAAAGGTCTTGTAAGTGTTTTGTTTCTTCCAGGGAAAAGTTTAGGACCTTGGACAATGAAGTATGGACGTTTTTTTTGATTTGTTCTATTTTGGTCGCATGTACAATTATTTTTAGGGTTTTTTCAGAAAAACCTCGAGCATAGTCTTTGTTCATTCTCGGGCTTGAAAATTGATGAGAATGTAACCAAGTATACTTTTGTCATCTTTTCTTACTCGTTGTGGTAACACAAAAATAATGAAACTTATGGAGAATTCTTTAAGCTCTTTTCATGCTCCCTAAAAATGAAAAGATTGCCGAGCGACCTTGTTCTTTTCACGCTCGTAAAAGTATTTGAAGAAAACATTCGATGGGCGATAGTTTATCACTTTTTCAGTCCTATCGAACTATTTTACGAAAAAGGAACTGGGAGAGTTGTCTTTAAGTGTTTTTTAGACTCTCAAAACATGAAAACCCCTCGAGTTTTCTATCTTTGGACTCGTTAAACAAACATCAAAAGACCCGCATGGGACTGAACCACTCCTTCTTAGGATTCATTAAACATACTCCGAGGGACTCGTCCAAAGGATGATCTTAAATTGACAAGCATATGTTATCCTCCTCAAGCTTGAGTAAAAATAAAGAGGTACTCGCCAGAAATGGTGGGGGACAATTTGGGAAAGGAATGTGTCTCTGTATCTCTATTAATGGTAGTAAGCGTTGCTCTTGAACATGGAACCCCCTTCATCATTTGAATCCGAGTTGGGAAATCCATTTGTCTCTCGTCAAACTTTCTGCAAGTTCATATCTTGGGTCGTGTTTGAGTCAAAGCTGCCAAGACCAATGTTGTGTCATTCATGTGTTCAAGAGAGGTTCAACCAAGCCTTCTATTGAGTCGGCCATCTGCAATTGTCAATTCCTACCATGTCAGCCTTCCTTGTGTCAATTTCAAATCATGTTCGTACTTTTCTCTACCCTAAATATGTTACTTATTTCATGTCATTGAGGGGGGATACATCAAGGCCCTCTTGTGACGAGTCTTTTCCTATTGACTTCAGCTCATTATTCGGGAAAAAGACTTAGAAATCATTTAGTACCTTAGAGCACGCATGCCTCAATGGTAGGTCTCTTCACTTTTGACAGTGGATTCACATCATTGATCTCTGATCGAGATATTCTATCAAGTGTTCGACTTCAACTCATTTATTCACACTTGTCAGATTGTACTGGATTACCTTGGGATTAATTGACATCAATGGTGATTTCCCTCGCACTTGTTAACAATTTTCATTAATGACTGGTAATCAAGTGGTTTCTATTCACGTTCGACTTCAACATCTGCAATCGTGTGACTAGAATTGTACTAACAGATGATGGATTGAAGAGCTTGGAATTCATCATTTTTGGTCCAGGTTGCGATGGAGTATTTGTGATTTTTTTTGACACATATATCCACTTTGTATGTCTTGTGGCTATGTTCATATTTGAGTTTTTGATGCATGGATCCACGGTGTATTCCTAGTGGCTATGCAAAATCTTGGTGACATGGATCCACGTTGTATAATTGGTGGCCATGACCTACATTTATGATTTCAATCATTTATGGTTTGAACGTAGGAATTCCTACTTCAGACATGATGTAATATTGTACAGATGCTTGACTGTTTTCAGGTTCCTAATTGGTGCGCCCCTAGTTATTGACACATACATGCTTATTTTACAAAGTATTTCGGTTGTCTTGAGTTCCAGCCTCATACTTTGGGGGGCATTCTGTTACACATTATTTTGTTCACCCTGATGATGATTACATAAACATGTGTTCAGGTTCCCAACATGATTTTTTTCCTGAGAAAAATAACCTCTTTTTGACCTTACAAGATGTATTTTTGGAAGGCCGCCGCAGGCTGCTCCCTTTACACAGTAAAAAAATCCCTGATTTCCACAGGCTACACTATAGCCAGCCCACAAGATTTCTAGAAGATGCACTATAGGCAGGTCATGGCGATTCTTTTAAACTAAAAGAGGAAAGAAGTTCTAGGAGCTTCTAGAAGTGGAATCTTCTAGAAATATGAGGTGGCATCCGTATGATTACGTTCCTACTGAGTTCTCTGATTTGATGGGATCATCCTCATCTCTTTAACCACTTTAGCTTCTCCTATATAATGATAGGCTTCTCATGGGAAAGTTTAGAGGTACAAGCATAGATAATTGATGAAAGAATAAGGCTGAAGACTGTGTGAAGAATCCTATTTTAAGTGGCGCTTGAGGTATCTATTCATCCATCAAGATTTTGGGAGAAATCTTCATGCAAATGCGGGAGAAAATGTATGTATGTGTCATAACAAAGGGCCATTGAAAGGGGACTTACGACATCAAGGTGATTCGGTTGTATCTTCTACCTTTCATTAATACAATACGGTGACACGTCTCTTTCCCATAAAATGATTGATATTTTATTGCATAATTCCTTGATCATATGCATAGGTTGTCATTGAATATACTTTTACCTCTTTCACTTTGGTTGGTTTGTGTCTCACTGCAGGATCAGTATCACAAGAGCATCGAAGTACAACAGGATCAACAAAGACATAAGGAAGCAATTCATAAGGTATGTTATCCGTCCCTTCTTTGGTATTTTGATTCAATGATTGTAACCTGTTAACACTCCAGGAAACTACTTAGGGCTGTATGCTAAGTATGCCTGGTAACTTAGGAATTCAATATTTTTATAGCAAAATGGATCGATGGGATATCACAATAGCTCAATGGAAAGGCTGCTTATCAAATAGTTAAATGAACCAGTGCTCTTAGAAACTGTAAATCAGATGATAAATAACAGAGATGGAATGCAGAATATTTCTGAGACAACCAAGTATATTAACATGCAGGGTTTATTCAACCAAATACATGCATAACATCGGGTCACACACAACAATAGGAAGTTTCTCAATTCAAATTATGAGCACAGGCTAAGCTAACTTGAACAGAGAACAGAATAATGGTAGATGAAATATCTGATCACATTAACAAGAGAAAACTGTGATTTTTATATTAGAAAGGGCAACCAAAACATACAGCGAAGTTTCTCCAAGTTCGAACCTTTGTTTCATTTCAAAATAGGCATATATAGCCTTTACAATACAGTTGCACAGATCCTGAAAACGTGGATCTGTTATTAAAACAAGAACAGTCCTATTCTACTTTCAACAGCTATAACAATAAAGTCTACTATAACAGAAATATCATTCGAACTGTCTTCATTATGAAAAAATCTTTCTGTTGCTCTCTCTAGCTTCCAGCTCCTGCGATACCTTGGGGCAGCGTGACACCCGTGTTTAACTGTTTCATTTTCACAATTATTCCTGGCTGAATTGTAGGATATGTCATTGAAAGCCAAAACCAAAATTTCCTCGTATGCTTTAATTTTGAAACCGTTTTGCATGTCATTTAATGAGGTATGGCACGCTGGCATCTCTTCAAAATGATTTTGGAACAAACTGTAGTGCTATCGCCCACAAAACTTGGTCACAGAGCTTTCCACAGCACGACAGTTTAAAACTTTGACGAGTTAGCTGTTGAAAGCCAACGCTTTCAACAGCTAACGGGTAGCGGAAAAAGTGGTCGGGCGCTGCTGAAAGTCGCGATATGCGCAAAAAAGGGGTTTTTCACCTTCAAAATTTAATTTTAACTGCAATCAATTGACACCTGACCTTTCACCTTGCATGTTGACCGCCACCTGAGCTAGGACCTGCAGGTCTGGATGAGATCCTTGCTTCAGTTTTCGTTTGATAATTTTGATCCTTCGTCTGAGGTGTTGAACAAGCAACTTCAGTTTGCTGCAGCTGTTGATGAGTCTTTCTTTCTTTCTTTTCTCCTTGATGCTCTGCTTGGCTAACTTCTCGAGTGTTGCATTTGTTTGAGCGAAGTTATCGGACAGCCTTTTGTATCTTTCTTTAATCACTCGCTCCAGGACTTCCTGTTGAGCAATCACTTCTTTGAGGTGTTTGATCCTCTGAGTTTTATTTGGACTGGATTTCTTCGATGATTCTCCTTGCTCCATCTTACTCATCGTGTCATAATTTTGAGTGAATTCAGCTGCCTGTTCAGAGCCTTTGATGGTGGGGGATTGAACTTTCTTTTCGGACCCTGAGTCTGAGGAGGATAGATTTAGGGGTTTCTTCCCAGAGCTCTGTTGTGTAGGGTAGCATGAATCCTGCTGTACAATTGGCTCTGAGACTTGTTCAAATTCCAATTTCCTTTTCAAACTATGAGGTTTTGCTTCTGTTACCTCGTCTTCTGATGGTGCTGGTATGGCCCTCCTTCGCCTTATGCTGCTCTGAGGAGAGGCTATCTTCCTTAACCCTAAAATCTGTTCAACTGTGGCCTGGTTTTGAGTCTCAAAACCCTCCCAAAACAAGAAATGTTCCCAACTCCTCTCCTGTATCTTCAATTGTTGTAAGATGATGAGTTTTATCAGTCCCGTATGACAAAGAGTTGACTTAATGCTCGAAGGTCGAGTTCTGATCCTGTTGCAGACTTTAACTAGACTGTGGTATAAAAAATAAGGTAGGCTGATGGGAGTTTTACCAGAAAAATGATCCATTAACTTGAAATGATACATCATTAATTTATCGTATCTACCTTCAGATGTAACATACAGCTGGATACCTTTGAACAAGTGTTGCCATTCTTCATCTAGATATGCAACCAGCATTCCCTTAGTCCAAGCTTTGTGTTTGTACCCGTCCTTGAGATAAAACTTGTAATCTTGTTTCTTCGGAGCTGTGGTTTTGAACCATTTCTCTCCGGTCATAGGTAAACCTGTGGCCTCTGCTATGAACTTTTCATCCACCTTGATCTCTACTGAACCCACTCTAGCTCTGTTGCCATCAAAAGACAGTGCAAAAGCCTCGGCTGTAGCTTG